>OZ025249.1:21502493-21661925 GCA_964019135.1 Arenicola marina
GAGCAGATGGCCAGTGGAGGGCTAGGTTGGGGCTGTACACACACATACATGTATATATATATGTATATGTGTGGATCCTTGCCGCGCGTTAGGCCGGCTTCCTCTGAGCAAATGGCAGCGAGTATTGATTAATAGGGCTAGCTGTGGAGATCCTGGGCTACCAGCGGGCTTAAGACCGCCTGGATGTAGCTGATCCCGAGCAAGACTCTGGCTCTAGTTATTTATTGCCCCCCGGGACGGCCTGGTTCGACCTGTTCAGCGGGGTTGAAGGAAGACCAAGGGGTCGGTGGACAGGGGGCGGGCGGGGAGAGCTCCTTCTGTGCCTGGCTTGCTGGCTTGCTGGCTGGCTGGCTTGCTAGCTGACTGGTTGGCTGGCTGGATGGCTAGCTGGCTGTATGGCTGGATGGCTGGATGGATGCTGGCGACGCGGCTTGGACGGCCACCACCGTTGCCGCCGCCACCACCACCAGGAGACTGCCTGCCTGCTTGCCTGACGGGGACGCCAGCCGACCTTCCCGGCCTCCACTCACGGCAACAATCCCTGTGATCCCGGTAACGACTGTGTAATAATGGTAACCGCCAGTAGAATCTACGCGTAAACAAACGACAGAAGAAATCCTCGATGGCGCGACGCGACTCGCTTCCTTTCTCGACCTGCCCCCTGCCGGTGGTGCCGCTTCGGCGCCGCGCGTTTATTTCTCGTTGCAAGGTTGTGATAGCAGCGGCAACAGCAACAGCGGGAGAACCGAGCCTTGCTGGCCTACCGGGCAGTGGCGTCGGCTATCCCGGACTGGCCTGGTGTGGCCTGGGTGTCGTGTCGCCTAGACCAAGGTGGCATTGGAACCGAGCTGGTGGCAGCAGCAGCAGAAGCCGCAGCAACAGCAGCAGCAGCAGCAGCAGCAGCAGTCCTCTATCTATCTACCTCGACTCCAGCTCCAGCCGCCCGGTCGCCCGCCCTCATGGCTGCTGTCTGAGACACTGGATGGCAGCCGGGTCTCTCTCTCTCTCTCTCTCTCTGTCGGTCTCTCCTCCCGTTCGCCTGCTGCCTGACAGCCTGACAGCCTGACAGTGGGTCGGCCGCTTGGCGGGGGGGGGGGGGGGGGGCGCTCGCTGAGGGACGGCGACGCCGAAGCGGGAGGACAAAGACAGAGGGACGGACAGATATATGGAGTAGTCAGTCCTGCCCGCAACTCCAGTCATTCCTTATCCGTGACTGCCAAAGGAAGACTTCTTGGCTCAAGACCGGGCCGGCGGAAGCTCTTCAGAGAGTGAAAGAAAAAGAAAGAAGTGGGGGGGGGTGAGGAGTGAGGGTAGGGGGATCGCCAGAAGGAGATATAAGGACAGAGAGTGTAAGACACAGAGAGGGAGAGAAAGATAGTTGGAGGAGGGGGAGTGGGTGCCGATAAGGAGACAGCGAGAGGAGAGAAGAAGAGATATGGAGAGAGACTGGCTTGGCCTGGCTTGGCCTGGCTGTGGTTGCCTTGCTATGCTTGGCGTTATGTCCTCAGTCGGCGGACCACCAAACTAGCAGTGACAAGGCGATGCGTTTTGTCCGCCTGGGGCGGCCGCTCAGTCTGTAGCCGCCTTTGTCTCAGCTGTAACCCGGCAAGAGGCATTGCTTCTGATGACAACGGCACAGCGACAGCGACAGCAGCAGCAGCAGCAACAGCGGCCGCAGGGACAGCCGGCAGACATGCAGCCTGCTCCACACCAAACACGGTCACGGTCACTCGTCCCCTCCCCCTCATCCCTCCTTCCATGCCCCCCGGGGCCCGTGTCATGTGCCGCACCGGGACGGGTGGGGGGAGTAGGAGGGTGGGGGGGGGGCGAACGAGTGATGGTTTTTTAGCGGATAGAGGTGGGTAGGGGGTGGGGGGAGGTGGGGGGGGGGGGCGAGGCGTGGAGGGTAAATGAAAAGAACATCGGAGCGAATCTTCTTTAGCCACGGAAATCACAGCTGGTCCAACATCGGCTCTACCCTCATTACTGCCATCAGCACTACCCCCATTACTCCCATCAGCACTACCCCCATTCCTGCCATCAGCACTACCCCCATTACTGCCATCAGCACTACCCCCGATTACTCCCATCAGCACCACCCCCATTACTGCCATCAGCACTACCCCCATTACTCCCATCAGCACTACCCCCATTCCTGCCATCAGCACTACCCCCATTACTGCCATCCGCACTACCCCCATAACTGCCATCTGCACTACCCCCATTACTGCCATCAGCACCACCCCCATTACGGCCATCAACACTACCCCCATTACTGCCATCCGCACTACCCCCATTACTGCCATCAGCACCACCCCCATTACTGCCATCAGCACTACCCCCATTACGACCATCAGCACTACCCCCATTACTGCCATCCGCACTACCCCCATTACTGCCATCAGCACCACCCCCATTACGGCCATCAACACTACCCCCATTACTGCCATCCGCACTACCCCCATTACTGCCATCAGCACCACCCCCATTACTGCCATCAGCACTACCCCCATTACGACCATCAGCACTACCCCCATTACTGCCATCCGCACTACCCCCATTACTGCCATCAGCACTACCCCCATTGCTGCCATCAGCACTACCCACATTACGGTCATCAGCACTACCCTCATTACTGCCATCAGCACTACCCCCATTACTGCCATCAGCACTACCCCCATTACTGCCATCCGCACTACCCCCATTACTGCCATCAGCACTACCCCCATTGCTGCCATCGGCACTACCCACATTACGGCCATCAGCACTACCCCCATTACTGCCATCAGCACTACCCTCATTACTGCCATCAGCACTACCCCCATTACTGCCATCAGCACTACCCCCATTACTGCCATCAGCAGTACCCGTTACTGGCATCAGCACTACCCCCATTACTGCCATCAGCACTACCCCCATTACTGTCATCAGCACCACCCCCATTACTGCCATCAGCACTACCCCCATTACTGCCATCAGCACCAGCCCCATTACTACCCTCATCACCACCCCCATTACTGTCATCAGCACTAGCCCCATTACTGTCATCAGCACCACCCCCATTACTGCCCTCATCGCCACCCCCATTACTGCCATCAGCACCAACGTCATTACTGCCATCAGCACTACCCCCATTACTGCCATCAGCACTACCTCCATTACTGCCATCAGCACTGCCCCCATTACGGCCATCAGCACTACCCTCATTACTGCCATCAGCACTACCCCCATTACTGCCATCCGCACTACCCCCATTACTGCCCTCATCACCACCCCCATTACTGCCATCAGCACTACCCTCATTACTGCCATCAACACTACCCCCATTACTGCCATCCGCACTACCCCCATTACTGCCATCAGCACTACCCCCATTACTGCCATCAGCACTACCCATTACTGGCATCAGCACTACCCATTACTGGCATCAGCACTACTCCCATTACTGCCATCAGCACTACCCCCATTACTGCCATCAGCACTACTCCCATTACTGCCATCAGCACTACCCCCATTACTGCCCTCATCACCACCCCCATTACTGCCATCAGCACTACCCTCATTACTGCCATCAACACTACCCCCATTACTGCCATCCGCACTACCCCCATTACTGCCATCAGCACTACCCCCATTACTGCCATCAGCACTACCCATTACTGGCATCAGCACTACCCATTACTGGCATCAGCACTACTCCCATTACTGTCATGAGCACTACCCCCATTACTGCTATCAACACCACCCCCATTACTGCCATCAGCACTACCCTCATTACTGCCATCAGCACTACCCCCATTACTGCCATCGGCACCACCCCCATTACTGCCATCAGCACCACCCCCATTACTGCTATCAGCACCACAGCCATTCCTGCCATAAGCACTCCCATTACTGTCATCAGCACCACCCCCATTACTGCCATCAGCACCACCTCCATTACTGCCATCAGCGCCAACCCCATTACTGCTATCAACACCACCCCCATTACTGCTATCAGCACTACCCTCATTACTGCCATCAGCACTACCCCCATTACTGCCATCAGCACTACCCCCATTACTGACATCAGCACTACCCCCATTACTGCCATCAGCATCACCTCTATTACTGCCATCCGCGCCACCCTCGTTACTGCCATCAGCGCCACCCCCAGTACTGCTATCAGCACCACCCCCATTACTGCCATCAGCGCCACCCCCATTACTGCCATCAGCACTACCCCCATTACTGCCATCAGCACTACCCCCATTACTGCCATCAGCACCACCCTCATTACTGCCATCAGCACTACCCCCATTACTGCCATCAGCACTACCTCCATTACTGCCATCCGCGCCACCCCCATTACTGCCATCAGCACTACCCCCATTACGGCCATCAGGACTACCACATTACTGCCATCAGCACTAGACCCTTACTGCCATCAGCACTACCCTCATTACTGCCATCAGCAACACCCCCATTACTGCCATCAGCACCACCCCCATTACTGCCATCAGTCCAACCCCCATCCCTGCCATCAGCACTACCACCATTACTGCCATCAACACTACCCCCATTACTGCCATCATCACTACCCCCATTACTGCTATCAGCACCACAGCCATTACTGCCCTCATCACTACCCCCACTACTGCCATCAGCACTAACCCCATTACTGCCATCAGCACTACCCCCATTACTAGCATCAGCACCACCCCCATTACTGCCCTCATCACCACCCCCATTACGGCCATCAGCACCACCCCCATTACTGCCATCAGCACCACCCGATTACTGCCATCAGCACTACCCTCATTACTGCCATCAGCACCACCCCCATTACTGCCATCAGCACCACCCGATTACTGCCATTAGCACCACCCGATTACTGCCATCAGCACCACCCCAATTACTGCCGTCAGCACTACCCCACTAGCATCAGCACCACCCCCATTACTGCCCTCATCACCACCCCCATTACGACCATCAGCACCACCCCCATTACTGCCATCCGCACCACCCGATTACTGCCATCAGCACTACCCTCATTACTGCCATCAGCACTACCCCCATTACTGCCATCAGCACCACTCCCATTACTGCCATTAGCACTACCCCTATTACTGTCATCAGCACTGCACCCATTAGTGCCATCAGGACTACCCCCATTACTGCCATCAGGACTACCCCCATTACTGCCATCAGCACTACCCCCATTACTGCCATCAGCACTGCACCCATTAGTGCCATCAGGACTACCCCCCATTACTGCCATCAGCACTACCCCCATTACTGCCATCAGCACTACCCCCATTACTGCCATCAGGACTACCCCCATTACTGCCATCAGCACTACCCCCATTACTGCCATCAGCACCACCCAATTACTGCCATCAGCACCACCCCCATTACTGCCATCAGCACCACCCCCATTACGGCCATCAGCACTACCCCCATTACTGCCATCAGCACCACCCCCATTACTGCCATCAGCACCACCCAATTACTGCCATCAGCACCACCCCCATTACTGCCATCTGCACTACCCCCATTACTGCCATCAACACCACCCGATTACTTCCATCAGCACCACCCCCATTACTGCCATCAGCACTACTCCCATTACTTCCATCAGGACTACCTCCATTACTGCCATCAGCACCACCCCCATTACGGCCATCAGCACTACCCCCATTACTGCCATCAGCACTACCCCCATTACTGCCATCAGCACCACCCAATTACTGCCATCAGCACCACCCCCATTACTGCCATCTGCACTACCCCCATTACTGCCATCAACACCACCCGATTACTTCCATCAGGACTACCTCCATTACTGCCATCAGCACCACTCCCAGTACTGCTATCAGCACCACCCCCATTACTGCCATCAGCACCACCCCCATTACTCCCATCAGCACTGCACCCATTAGTGCCATCAGGACTACCCCCATTACTGCCATCAGCACCACTCCCAGTACTGCTATCAGCACTACCCCCATTACTGCCATCAGCACTACCCCCATTACTTCCATCAGGACTATCTCCATTACTGCCGTCACTACTACCACCCCCGCTACTTCTACTACCACCACCACTACCACCTCTAGTACCATTACCACTACCCCTGGCACTACCACCACCACTACCACCACCACTACAATTACCACTACCACCTCTACTACCACCACTACTACCAGCACCACTACCACCACTACTACCACCACCACTACCACCACCACTACCACCACCACTACCCCCACCACTACAAACACCCTCACCATCACCACTACCACCACCACTACCACCACCACTACCACCACCACTACCATTACCACTACCTCTGGCAGTACCCCTGGCACTACCACCACCAATAACTACCATCACCACTACCATAAGCACTACCATCACCACTAGCACCACCACTACCACCACCAATAACTACCATCACCACTACCATCGCTACTACCATCACCACTACCATAAGCACTACCATCACCACTACCACCACCACTACCATCCCCACTACCACCACCACTACCATCACCACTACCACCACCACTACCATTACCACTACCACCACCACTACCATCACCACTACCACCACCACTACCATTACCACTACTCCTGGCACTACCACTGGCACTACCACCACCACTACCATCGCCACTACTATCACCACTACCACCACCACTACCACCACCACTACCATCAGCACTACCATCACCACTACCACCACCACTACCATTACCACTACCATCAGCACTACCATCACCACTACCACCACCACTACCATCAGCACTACCATCACCACTACCATTACCACTACCACCACCACTACCATCACCACTACCACCACCACTACCATTACCACTACTCCTGGCGCTACCACTGGCACTACCACCACCACTACCATCGCCACTACTATCACCACTACCACCACCACTACCATCAGCACTACCATCACCACTACCACCACCACTACCATTACCACTACCATCAGCACTACCACCACCACTACCACCACCACTACCATCAGCACTACCATCACCACTACCACCACCACTACCATTACCACTACTCCTGGCACTACCACTGGCACTACCACCACCACTACCATCGCCACTACTATCACCACTACCACCACCACTACCATCAGCACTACCACCACCACTACCATTACCACTACTCCTGGCACTACCACCACCACTACCATCAGCACTACCATCAGCACTACCACCACCACTACCATTACCACTACTCCTGGCACTACCACTGGCACTACCACCACCACTACTATCGCCACTACTATCACCACTACCACCACCACTACCATTACCACTCCTCCGCCGCCACTGCCACTACCTCTGCCGCTTGCACTACGTCTACTTTTATCCGCATCAATAGGCCGGAGGGAGGCGGGGGGATGACCATTGTCCACCCTTTGGGCGGACCCCGTCTGTTTTAGTGAAGGGGGAATGTGAACACGAGTGGAACCGTTTACCAACAAATCAACGGGCAATGCGAAATGTTTGGGATGCGTTTTCCCTGTTTGCCAAATTCTAGATAGCATGCGAATCTGACCAACTGTCGACTTTAACCAACCTTCTAAAGATATAATATTATCTAAGCAGAGCGCCATCTTATAATCAGATAAAATATATGCTGCTGTCAACATCAGTTGCAGTGGGAGGAAAGGCCTATGGTTTAGGGAGTAGTGCCAATTGTTTCCCAAATGTGCATTAGTATTGTAGACAACTTGAATAATGTAGTAACAATGCTTACTAATTCTATTTAGTAGCACTGCGACAACCGGTACCATGACAACCAGCACCGTGACCAGGGTCGGATCCAGAGAGGCTGGATAGGGGGGCCGGTTTCGATAGATGGCCTAGTTTTTGGTTTTCATATGTTAAATTGTACAAATTTCGGCCATAAAAGGGGGAGGGGGGGGGCGGGGCTGGGTCACCATGGTGACAATCACCATGGTGACAATGCGCATGACGACCACTAGCCCCAAGGCAACCAGCACCACATTTTGACCATTTTGCTCTCTTAGTATAACTTATAAAAAAAGAATCGAACTGGTGTCTGCAAGCTCAACTGTTTCGCTCAATACGTTGAGCACTATGTGCCACGCTCACAATAGAAAATCAATTTGACTTCCTTTCATGTACAGCCCAGGCCATAGCCTGTTGGGTAGAAATGATGAGATGCATCGAGCCGGTCAAAACTTGCCACCCCCCCTCCCCCCTCCCCACCCCCCACCGGGTGCTTTCTACTCCAAGTGGTGGAACCCCCACGAGTGTTGTTAAAGAGCATCTGATCGACACACTCCACCAATTGTCTTGACGTCAGGTGGCGCTCATGTCTCCGTACCCTGGGCGATAATTGGGAGTCCAGTCAGGCGTGGTGGTGCGCGGGGCTTCATAACGTGATTGTCGAGGGTCTGGGTGAAGCCAGGCCAGTGACGCTGATCGCTTCCCCTCGTCGCGTAGCTTGTTGTTGTTGGGCTTCATCGCGGAACAAGGCCGTTGTGTGTGCCTCAAGAAACAGCTCGAGAATCCCGGACACCCCCCCCACCCCCCTGCCAGCATATCCCCTCTCGGTATCGTACCCCCAAGCTAAAAACACCCCGGAACACGTTTTGGTTTGATCTGAACGCTTGTTATTTGCGAACACTTCTACAGCCTCCCATAGCGTAGTAGGCTCGGTGAGTGGGGTTTTAAGGGTGGGGTTCTACAGGGTGTGGAGCCCAGAGAGTTTGTGTAGGGCTAGGAGGAATCCCCGTGCATAGTGTACCAGTGGACCAACGAGGAGACATGAGGGAACAAAACTTCCATTCCGTAGTTTTTAATGTTTTCATTAACCGTCAGGTATAGCGCCTTCCATGCCCGCATTACCAAACAATTACACCGACAATACGAACGATACATTTGTTGCTATCTATCATTTAATTGGCTAATATCGCGTACCATACACTAAATTCTCTATTTATGTGGCCCTCACTTTTTAATGATTACAGTGCCACGACATTAACCCCATGTCTTATTCCTATTTTAGGTTCAATACCACGATTAACTACTACTCCCAGATACGGACAACAACATCCTACTTCCGGTTCAGGCGCACTCCATCAATCCTCGGAGTCCCCCTGCCATGGACCCGCCGCCGCCGCCCTCACTTGGTTCACTTGGTTCACTTAGTCCCCTTGATGTTTCTCTTCCTTGTTTTTCGCTCGTCGCGCTAAGCGCCGGACACATCAGTCCTCCAATCAATTAACCTGCTCCGTTCCGGAAGTGACGTTTTAATTTGCATAATGGTGGATCAGTTTGCCCCTCTTTCGGTGGTGCATTCGGGTTCTCTAATTCTAGCGCCGCCATAGGACCTGCTTGAGGCCGGGTCACTGAATGTGGGGTGCGAAGGGGGTGACAGCAAGGCTGAGAACAGGCAGTGCTCGATTACTTGGTCAGCTTGAAGGGCTTCCCTTACCAGACCGGGCTGGCGACGGAAGTTGTTTGCGGAAGATGAAACATTGCAGTGGCTCAAACGCTTCACCCTTCAAGATCCAACCATATATCTCCGTGCCGCAATCGACTAACTCCTGTCAACTTGTGTGCTATTAATGTTATTTTGATTTTATATTAGGGACCTTTTTTCATTCACGTCGACCAAATGTGTAAACGGCGACATAAAGCATTGTTCCACCCTAAAATCATAGAACTCATTTTTCTCTATTTAAACAATATTTCTTTCATTCACGTCAACAGTGTGCACCTTTTTTATTTATTGTTTTAACTTCTTATTTATTTTAACTTTTTATTGTTGCAAGTATCATCCTCTACTCCTCTTTTTTTTAGTTCGCAGCGTGCTTTCCGCGTATTTCTGGTAGCAAACCAGTCTTAATTAATTTGTAATAACGTGACACCCACTGTCAGGTTTTGTTGTACGTTGCTGCCTTTTGCGATGGCGATTTCTGATGATTTAGTTTATAAAGGTTTTGGCTTCACGTCTTGTCATTGCAATATGGTTCTTTGTGTAGAACGTCACATAAAATTTACTGCCTTTATGCAGGACTGCATTATGACGATCTTCGCAGAGCCGTATGTCTTCCATTGGGTGAGTTCGGGTATGCGAGCGGAACAGTCGGACTCCGCGGAGTGCATAACGGAATGCGGAGATTGTGGTCCGATAAGGCGGTCACGTGGTACATTTTACTCCCAGACTTTACTCCCCACCCAGATGAGGATCACGAGGATTTCCAACATGGCGTCCAGGCCGCACAATACATTTAATATATATATAGTAGTATTGCGACCTGCAAAAAATCTGTAAATATTATTATAACAACGAGAATAAGATAATGAACACAATACGTATCCGCTGATATATTTTATGGCGCTATGTAACGATCTTCAGAATTTGTGCAGTCCAGCAAGTGCCACATTCACTCGGACCGGGGATTTTGCGTTCCGTTAATATTGATCCGCCTATTAGCGGAAAGAGTGAGTCCGCATGCTCCAAATATCCGCGCCGATTACTTCGATCGCATATCCGAACTGACCCATTGTGTCAGCGGGTGGTGGTCACCCCATGGCCTGGCAAGTAACGTGTTTGACATTGTGCTCCGCTATCCCAGCCCAAAGTATCCGGTACGTGGTTTGATTCCCACCTGTGCATATGTCTATGTTTGTGGACGATAAAGACCTCGTAATTGAGACCTGGACCCCCTCTGCCTTGACCCTGTCCGTTGTCGGGATATGACCTGCCTGCAGATATTAACGCGTCCAACTGAAACCAAGTATGGCATGCTGTACCTCACATCAAACATCAATAAACTATACACGTAGAAATTCTTGAATTAACATACGCTACTATATTTAAACCAATGATATAATAATGACACCGCTCTCTTCAGCCTTGAAACAAACTGATCTTGTTGCTAGTCTTGTTCTGTAGCAGAGAGGGGGTGGGGGGGGGGGGCTGGCACAGTTGGGAATCGCGGCCCCTTCCTGTGTTACATCGCGTCGGTTGTTGTGACGCGTAAATTGTGAAAACAAAATGATATTCTGGCTTTGTTTCATTAGGTTTCAATTTAATTCTCTAAGCATATACAATTTCACAGCTAAATTATTGCCACCCCAGCGCATTACTTTAACACCAATAACCGCATACAAATTAAAATTTCTATCATGCAGTAAATGAAAGTAAAGACTATCGTTTTTCGTTGCGATTTTCTCTGAAATGACTTCTTTGAATTCAATTCAACATATCTCGTTGAATATGTTGACGATTCAATTTTACATGTAATTAATCGATTCCAGTGTAATATTAAACATCAACAATCAATCTAATAGTATAAGTGTGTATTGAGCCAGTGGGTCGTGTCATTAAGATAATGTAACATATCATAAATGATATCTCCAATGAAGGTCGATGCCGATTTGCGTCAAAAATATATGGACAGAAGAATCGGATCTAGGATTTTGGAAAGGGGTGGGGGGTGCGACCGGGGGGAGTATGGTTCCCCCAAAAATATCTGCCATCGGGGGGGGGTGGGGGAATGACGGGTGTCCACCAATCGCTCCCCCCCCCTTGGATCCGCCTCTGGGTTGCATCTGCAAAAGGTTTCTTTCCGACGAGTTCCCAACGGTGGGGGGGTGGGGGGGTTGCAACCCCCTAAGCCCCCCTCCCTAGATCCGCCCCTGGACAGTGCAGTCT
The DNA here is from genome assembly GCA_964019135.1 of Arenicola marina. Lineage (NCBI taxonomy): Eukaryota > Metazoa > Annelida > Polychaeta > Arenicolidae > Arenicola > Arenicola marina. Next base: position 21,514,203 of record OZ025249.1, read on the forward strand.
ATTTCATTATGCCACTTTGGTATTATTAACTATTTGCACATATGTTTAATTTTGATGAGTTTCAGTATTGTAAGATGCGTTGCATCACTTAGCAGCTGTTCAGCCATGTGAAAATCTAACATTGTTAAAGGTATATTACATCTTTTAAGGATATCTGTTCAAATATTTAAATTATTGAATAATGAGTAAAATAAATATTTATATGCGGAAGATTTGCCATATTTACAATCATAGAAAACGCTTGCATTAGAGTTTTCAAAATACTTTTGAGAAACGTCCCCGACGCATTATCTGACTGTGTGAATGTTATGTTAATGTCGTAATTTGATGACGTAGTCACGTGGCGCAGTACACAAGAAAACCACAATGCATTATTTTTGCCAGGAAGGTACATATTCAACATACCCTCCTAATTTATTGCATAGCATATATATATGTACTAATACTCTTTGAACCGAAATACATATTTTCCATCCAAAAATTTGGAGAGAATACATTGTGGCATCCTCAATTTTAATTCAAGTTAATTCCTCAATCATATAGTTATTTTATTTTGTTAAAGCGTCTATCACAACAACATAGTTTTACTCCCAGACCTTACTCCCCACCCAAAAGATGATCACGAGAATTTCCAACATGGCGTCCAGGCCTCATAATACGATAAAATTATAAAGTGTACTATTTATTAAAACTGTAAATAATGTTACAACAAAAGAGAATAAAATAAGTAACACAACACGTATCCGTTGATTTAATGTTATGATACTGTTAAAATAATGATCTTCATGTCTTGCGCAGTTCAATAAGTGCAACATTCACGCGGGCCGCGGTTTTGCAATCGGTTTATCTTGATTCGCACACGAGCGGAAAGTGTTTGTGTGCATGCTCCACATATCTGCGCCGATCCCAGGAACCAGCAAGTCCACGTGACGAGCTCGCCAGTCTACTCGCCCGACAGAGGGCGCATCAACACAATCATCGGAACCAGTCTAGCCTATGTATTTTTTGTGTTGAATGACCAGGAACCAGGCAATATCATAAACATTTAGTGCAATTGAGCCTTTAACTTATATATGGTATTGACACCATCGGCATTGCTACGGTGTAGATAACACCCAATAATGTTAAAGTTGCATGTGGAGTTGTTTCGCTATTTTTGAATGCCAAATTTGCGTATAAAAACACAAACCTAAGGCCTTAAGCTTCATAACAGACAATAAACACCTGCCATATCGCTCACCAATTATCTGCCAATGAGCAAAACATTTCAAATTCATGAATTGCCAGCTACAAAAATGAAAACTTGTGCTGATTTGAAACGTCATAAACGTGTGTACACAAGTCGTTTACCGGTGCCACCGACAGGGGGCCCAAGCGCTAAATTATATGAGACAATAGAAGCGTCCGGAGCGCCACTTTTTCTTTGGCGGTGGCCGTTGACACTGCTTGTGGTCAAAGGTAACATTTCCTGTTTATGTTTATTTTGGTACAGCCGTTGCAACGGTCAGCTTCACATGTAACGTTAAATACAGGAACACAGAGTAAAGCAATAACATAATATCGATAATCAGCCAGTATTTTTGTCATAATTTGTCCATACTTCACATAATTCGCTTCATATTTCGTTCGTTAAGAACAGCTGTGCATGTCATGCTATCCTGGTATGCTAACTGTGCCTGTCCTGCTATACTGGTATGCTAACTGTGCCTGTCCTGCTATACTGGTATGCTAACTGTGCCTGTCCTTTTATACTGGTATGCTAACTGTGCATCTCCTGCTGTACTGGTATGCTAACTGTGCCTGTCCTGCTATAACGGTATGCTAACTGTGCCTGTCCTGTTATACTGGTATATTAACTGTGCCTGTCCTGCTGTACTGGTATGCTAACTGTGCCTGTCCTGCTATACTGGTATGCTAACTGTGCCTGTCCTGCTATACTGGTATGCTAACTGTGCCTGTCCTGCTATACTGGTATGCTAACTGTGCCTGTCCTGTTGTACTGGTATGCTAACTGTGCCTGTCATACTATCCTGGTATGCTAACTGTGCCTGTCCTGCTATCCTGGTATGCCAACTGTGCCTGTCCTGTTATACTGGTATGCTAACTGTGTCTGTCCTGCTATCCTGGTATGCTAACTGTGCCTGTCCTGTTATACTGGTATGCTAACTGTGCCTGTCCTGTTATACTGGTAGGCTAACTGTGCCTGTCATGCTATCCTGGTATGCTAACTGTGCCTGTCCTGCTATAATGGTATGCTAACTGTGCCTGTCCTGCTATACTGGAATGATAACTGTGCCTGTCCTGCTATCCTGGTATACTAACTGGGCCTGTCCTGTTATACTGGTATGCTAACTGTGCCTGTCCTGCTATATTGGTATGCTAACTGTGCCTGTCCTGCTATCCTGGTATGCTAACTGTGCCTGTCCTGTTATACTGGTATGCTAACTGTGCCTGTCCTGTTATACTGGTATGCTAACTGTGCCTGTCATGCTATCCTGGTATTCTAACTGTGCCTGTCCTGCTATAATGGTATACTAACTGTGCCTGTCCTGTTACACTGGTATGCTAACTGTGCCTGTCCTGCTATACTGGAATGCTAACTGTGCCTGTCCTGCTATACTGGTATACTAACTGTGCCTGTCCTGCTATACTGGTATGCTAACTGTGTCTGTTCTGCTATACTGGTATACTAACTGTGCATGTCCTGCTATACTGGTATGCTATCTGTGCTTGTCCTGTTATACTGGTATACTAACTGTGCCTGTCCTGTTATACTGGTATGCTAACTGTGCCTGTCATGCTATCCTGGTATGCTAACTGTGCCTGTTCTGCTATACTGGTATACTAACTGTGCATGTCCTGCTATACGGGTATGCTATCTGTGCTTGTCCTGTTATACTGGTATACTAACTGTGCCTGTCCTGTTATACTGGTATGCTAACTGTGCCTGTCATGCTATCCTGGTATGCTAACTGTGCCTGTAATGCTATCCTGGTATGCTAACTGTGCCTGTCCTGTTATACTGGTATGCTAACTGTGCTTGTCCTGTTATACTGGTATACTAACTGTGCCTGTCCTGTTATACTGGTATGCTAACTGTGCCTGTCATGCTATCCTGGTATGCTAACTGTGCCTGTCATGCTATCCTGGTATGCTAACTGTGCCTGTCCTGCTATACTGGTATGCTAACTGTGCCTGTCCTGCTATACTGGTATGCTAACTGTGCCTGTCCTGTTATACTGGTATGCTAACTGTGCCTGTCCTGCTGTACTGGTATACTAACTGTGCCTATCCTGCTATACTGGTATGCTAACTGTGCCTGTCCTGCTATACTGGTATGCTAACTGTGCCTGTCCTGCTATACTGGTATGCTAACTGTGCCTGTCCTGCTATACTGGTATGCTAACTCTGCCTGTCCTGCTATACTGGTATGCTCTATTCGTCTTGTAATGTTCTTCGCCAGGCAGCCAACAAGCGCCAAAAAATATTTTGTAGTCTTGTTTCTTGTTGGGTGTCGCCCAGGAAAACCATTTATATGCGAACAGTGCAACCACAAGCCACACCGAAGGCATGCCCTGGCGGGCGTTGCCAGGAAGCCTTCGTGGAGATGCGGGGCAGGGGTACGTGTGTGTGTGGAGGGGTGGGGGGTTATAGTGAGCACTTAATTGCGCTGAGTGTTTGTGAAAAACATTCATACGTTAAGTTTTCCGATCTGCGCTCTGAAACATGCTCTTGATGATCTCGCCGACAACTGCAAATAAAGGAATGGAGTTTTCTTCTTCCACCATGGGAAACATGTCATTTTAATTAGCGCAGTCGTGTTGCATGGCTATCACAAATATCCAGACCGCCGCCTTTATATGGATTGTTGGTGTACCATAAAATATATGTTCATCGTATGTTGACAGTTTGGCATATCTATGGCAATACTAACTCTGATAACCTCACCTGATCTCGGTACTCACATCCATTTAAAATTATTGAGACAATGCATATCATTGCCATTATCAACATGTGGCCGTCTATATATACAACGGAGGTGCTTAATTTAAAATACCAGCGGGTTCATCAACATCTTTCTTTCATTCCATTTTCCTTAACAAAGAAGCGCTTCAGTTTGCTACATGAAATATGGATTCTCTGCCACCTCGGACGCCTTACGGATGGGATCATACCGGTTGGCGGTGTAAGCAAGGCCCCTGGTAGCAGCACCAGGATCTGGTGTGATGCAGAAAAGGCGCCGCGCACGATCCTAGCCGCGGCACTTCACCCAAGCCACGTGTCACGGGCAGCGTCCATGTGGTGTTAGAGGATCCAGACCCGATAAAATCCCCATTTTAACATCCCGTCGTTACACAGGAGGCTGGGTGGGTGGCCCTCCACGGGCTACTACTGAATAATGCATCGACCCATCATCTGGGGTTATTTCCTACCTTGACTTGGGGCGCACGTCTGAAATAAAGTGCCCAGGGAGGGATATGATCAGATGCCAGCGTATTTGTTCTCATATGTTTTTAGGACGCCATGTTTGACTTTGAATATATATAGATAGAGAGATGCTCATATGACCACATTAATTATTATATGGAGAGAACGGTCATGGAGAGACAGAAAGATGCAAATATCACCACCTCAATTATTATATCGAGAGAACGATTGGTACATTTAAACGCGGCAAACAATTATTATAGAAAATATTATGTATATATATATACCATGTATTAAACTATATTAGATATATGATATATTTATATTAGATATATCATATGTTAATATTATATACATCATATATTTATATTAGATAAATCATATGCCATGCTAGGTTAACTGGTTATACATGTCATATATAGGTATCTGAAAATATAACCCGTCTTCCATGACAATAGACCACATCACGTGATCTGCTCGGATCAGGTGGTCTTAGCACAGGACGATCTGGATACTGCAAGAATACCAAGAAACAATACCAGTATTTCTTCAGCGCATCCTTGTGGCAAAATACGTTATGTACACATTATGCGAGCATTTGGTGAATTATATACATCGATTTATGAATCTTAAGACTATATGTTTTATTCTTTATGCTTAGATGAAGACAGTAGCGCATTTCGTAATAAGACAAGTTATCGCTAAAAGTTATTGGCCAGAAAAAAAGACGATTATTGCCGATATCTACAAATTAAGAATAACATGAAATCGTCACAAATATCAATTTGGCGTCTTATTAATATTATCTCAGAACGCCAAGCAGGTCGTCAAGCAGTTGATGTGCGTTATATCATATTAAGTTAACAATGTATCCATCGTCTTCTCATCTGCGATGTCCTCCGCGATCCATAAAATAAGGCTAATTAAATATGCATCCATTGATACTAATCGCATGGCAACATGGATCAGTACATCCCAAGGTAAAGCCACGTGGTTTCTGTTATATGGATATGTATTTACAGTATGTGGGACTGGGGGTGACGACCGCCCTATGAGGGCCAGGAGGCGTACACACCACGTGTCACTCCGAGTACTCCGGCGGGAGACTCAGCCATGTTAATATCACATTAGAAAGCCCGTGTCGCTTAGCACCAGCGCTATGTGTCACGTGAACAGCCAGTGAACAGCCAATCCTAAAAAGGGAAGAAGTGGCTCTATCCTGGGTGGACAAGGTTAGTGCAATGTGAACCAGAAGGTGTCATTTCGTCCCTAACCTTTGGTCTTGTAAGTCAAACCTGTTTTGATAGTAGATAGATGATACTGGTCCCCGTGTCATCGAAACAGTCAAGGAAATCAAGAAGGAGCCACCGAACCGATTATGAATATAAATATCGAATTAAATGCTGTTATTGTACAGGCCACTCTGTGAAATTGAATATCGATTTTATTGGTATATGATATATAAACCGTAGATTTATATCACCTTCTGTCAGAAGCAGGACATATGTTCCAAAGACCACGACAATGCAGAGCAGCCCATGCAGACATGAATGTACTTTATGACCTGACAGTCGTTTATATGATTCCGGTTCCACATCCATGGCATCCGTCGCGAGGTTTGGTGCGCAGCTGTTTAGTTTCTGATCGGCACCAGACCCGCCAGGCCTATCGCTCTCCTGAGACTATCCCCGTGCCCCCCCCCCACCAGCCCCCAGCCCCCAGTCCCCAGCCCCCCAACCACCAGCGCCCCACCCCGCAGGCCCCAGCCCCAGTCCCCCCAACCACCAGCCCCCTCAGCCCCCAGCCCCCCAGCCCCACCCCCCCCCCCGCAGCCCCAGCCCCCCGGCGGCCTGCCTTAGGTCTGCTGCCGAACCTTCCGTGCAGACAACCCACTTTTCTCACAACGCCAAAAAGGCCTTTATTGTTGCTTCGCTGCATAAATGGCTGGCCCGATGACTTAGCGTTGCTGGCTGGTGAATATTGTCGCGGTGTAAATAAGGTGAAGAGCGGAGCCGGAGGTCTGTACGCAGACCGGTTTTATCGCCGTAACCATGACATTTTCTATTGTAGTTCGTTCCACCCGTTCGCTGCTGGCGATATTGCAAGGTCACAGAGAGGTTGCGCACGCTCAATGTGATCGCTACTTGTAAACCTTTTCAAGGATGAGAGGGCAACCACATACCACCCCGCTCCCTCCCTCCCTCACCCTCTCCCCATTCTGCTCACACCAGCATAGACGCACGCAACACTGATCCGCTGACCGCACCCTGACGGCGACCCGTCACCCGTGCACGCCCAACCTCCCACATCGACCCCGATTGCTACTTCCCAGCCCCCCCCCCCCCATCGTCCCCCATCCACACCCCCACCTCGATTCCTACACGGTTTCTCTGTCGCATTCCTCTCCTTAACCGTGATACCACACCGAGTTGGCGACCTCCTTAGTTACACGCCCCCCCCCCCCCAACCGTGGTCCATCTCACCAGATACCGCTTCTCCATGCTACCCCTCACTCCAATCGCGCCTCCTCAAACACGTGCTAGCCCCGCCTCACCCCTCACCCCTCACCCCTCACAAACCCCCATATCTCAATCGCTACCCCTCACCCGCATAGTGGCCCCTCTCACCTCTCACAAACCCTCACCCCCCTCCCGACCCCTCACCCCTCACTGCCCTCACTCCCCTCCCAAACCCCAATACACTCGCCACCTCTTACCCCTCATAGCGACCCCCACTAGCCCCCCCCCCCATCCCGCCCCGATCGACCCCCTGTCCCCGCGCGGACATCATGATCTCGCCCATTCAGGGGTCCGTCAGTCAGCAGTCGACACCGCTCCAGCACCGACTGTCTACCACCATCGGGGAGCCTCCTTCCTCCTCCATCAGCCCGCCGCGCACAGCACCGCTCCCACAGTGAGGATGCTGCGACTACTGGTCTTCCTGCAGGCCGTGCTCCTGGCCCAGGCCTTCGGCGACAGCAGTGAGTGGCCATTTCCGCATTCTAAACTATAGATTACCAAGTCATGGATATATAAATGTTGTATTTAATTTACAGGTAACAGATGGCTCGGACGAAAGTGGTCCGAGTGACCTTGAGCTCGTTGAGGTCACCTTTATCAATGTTATATATGTATAATGTTGTTATATCTTCATGAAAACACTAGAGACGATAATCATATGGTTATCATTATTGTTATTAGTGTTAATATAATTTTTATAACAATAGCTGTAATAATATTAAACTATGTTAAATGGCATAAATAAAGGATGAGCAGCAGTTCATCTTACGTGAGTGTAAGTGTATATATATCTCATACACACAACATATGCATTCATGCCCAAATATTTGTATTGTTATATTGCCTTTGTAAATGTACTGATTATGCATTATCCGTATAGCCGTATAGCCGATGCTATGGGCCTGACATGTTTGAAAAATAGCCTACTGCGACAAGTACTCGCTTTCATCTGACACTCTGATTTGGTCAAGTCATATCAGGACATTGGCAAAGGTCAAACCAAGAAAAGAGCCATATCTGTCCAGGGTAGCAATTAAACAGTACTTAATAACTTACGATAAATATAACAGTGCCAAGAACTTGCTGTGGGTGCATATTATGCACAAAATCGAGCATCGTAGTTACAGTCAAGCTCCTTGGTACAAAGGGATGTTCAAGATATTAATCCCAATATATTACGCCATCAAAATATAATACCCGTTAATTCTATGCGGAGCACTATTAGACATATTGACCATTATGCCATAACATTAAGAAATAATCAGAGGCGATCAGTCGACGTTTTGTGAGGTCAATGTAGGTCGCCCTGTGAAGAGCTGGTGCGCGGTACGAGGATACGGACAGCCATACAAGTTCTTTTGATGTGTTATTCCGATATAAAGCATCGCAGGTTACGACGCTATTCCAGAAATTATGAATTGAACACATCGAAAACCTACTGGTTACCTCCTTTCTCAAATATTCCAATTTATCTGAATATTTACGTAAACGCTTCTCCTGCTGATATGTAGCAATTAAATCGGAAGATGCATCTGCGTCACTTAGCGCGAAAATGACGGCTTTGCAGTGGCGAATCCAGCGGGGGGAGGGGGGGGGGCTACTGCGACTATAGCCCCCCCACCCCCTGGTCAGGGCCGCAAAAGCCCCCCCACCGACAGCCTATCGCTGTCCACGAGCAGCAACCTGATGCTGGGAAAGGGCAAGTGCCCCCCCCCCGCTTCCGCCGCCTAGCACTGTAATCTCGAAATTTAAGCCCACCCCCCACCCCCTAAAGTTTGGATTCGCCCCTGCTTTGATCGGAAGCTCCACATGTGAGTACTCCCTCCGTGAGCAGTGCTGGTAAAACGGCTTGACTCTCTCCGTGAGCAGTGCTGGTAAAACGGCTTGACTCTCTCCGTGAGCAGTGCTGGTAAAACGGCTTGACTCTCTCCGTGAGCAGTGCTGGTAAAACGGCTTGACTCTCTCCGTGAGCAGTGCTGGTAAAACGGCTTGACTCTCTCCGTGAGCAGTGCTGGTAAAACGGCTCGACTCTCTCCGTGAGCAGTGCTGGTAAAACGGCTTGACTCTCTCCGTGAGCAGTGCTGGTAAAACGGCTCGACTCTCTCCGTGAGCAGTGCTGGTAAAACGGCTTGACTCCCTCCGTAAGCAGTGCTGGTAAAACGGCTCGACTCTCTCCGTGAGCAGTGCTGGTAAAACGGCTTGACTCTCTCCGTGAGCAGTGCTGGTAAAACGGCTTGACTCTCTCCGTGAGCAGTGCTGGTAAAACGGCTCGACTCTCTCCGTGAGCAGTGCTGGTAAAACGGCTTGACTCCCTCCGTAAGCAGTGCTGGTAAAACGGCTCGACTCTCTCCGTGAGCAGTGCTGGTAAAACGGCTCGACTCTCCGTGTGTATTTCACGGGTTTCGGTGCTGCAGTCGGTATACATGCCTTATATGAACGCCTCAATTGCGGAGATAATTTATGTTCGGTGTGTTTTGTTGTTTCAGTCGATGTCCGCGAGGGTGTCAACGTCTGGCTGCACGCTCTGGCGGCTGTCGCCACCTGCTTCTCCATCCTCGGCCTCGTCACCGTCATCACCAACTGTATCTACAACAAGAAGGGCTACCACCACGTCAAGGCCTACGAAGAGGACTAGGATGGAACCCGACACAATGACTCGTTAACCACCAGCGCCGGCCGGTGTCTGTACCGGCATCTGTGACGTCACCTGTGACGTCATCAGTGGGTCGGTCGCAAGGGCAGTCAAGGAGGTGTTACTTGCATGATAAAACACGACCGTCTTAGATAATGGCCATGGCAGCAGACGACATCGCATGACATCCAAGGTCAAGGTCACGTATAATGCGCACCGACCTTCAAATTCTCCATCCAGGTGTCGCCCGGGGCGCATTCAACTAGATTTCAGGAACATTTCATCAGAACTTCTTTCATCTTTGGCAACGCGGTTTCCTTGTCCAGCTGCAAAAGCAAAACAATTGTATATTAAGAGATATGCAAACGCTACTCGGCCGATATTACCGGATTATATAACTTTGTTCGGGATAAAATGTAGCGTCTAATCCCCATGGTAACCATCGTACCCATGGTAAATGCGACAATGGCGTAACGCTATTGTTTATACTTTAATTAAATATTGCTACTTGTGGTCAATGCTCAATTTGAAGCTCAAGTATGTAGAATATATACAATGCCTTAATGTAATTCTCTCTCTGCGATCATACCTATATCTCTCACTTCGCCGATCTTATTCCATTACCTCACTTATATAACTTTGATTTAAAAAATAAATAAAAGACTTTTGTATTCATACTTCCGTCGTTTTGTACTAGTTACTTTCCTACAGCGAACAAAATATATCTAGCAACAACAACGGGGTTAGGTTACGTCGGTGTTGTCTTTGGCCGTCAATTAAGTCTACCTTTACCCAATGACCCTCCGCATGCGAAATAAAACAAAGATTTAACCAACGGACCGTCATCAACGATTCCATGAGAGAGAAATCTCATAACGTCTAATGAGGTTGTCGACATTAATTCTGTTATTAATTCTGCCCATTGCTAAAGTAGACGACAACACGCCCGGAACATGTTTTATATTTGCCTTTAGTAAATATTTGCTCATTGTTGCGCCGTTATTCAGTTTACTGAAGTTTCGCTTTTGTATGCGTTTCTCATCTTGATTAGATAAGCTCAAAGACCCTATGGCAAACAGAACAGGCGCATTCAGGTAGTGTTGCGGCCTCCTGGCGAGCAAACATGACACTACTCACTGAACTGATTGTCGTTACTGATAAGACCATACCTGGTCGCCCTTTGCCCCTCTGTCTCTGAAAACCCAGATAGTTAGCCATGTAAGGATTTTACAAGCAATACTCTATCCGCTCCGTAGTTGTGCGCGGATATATTTGAAATTTCGTAAAGAAGGCGACGTGTTGTTGAGAATGCGTTAGCTGAGGGAGGACAGTGTCGCTTATGAGAAGAGATCGAACCACTTAGCAATCCAAGGACCGGATACGATGCGCTTGTCTATGTGCACAACAGGATAATAGCGAGTAGAGCTACCTGTATACAACACCATCACAGTCGTCGTTCGGTCAGTCTCACACAGACGGTGACACCAACTTGTTCTTGTCGTCTGTAGCCGCGCATCCCGATGGCTAGCATGGATACTGCAGCGTTCCTGGTCGCCTTGGTGGCTTCGGTGGCTGCGCAGGAAGGTGGGTTTCAGTGGATGCATTAGATGGTTTGTATAGGGATTGTTTATTGTCGGCTGACAATAACACCAAAATAACGCTACTAACGACACGTTACTAATGAATCGCGTTATGGTTGATTATCTTGGGCTCCACGACGGCCCGATGTATAGAAAGTACTACATCACAACGATAACTGATGCCCTCCATGTCACGGACAAGAGATTGCCCAATAACGCAAAACGTAAGAACATTTTAATGTAATTACCAACTCAAATTATGTGTGTTTTATCATGTGGTAGGCTACTTTAAAAAAAAAAAAAAACGCTTTATCACAATTGGAATATATATGAACACAAGGCCTCACGATGTCAAGCATGGTTTCTATGAATTCATTGCGATTCAGCCTTCCATAGTTAAGCTGACTGTATGGTAGCGTCATGATTCTATGTAGGTCTGGCGGACAGGCGGGCGTATGTCATGGCGTAGATAATCCGACTAAAAACGGCGGGCAAACATATTCCACACAAAAATCCGAGTCAGTCGATGTCGAAGTGGAGATGTCGATCTGTTACTACGGTCCATATCAGGGGCCGATCCAGGGGGAGGGGCTCGGAACAAAATTGGGTACACTGAAAGCTTGCGACCAGGGATGGGGGAGGGCACGCCTCCTCAGATAAGAGGGGGCGGGGGGGAGTCAGGACCCCCGGGACCCCCTTGGATCCGCCCTTGCATATGATACTTAACATTATATTATACACTATAGTCTTAATTATGGTTGAAATTATAATATAAATTATATTATTAATTATGGTTGAAAGTATAATATAAATTATATTATTATATATTATCAATTATGATTGAAATTATAATTCTAACTTATATTATTAATTATGATTGAAATCATATTAGAAATTATTATTAATGCAAATTATATTATCCATTGTTACAGCTTACAATACAGCATCTATCGCTTAAAATTTTTAATTTCACAGATGGAAATCATTCATAACGGTCCTTATTGCAACAAGACAACACTATAGTGTATAATAACTAAACATGCAGATGTTTTCAGAGACGGTTTCTGTGAGACTGATACTGGTGCACGGAAGCGGCGTTCTTGTGTACTACGTCATCAACCAGGCGTTACATTCGAAATGTAATCGATTACGATTAGTTGCGAATTTAATGAAATTTCCAGAAAATGTCAAGATAAACGAGTACATTGCAGGATGGTGTTGCATGGTGTGGTCTAAGAAATCACAGCATATAATGTTTGTTTATTTTGTCACAGGCATTGACATGTACGACGGGTACAACTGGGGTCTGGACGCCGGGCTCGCCATTGCCATCGTCTTCGTTCTCCTCTTCCTCATCGTCCTCACCATCAACCTGCTGCAGAGACGCTACATCCGCAAGATGGGCGGCCGCGCGCCGTGACGTCACGCCACAACAATTGTGACGTCACAACCGGACGATAGTGACGTCACGCCGGGAAAATTGTTACGTGGCGACCAAACGATAATGACGTCACGCCGAGACAATTGTGACGTCACACCGGGACAGTCGTGACGTCACGCCAGAACATTAGTGACGTCATCAATTTCTTGCAGCGCGGTATATTGAGCAAACCGTTTAAGCACATTGCCCTTGTAAATGCAATACCAGACTTGATTTGTGAAGGGGAATGGAATACCAAGATGGAATTTTGTATTAAACTGTAAATTTTTTGCAACTGTTTGTTTTGCTTTCGATTGTTTTGTCATAATACTGGCGCGTTTATTTTCCAATAGTAACTGGTCTTATTTACTATTTACTTACCGGTTATAAATAAAAGCTGCATCATTACTAAGCACAATACCCAGCTCTGAAGTCACATTTCCCATGAGCATATACTCTGTTTGCACATCGTTTCAAGAATGTTAACACACAAAGAGAATAACTGCCAACAAAAATGCCTAAAGTTGGGCAATAAAGAAAATGATGTGAATTTCATTGCAACAATTTTTTATTCAATACGTCTAGTAATGCCGGTAGAAAACAAAAAGTCCGCCTTAAATATACACCCTGCAGGTCGCTGGTTTATACCGGTTATAACATTTATATCACGTGACATTCGCGATCAGGCAATTATATATACGCCATCATTTGCAACGTCACGCGGATTTTGTGCGAAATTAGGCTACTGCATATTAATATATTTTAGATATGACAAGAAATTACCTTGTCAAAAAACTACATTAGTCGTACGTTACTCAAACCGTAACCAATATAATACTTATTACCAAAACATGGATAGAAAACGATGATTTAAACTTCATCATAGCAATAATGAAACGCCAACAGATGGAGCCACAACGGTGGGCGCCGGACATTGGCGCCATGATGCGTTTGTGGCTCTCACTCTCCGCCACAGGGGGCGCTGCGGGCGTGGTGTGTGCGGCCTCAGGTGCTGACCGAGGCCGCCGCCTTGGAGGAGATACCGGTGGAGAAGGTCTTGCTGGTGACTGACTTCTCGTGGGCCTCCAGCCTGGCCCTGAAGCATGGCCTGAAGCAGCGCATGAAGCCCAGGCGAAAGGGCCTGCAAGGGAAGGCACGTTCACTTTACTTTAAGTAGCAAGCTTGCTCAATATCTATACAAAGTGCGCAGAATCGAAAGATACGAACTGCCCATTGGATTGGGGTTGGGTTAAGATAGATATGATTCTAGCCGCGGTCAAGGGAATAGTGAAGAGGGAGGTAGAACACAGGACTGGTGACATTGACTGTCAAGGTGTACAACACTGACCTATAGGCTTACAGGACTGACCTGAACGCGTACAACACTCACCTGGAGGCGTATAGCACTGACCTGGAGTCGCACAACACTGAGCTGGAGGCGTACACCACTGACCTGGAGGCGTACAATACTGACCTGGAGGCGAAGCCGTATAGGAGTGACCTGGAGGCGTACAACACTGACCTAGAGGCGTACAATACTGACCTGGAGGCGAAGCCGTATAGGAGTGACCTGGAGGCATACAACACTGACCTAGAGGCGTACAATACTGACCTGGAGGCTTACAACCCTGACCTGGAAGCGTACACGACTAACCTGGAGGCGTACACTGACCTGGAGGCGTACAACACTGACCTGGAGGCAAAGGCGTACAGGACTGACCTGGAGGCGTACAACACTGACCTGGAGGCGTACATCACTGACCTGGAACACTGGCGGCGAAGGCGTATAGGGGTGACCTGGAGGCGAAGGCACATAGGAGTGACCTGGAGGCGTACAGGACTGACCGGTAGGCGGAGGCGTACAGGACTGACCTGTAGGCGGAGGCGTACAGGACTGACCTGCAGGCATAAAGGACTGTCCTGGAGGCGTACAGGACTGACCTGGGGGCATAAAGGACTGTCCTGGAGGCGTACAGGACTGACCTGCAGGCATAAAGGACTGTCCTGGAGGCGTACAGGACTGACCTGGGGGCATAAAGGACTGTCCTGGAGGCGTACAGGACTGACCTGGGGGCATAAAGGACTGTCCTGGAGGCGTACAGGACTGAACAGGAGGTGTACATGACTGACCTGGAGGCGAACGCGTACAGGACTGACCCGGAGGCGAAGGCGTACAGGACTGACCTGAAGGCGTACAGGACTGAGCTGGAGGCGTATAGGACTGACCTGGAGGCGAAGGCGTACAAGATAGGGTTGATGGCGCTGTTGAAGTAGGTCAGACTCTGCAGCGAGAGCGTCAGCTGCTGTTGCGGAACCGCCTTGAACGGAAACTTGTATCCGTAGGTCTCGACCACCCTGAAGAGCCAGAAGGGACCCCAGCAGAAGGCAAAGACCACCACCACCATGATCAGCATCTTGATGAC
Organism: Arenicola marina; assembly: GCA_964019135.1. NCBI lineage: Eukaryota > Metazoa > Annelida > Polychaeta > Arenicolidae > Arenicola > Arenicola marina. The sequence goes on from OZ025249.1 coordinate 21,529,205, forward strand.
CTGCCAAAGACACACAAACCACAGCCACCATGATGACCAATTGCTTGAGCTCTGAGCCGATCACCCCAATGACTCTCTCGCCGCGATTCCGCATCGAAAACATCAGATGTGATTATAGAACAGATGAACGGTGTCTCCACCGCGTGAGTGAAGTAAGAGTTACTTGAATGTGTTTGCCTTGTTTGACTTGATTGGCGCTCAGCAAGCCAGTTCTTAGCACGTTAGGACCGAGAGCGATTAACTTTATCGTTCATTATTAGCCCCTTAGTTTCTTCCACTATGCCCTGTCGCCAAATATCCACCCTGTAAAAGTGACACCATACCCCTTAGACCTGATGTGAGCCACTCTCTGGGCACAAAGTCTGATAAGGAATTTAAATGACATGGCGCAAAGCTGAACATAGTTCAGAGATCTGTCTCACTTCAGTTGAAGGCGCGCCTATGCCGCAAGCCACTTGTTTACTTCGTTTCTCACCTTTTCATATCATTATTACTGCATATCAAATTTCAAAACGACATGAAAATAATAATCGCATGATTCCTGATAAAAAATGATAATTCCGGGTGGCATGTTGCCGACACGCGTGTTGCTTCACTGGTCACACTGCAAGCTCCCCGCACGGTGGCGCTACGCAAGCTGCGCTTTTACCGCTGCTATCGGCCGGGGGCAAATTTCAAGATTCTTGAAAAACGGTCAAATCAGCTGTAGTTTCTTGCAACATTATAATTTTCAGGAATAAGACTATATAAATATTGAGCTTTTACTCTTTTAAAGAAGTTATAATTGTGACTGAACTCTTTCTTTTCATCACCTGATACGGTGTGTTATTAGGCTTAGGCTGGGTCCCGGCACTAATTTGTAGAAATGCGCGGCGCATGTTTCCTATCAATTTGCGCAGCGTCGCCCTGGCGAGCGAGTGTGAAACTGCATTGAGGAAGTAGGTGACAACAGAGATACAATGGAACCCTAGCGGAGTGAGTCTAATGCAGGGAGTGGTCACATAGCCTGGTTCCGCGGTCCCAACTTCGCTCGCTCAGCAAGGTTACTTGTATGAGTTTGAGCGGCGGTACCAGCTTAGCGGTCACACTGCTGTGCCAGTGAAAATCGGATCAATGGAGACTTGGCGGAAGGATACATGGAGTTAAATTTAAATTTAAATCCAAGTTAAATTTTCTTGGGTAAGCCTACATGCTGTGAGCAGTTCATATATGATTTTACGATCAGTTAAACATTTCCACAGTGTTGACATTTATATTTTCTTCATATTTATGTACCAGATATACAAGATATCCTGTTCCCAAAGGGTCCTTACCTGAAAGTACATGAACACTCCTTACACGTTAACTATGACGCCTGACGGTCATATCAATTAAGTATCTCACTCCTATTTTCAGCCTCAACAGATTATTATTTAAAACCAGTGAAGCAAGCAAAATTACCTTTATTCGTCCGTTGGCATCTTCGTCCGCTCCTTCCTTCTTCTCATTGTCTCTGAAATATGGGACGTAGACATACTGCAGCCTTGGGAACGGGCTTTAGAGCCATGGACACGTTTGTGTAAGCGGGTTGCAGATATGACGATATTAAGATACGTTTCACCTCAAAGACCTTGCGTAAGAACGGAGGCAAACAGTCCAGTATGTGCTATAAATGTTCGTTTGAGCCACTCAATAACTTGCTAACAAAGACACATCTCACATAATTAATGATGCAACTAACGAACATATCATATCATATATAAAATTGTTGATAAAAAAGGAACAAATCTCAGCAATTCATTAGCTTAAGTGGTTATTCGGACGGTATAACTAGGCCTCTACATATGCTTCATAAATCCATGCTTTTCTTCTAAGTGTATTTGGTTTGCCTTTGAGACTAAATAGGCATCCAAATTAGGGATAACGTCCAATACTTTTTCGGCTGCAGATCTCAAGACAGAAGGCGTCTATGGTGCTCTTACACAATATAGCCCATGCTTTACACAATATAACCCATGCTTTACACAATATAACCCATGCTTCACACTATATAACCCATGCTTTGTACAATATCACCCGTGCTTTACACAAATATCACCCATGCTTTACACAATATCACTCATGCTTTACACAATGCTTTACACAATATCACCCATGCTGTACACAATATTCGTTTAACACCATCCTTCTTCGTTTTCGACTTCCATGGGCACAATTTCACCCTTCACATCACTTCTCATTACGTATTCATCGTCTTCTCGCCCAAATGATCTTCACGCCCTCCCTATACTATGATTTAACCCCCCTTTACCGCCACGAGTTACCGAGATGTATAGTTCCCTTGCCCCCCTCACCGCTGTCACCCAAACTTACCCGCCCTCCCCGCCTCCCCGCATGGACTTGGCGATCTTGATGCTCTTCCAGAGAGTGATGCTGATCTGGATGTAGGCCCAGGCCATGATGAGAGTCGGGATCAGGAACACCCCCACCGCCAGACACGTGGTGTAGATGAACACCGCCCGTCCCCACGTGTACTGCAGACTGCACTGAAGGTGTTTGGCCGCCTGAAACCACCACACCCAATGTATATTGCAGTCTGTACTGAAGGTGTTCGGCCACCTGAAACCACCACACCCAATGTATACTGCAGTCTGTACTGAAGGTGTTCGGCCGCCTGAAACCACCACACCCAATGTATACTGCAGTCTGTACTGAAGGTGTTCGGCCGCCTGAAACCACCACACCCCATGTATGCTGCAGTCTGTACTGAAGGTGTTCGGCCACCTGAAACCACCACACCCCATGTATGCTGCAGTCTGGACTGAAGGTGTTCGGCCGCCTGAAACCACCACACCCAATGTATACTGCAGTCTGTACTGAAGGTGTTCGGCCGCCTGAAACCACCACACCCAATGTATGCTGCAGTCTGTACTGAAGGTGTTCGGCCACCTGAAACCACCACACCCAATGTATCCTGCAGTGTGTACTGAAGGTGTTCGGCCGCATGAAACCACCACACCCAATGTATACTGCAGTCTGTACTGAAGGTGTTCGGCCGCCTGAAACCACCACACCCAATGAATACTGCAGTCTGTACTGAAGGTGTTCGGCCGCCTGAAACCACCACACCCAATGTATACTGCAGTCTGTACTGAAGGTGTTCGCCTGAAACCACCACACCCAATGTATCCTGCAGTCTGTACTGAAGGTGTTCGACCGCCTGAAACCACCACACCAAATGTATACTGCAGTCTGTACTGAAGGTGTTCGGCCGCCTGAAACCACCACACCAAATGTATACTGCAGTCTGTACTGAAGGTGTTCGACCGCCTGAAACCACCACACCCAATGTATACTGCAGTCTGTTGAAGTACTTTGTTGTTGAGCGAAGCGACACATACGGGTAGTTTTATTAAAGTTAATATTTCAACAAATGTGGCGAGGGCGAATTCCGTCAAATCGGAGGAAGGCCCCTTTAACACTACAATACTCTTTCGCAAAATGACTTTACAGTCAGTGAATATACGGCAAGTGAGAAGGTGTTGAAAGCCCGTTGTCGGAAGCTTATTCACGCGGGTTACGTTAATGTGCTGACGTCACAACACAAGCCTCTGTCCAGGTCGTCCAATGTTTACTGTTTTTTCCAAATAGTAACTTTAAGTTACTGAATGTTTTCTCTCAGAAACTACTTGCAATGGAAATGATATATTTACATTCTAAGCATATGAGTACTTACATACGATGTGCAATAAATACCAGGGCACGTTGATATGGCATTTCTTTCCAAAATCTCAGGTGGAAACGTGTGGTTTTCTTGTAAACTACGTCATCCAAATTCGGATCTTGCTGCCGCTTTCTGCCTTTTTAACATATGATATATGCTCTAAAGTTGCATATCGAGCTCTTTCCCGCCAAAAAACTAAGCCCAGGCGAATTTTATATTAAAATCAGCAAAAAACACGATTGTTTCATTCTATAAATTCTGCAACCTGATCAACATCGTCGTTTCGGCTGTGATGTGGCAAACGTGTCTATCCCGGGACACCACAGAACTCTGCCTCGGCACTGCTACTTATAACAAAGCATCGCGAAGCACACAAACTGATGACGTTTACCACTAAAATGAACACTTGTGGTAAATGGACATCACGGTCAAGGCCAATAGACTCCATTTGGCAGTCTGGCATGCGTGGAGTATAGACAAAAGAAATCCTGACTGATTCAAGGACTAATTCTTATTTGTATTTTGACCTCTTTAGTTTTGGCGGGAAAGAGCTCGATATGCAACTTTAACGTATTATTATTTAACCTAAGTAATTTAGTATAACTTACTATTATTTATCCAAAGTAATTTACTATAACTTATTATTATTTATCCCAAGTAATTTACTTTAACTTATTATTTATGGACTAAAACGTTAATATTATGAGGTTATCTGTGTACTGACGGCGAGCCAGCCGATGACGCCCCCGATGGCCAGGGATGACAGCCAGATGGCGGCCACACTGCGGCGGGCTCGGCTGACCGTGCTCACCACCTGGGCCTTCATCGGGTGGCAGATCACGATGTACCTGCAAGGACGGTGGCTCCATCAAGCGGGGGCAATGTGACACTCATTCAAATGGAAGGACGGCTGGAAAAGAGCCGCCAGTCGCTGCTATACCGATTCAAAAGCGCGTGATCATCGCAAATATAAATAGCTGCGATTCTAACTCCAATCTTGGATGCTTTACGGGCAAATCATTGCAAGAATTATATCAATATGTCTGGATGCTATTTTTCCATGAACACTAAGATCATGGTCTACCGCGCGGCTTGCCTCGCGTTGCCCTTGAAGGCTACCTCTACTGTGAAGAGTTAACTTATATGGAGTTATAACGTAAGGCAGCGCCACATAAAGGGTCACAGTATATGTCAGTTGCTCCGGAAAAAAGGCGCGCGGCTCGACATTATTATGCTTAAAAACAAATTGTTGGGTTTCTTTTGCGCCAAATCTGTGAACCCGTTCAAAGACGCTGTAGAATGAAGTAACTCAGGTATTTTTCCATGATATACCTGGACCTCAATACCTGGACGTTGAACCTCAAGTTATAACAGGCATATTTCATTATAATTATCATTTCGCAGATATATTTAGGTGCCATGTAATGCCTTGAAAACTAACAATAACACTTTAAAATCAATTTGAAACCGCATTAGAAGCTAGTGAAGCTGTCTCACAGCTGGCGTTATTATATGCAGACGACATTGATGGAGGCGGGTTGTCTTAAATTTCTTCTTTTTACCAGTCGGCCGAAACCAGGCTTTAGCACTCGCCATTTTAATTTTAAGATGTAAACTTTTGGTGCAGATCGCGAATAGATTACCTTGGGCAACCGCTTTAAGGGAGGTTGGACACGCACAATCCAGATGGCAAACTGATTACTATTCAATGCGGCATTGTTCAGTACGCACCTTTCAATACTCATGGCGAGGAGTGAGAAGGCCGAGCCGCAGAAGGAGGCGTAGAACAGGATGCCGGTGATGCGGCACAAGGCATCCCCACCTCGCCAGGTGCCATGCAGCTGGTGCGCAAGCTGAGGAGAAGTAACACCAGGACAAGTCATGCTAGCTAATAGACAACAGGACAATGCACAATCTGGATTTAACACTCGCCGTTGGCACTTGAAACAACCGTTTGCCGTTTTAGATTTCATCAGCTTTTCCCGCTTCCGTTAATTAGTATTGTGGCGAACTATCGCCGCATGATAGGTACATATATTTGTTTGGGGATAAACCATATTTTGGTTTCCATCCGGTTTAATATGCGAGTTTAATGAGCGATAACACCCCCCCCCCCCCTTTCCCCCCGTTTTGACTATCAAGGAGGTGGGCAGGCGGGTGCAAAATGCCCCTTTATATTATGTTTGCATCGTATAAAAGCACACACCATTTTCCCCCAAACTGTCCCCCGTCCCTATGGGTGGCTGTACATACCCTGAACGGCACCACGACCAGCATGATGAGGAGGTCGCCGGCGGATATACTGCAGATCAGCACATTGGTCACAGACAGGCGCCCCATGTACTTAGCGACAGTCACCAGGACCAGACTATTACCTGAGCGCCAGTCACCGAGAAGAACACATAAAGTAAGGACGGGTGGCTGATCCAGGGGGTGGGGTGGAGGGGGGGGGGGGCTCACGGGGGGCATTTCGTCCATTTTCGGCGGCATTTAGACGCTAAAATGACGCGTACACCCCCTTTTCATAACTGTGTCTCCCCCTTTGGCAAACTCCTGGATCCGCCACAGAGAACAGTAAGTAAAAATTGAGTTATATTACATATATATATATATACATAGACATGTGAACCTTTTAGAATGGTTGGAGTTACGATTCCCCTTGAAGCTTCTCTGAAGAATATACGCATATTTAGATGCTTCACAATGTTACGAAAACTTATCAAAATACATACCCTGAACTTATCAAAATTTAATTGCCAGTTGGAAAGGTAACAACTCTTAGTCACTTTATAATGTTCACTTACCGAAGACTCCAGCCACAAGGATGGCTAAATATATGGTGGACACGCCAATGGTTTGCGGCAGAAACTCGTTATATCGGCGCTCCAGTCTGACCCTTTCCGCTTCCAGCGCCCTCTCCATCCGGTACTTGTCCCTTCTGGCCTCATCCACGGGCGTCAGTTCTCGGATGTCGTCACACTCCAGAAAGCACACACAAATCTGATCGAAGAAGTCGAGATCTTCACCGATGCCGAGTTCCCAGATGCGGTCGAAGCACTCTTCTCCAAGCTCGTGGTCTTCGTCGTTGAAACCGATGGCAAACAGGTCGTCCATGGAATACTGTACGACCGACGTCGTCGCTGCCATCGCAGAGACGCTGGTGTTGTCGGCTTCAGCCGTCACGCCATCGTGAATATCGGCGCAACAGACGCGACATGCTATACGCGTCATCAGCGGAAAAACAATACATGTTTATATACTTCTGAAGGATTCGCGTCTAAATTAATCCTTCTTTTAGCAGTCAAGTCTTCAAGACAAAAGCCAAAAAGGCATAAAAGTTTAATATTCTCGGGATTCCTCATCGTCATCACTTTCCAAAAAAAAAAAAAATGCCATGAACAATTTATTTTCGAAGGTGTTACGTCAAAGAATAATTTTACTCGAAACTTAGACCAATACTTACTGTACGCTATGCAGACTAAGACCAGGGTTAAACCCATTGAAATCCGTGGTGAAGCTGGAAACATTGTCTTAATGTGGAACTGTTCTGCTTAATTATGAACTTGTGCAGTCATATCTGAAAGACATGGAGCAATTACGCCACGGTGAACAGCGTACTCCCTAAGACACAAATGTTACATCACTTATACTGCACTGAATATAAATATACATTTCGAAGTATTCACGTATAACCAAGATATTGCGTCCATGTTTTTTCATACTGTTTTTATAAGTTTTTTGGTGCCAAAAGATAGCAATACTTTTTTTAGCATCTTGCGGCCGCCACATAATTATTTAGCGGTCGCCACTTATTTATCTCAATATGATGAAGCATTTTTTGCACTCCGGACTGTGACCCTGTATTTACGTATGTTTGTTTTAAACAACAGGTGAATTGAAAGTGAGTTTGAGGACGCTGAAGGGCGTTGGCGTTGCGTACTTACGTTATACTCCCGTTACCCCACATAAAACAAGTTTAATTTTAACCAACAGAACTATCGGTAATACGCCAAAATAATTATATTTGGAGTGAAGCCCTAAATCATACAACTTCTCAGAAAAAGTGACACTGACTATAATAAAAGCAAATACAGGGTCCTAATTTGATCGAGTGCACTGCCATTTCCTCCCAAAGTCACGTTTAACGAGGAGTACAATATCCACGACCGTTATAATTTCTGGATTTTCTAACGCTCGTAGGCGGCCATTGCCCAGCAGAAAATAAAAAGTCACCCGGCTGTTATCAGAGGTGATGCTGAGAACTATAGTCACTCTCTTTACAACTACTGTATGCCGTATGTGCTATTTTTTGCGTGGCGGCCGCCCGGTAATCAGTAAATAAAATGTCGTCAAAAAAATTCCGTATTTTAGAGCTTCATGCATCGTTTGTAAGTTTATCGTTCAGTTATAATACTAGACCTAATAATTTGAGACACGCGATATAAACTATAGAGAGACCCAGAGAGGCATCAGTGTAAGACTTACCTTGGTCCTGGCCGCTTGGCTACTGCAGATTGGATCATCTGTCCTCAGAGCCAACCGCTTCCAAGGACACGCCCAGATCATAAACTCTCGTCCTCATCGCAGTTTTCTGATTGGCTAGGACTGCCAGTGACGTACTTTGCCCGGGGAGGCACGCGGGACCGACCCCGAGCAGCGAATGATCGCCTAGCGGCGCACTTCCCGGAGAATGTGGTAAAAGAACAGCACTGGTCACGACATCTGTCGAATACCTACACTGGGAACACGGGCAAAATATTCAAGAATTTAAGGGTTGCCATGAGGAGTTCGATGTGATATTGCGTTTGGTATATGATTAAAAAGGAAGGTTTTTCTTCTGAAAGGATGGATTTAGTCTTACAAAATGGTGTATTTGTTTTGAGGGAACAGTTAAAAGTTAGAATGGAAAGCAGTAATTTTTTTTTCAATTCTAAAAGTTATGTAAGGCCGCGTTTTGTTACGAAAAGATATTTAGTTTGTTTCAAAATGTTTGTTTGTTTCAAAATGAGAAGATATATATATATATGTAAAGATACTTATCGTTTGACGCAGATTCGTTGAATGATATATAATGGGACAAATATTTCCGCGCGCGATCAAGTTCAGCTTGTTTTAGCCAGTTGGTAGCGGTTTTGGCACTTGTGCGTTGGAGATTGTATGGTGAATTCCAGGGGCGTCTGCAGGTGATGCAGATATGCCTGGTTATAACTTATGACAATCAAATAATCTTCCGGTAAGTTGTTTTTTATTCAACCAAAACTGGGTTTGTATGGAGCTAAACGTTGCGCGGCGGTTTCACAGATGAGTTATAATGTCTAATGTGCGGAGAAGGCGCAGTTCAGTCGGCTCGCGTGTGAACTGTCAGATGACGCCACCTGTGACGACGCCACGTGACACTCCATGCGAGAGACCCTCCGCTGCCCATTGGCGGCGAAGTAACACATGTCATTCATGTACATGTAATGCAAAGTGACGCCGACCGTGCGGAGAGAGATGTGTAGTGGATGTTTTCGTTGTCGAATCTGACCGCTTATGGAATTATCTGCTGTGACTTGGTGAGCCACACCCCTGTACATGACAAAGAGGCGGCACGCCCTCTGGTCCGGTCTCGACGGCGTGCCTGGCTGTCCCGACAGCCGCCCCGGGAACACCAAACAGCATTAACGGCCACGCTAAAATATATCGATCTCTGAGCCTTTCTTTGAAGCTGATGGAGGCACTCGGCAATCCATGAGTCAGTCCACCGTAATAAATTCCGTTCCGTTAAGGAGAGGTTTTGGGAGGGGCCCAGTCGGGGAGGGGACGGAGCCATGTTGGGTGTGTGTGAAGGGGGTGGGGGGTGGGAGGCGTGCAGGGGGAGCGGGGTGGCGACCCGTGGGGGTGACGTGCTTTCCCAGCCACGCCAATATCTAATCCTTTAGTACGGGTTAATTGCAGTGCAGGAACAGAACCCGGTGCAGACTCGGGGGGAATAAAATAAACAAAAGTAATGTAGTCATTCGAATGTTGGGATGGCCGTGGCAAATATAAGGACACCTTTCCATTTTACTTCAGTTGCTTCCAGGCTAAAAATTGTCTATGACGTTTATCCTGGTTACTGGCTCTGCAATTTATTATTATCCTCCACTGACTCCGTCATACTCGCACGATTTGTGACGTGTCCCTGACCAATCACCACAGTAAATAGGGCAACCAGGCTGGTTCCGGTCAAATATGTATAGGTCCAGTTGTAGCGCCTTCCGCCATGTGCCTTTTTTTCATGCGTGCTGCGTCAAGGTGCTGCGTCAAGGTGCTGACGTGAGTCACGGCAAACTGCGAAACATTTTGTTGTAAGGTAATAAAACTTCGAGGGTGGGGGGGGGGGAGCCCCCTTTTTTAAACTCCAAAATCCGCTCGGAATGGGGTACTCTATGTTGCAGACCCGCTCAGTTTATTCTATTTATCCAGACCAACCCGCTGTATGGACACAAAAAGCAAAGTCACCCCCCAAGTTTAAAAAAAAATGCTTTTTTTCATCTGAAATGTCCACTCTCTATAGGGGTATCTCTTTTTCATCACAAATGTCCGTTCAAGTGGCAGGTTCAAGGGGAGAGGGGTTTAATGACCGCCTCCCCTCTGAAGCAAGGGGATGCTAAGGACTTAGTCTAACATTTTGGCATGACCAATTTTGAGGAAGCATGCCGTTATTAAATGCAAAATCAAGGCCATCCGAGGTGTGACCCCTCCCCCCCCCCCCGTTGTACCAATATTGGTGAACCCACCTGGGCATAGTAATCCCCCCCATTAAACTTGCTTTGTCCTCCTTTTTTTTTCATTTGAACTTCAATATAGATAATCCAAGAACATGCAAGTCATAAAAAGTGGAATAAATTGTAAGCAAGCTTGTATAGAAATCAATAAACATTGTACGGGCTCCCACGTACTTTAGTGTTTTACAAGACGTATTCTTCGATATTATAATTACATCGTAGAAATGAAGAGCATCTTGACCAGAAATGTTGGTGTTACAAGTTATATGTTATATATGTTGCCAAATGGTAAATCATAATTTTGTGGTCTGTTCCCAGTTCCAAATGGATGCCGAAAATTCATTACCCGAATTGACGTCATTTGAACCGGTGACCCTTCGCATGCATCCAGGGCGAACCCCTAATGCATTAGACCAAAGGGAATTTCCCGTTCGGCCCGAGGCTCTTGATGTCTTTTATCCACCCGGCCTGGACCGAGATATCACAACTGTTCTTCTTCTACATTTGTCCTCCTTTGGTGGAGCTATTGAACCCCCACTTCCTGGATCCTTGACACTCCCTTGCCTGCGGAGGTGGAGCTATTGAACCCCCACTTCCTGGATCCTTGACACTCCCTTGCCTGTGGGGGTGGAGCAAGTGAACCCCCACTTCCTGGATCCTTGACATCCCCTTGCCTGCGGGGGTGGAGCTATTAAACCCCCACTTCCTGGATCCTTGACACTCCCTTGCCTGCGGGGGTGGAGCTATTGAACCCCTACTTCCTAGATCCGTGACATCCCCTTGCCTGCGGGGGTGGAGCTATTGAACCCCCACTTCTTGGATCCTTGACATCCCTTTGCCTGCGGGGGTGGAGCTATTGAACCCCCACTTCCTGGATCCTTGACATCCCCTTGCCAGCGGGGATGGAGCTATTGAACCCCCACTTCCTGATCCTTGCCATCCCCTTGGCTGCGGGGGTGGAGCTATTGAACCCCCAGTTCCTGGATCCTTGACACTCCCTTGCCTGCGGGGGTGGAGCTATTGAACCCCCACTTCTTGGATCCTTGACATCCCCTTGCCTGCGGGGATGGAGCTATTGAACCCCCACTTCCTGGATCCTTGACATCCCCTTGGCTGCGGGGGTGGAGCTATTGAACCCCAACTTGCTGGATCCTTGACACTCCCTTGCCTGCGGGGCTGGAGCTATTGAACCCCCACTTCCTGGATCCTTGACACTCCCTTGCCTGCGGGGGTGGAACTATTGGACCCCCACTTCCTTGATCCTTGACACTCCCTTGCCTGCGGGGGTGGAGCTATTGAACCCCCACTTCCTGGATCCTTGACACTCCCTTGCCTGCGGGGGTGGAGCTATTGAATCCCCACTTCCTGGATCCTTGACACCCCCTTGCCTGCGGGGGTGGAGCTATTGAACCCCCACTTCCTGGATCCTTGACACTCCCTTGCCTGCGGGGGTGGAGCTATTGAACCCCCACGTCCTGGATCCTTGACACCACCTTGCCTGCGAAGGGTGGAGCTATTGAACCCCCACTTCCTGGATCCTTGACATCCCCTTGCCTGCGGGGGTGGAGCTATTGAACCGCCACTTCCTGGATCCTTGACACTCCCTTGCCTGCGGGGGTGGAGCTATTGAATCCCCACTTGCTGGATCCTTGACACCCCCTTGCCTACGGGGGTGGAGCTATTAAACCCCCACTTCCTGGATCCTTGATACTCCCTTGCCTGCGGGGGTGGAGCTATTGAACCCCCACGTCCTGGATCCTTGACACCACCTTGCCTGCGAAGGGTGGAGCTATTGAACCCCCACTTCCTGAATCCTTGACATCCCCTTGCCTGCTGGGGTGGAGCTATTGAACCCCCACTTCCTGGATCCTTGACATCCCCTTGCCTGCGGGGGTGGAGCTATTGAACCCGTACTTCCTGGATCCTTGACACCCCCTTGCTTGCGAGGGGTGGAGCTATTGAACCCCCATTTCCTGGATCCTTGACATCCCCTTGCCTGCGGGGGTGGAGCTATTGAACCGCCACTTCCTGGATCCTTGACACTCCCTTGCCTGCGGGGGTGGAGCTATTGAACCCCCACTTCCTGGATCCTTGACACCCCCTTGCCTGCGGGGGTGGAGCTATTGAACCCCCACTTCCTGGATCCTTGACACTCACTTGTCTGCGGGGGTGGAGCTATTGAACCCCCACTTCCTGGATCCTTGACACTCCCTTGCCTGCGGGGGTGGAGCTATTGAACCCCCACATCTTGGATCCTTGACATCCCTTTGCCTGCGGGGGTGGAGCTATTGAACCCCCACTTTCTAGATCCTTGACATCCCCTTGGCTGCGGGGGTTGAGCTATTGAACCCCCACTTCCTGGATCTTTGACATCCCCTTGCCTGCGGGGATGGAGCTATTGAACCCCCACTTCCTGGATCCTTGACATCCCCTTGGCTGCGGGGGTGGAGCTATTGAACCCCAACTTCCTGGATCCTTGACACTCCCTTGCCTGCGGGGGTGGAGCTATTGAACCCCCACTTCCTGGATCCTTGACACTCCCTTGCCTGCGGGGGTGGAACTATTGGACCCCCACTTCCTTGATCCTTGACACTCCCTTGCCTGCGGGGGTGGAGCTATTGAACCCCCACTTCCTGGATCCTTGACACTCCCTTGCCTGCGGGGGTGGAGCTATTGAACCCCCACTTCCTGGATCCTTGACACTCCCTTGCCTGCGGGGGTGGAGCTATTAAACCCCCACTTCTTGGATCCTTGACACTCCCTTGCCTGCGGGGGTGGAGCTATTAAACCCCCACTTTCTTGGATCCTTGACACTCCCTTGCCTGCGGGGGTGGAGCTATTAAACCCCCACTTCCTGGATCCTTGACACTCCCTTGCCTGCGGGGGTGGAGCTATTGAACCCCCACTTCCTAGATCCTTGACTCGGGAGGTTCCTTGGCCCAATTTAGCCTGTATGTGCACAAAAGTGGCCTAAAACACCAACATTCCATTCCATTCCTAGATCCTTGACATCCCCTTGCCTGCGGGGGTGGAGCTATTGAACCCCCACTTCCTTTATCCTTGACACCCCCTTGCCTGCGAGGGGTGGAGCTATTGAACCCCCACTTCCTGGATCCTTGACATCCCCTTGCCTGCGGGGGTGGAGCTATTGAACCCCCACTTCCTGGATCCTTGACACCCCCTTGCCTGCGAGGGGTGGAGCTATTGAACCCCCACTTCCTGGATCCTTGACATCCCCTTGCCTGCGGGGGTGGAGCTATTGAACCCCCACTTCCTGGATCCTTGACACTCCCTTGCCTGCGGGGGTGGAGCTATTGAATCCCCACTTCCTGGATCCTTGACACCCCCTTGCCTGCGGGGATGGAGCTATTGAACCCCCACTTCCTGGATCCTTGACATCCCCTTGCCTGCGGGGGTGGAGCTATTGAACCGCCACTTCCTGGATCCTTGACACTCCCTTGCCTGCGGGGGTGGAGCTATTGAATCCCCACTTCCTGGATCCTTGACACCCCCTTGCCTGCGGGGGTGGAGCTATTGAACCCCCACTTCCTGGATCCTTGACACTCCCTTGCCTGCGGGAGTGGAGCTATTGAACTCCCGCGTCCTGGATCCTTGACACCACCTTGCCTGCGAAGGGTGGAGCTATTGAACCCCCACTTCCTGGATCCTTGACATCCCCTTGCCTGCTGGGGTGGAGCTATTGAACCCCCACTTCCTGGATCCTTGACATCCCCTTGCCTGCGGGGGTGGAGCTATTGAACCCGTACTTCCTGGATCCTTGACACCCCCTTGCTTGCGAGGGGTGGAGCTATTGAACCCCCATTTCCTGGATCCTTGACATCCCCTTGCCTGCGGGGGTGGAGCTATTGAACCGCCACTTCCTGGATCCTTGACACTCCCTTGCCTGCGGGGGTGGAGCTATTGAACCCCCACTTCCTGGATCCTTGACACTCCCTTGCCTGCGGGGGTGGAGCTATTGAACCCCCACTTCTTGGATCCTTGACATCCCCTTGCCTGCGGGGGTGGAGCTATTGAACCCCCACTTTCTAGATCCTTGACATCCCCTTGGCTGCGGGGGTGGAGCTATTGAACCCCGACTTCCTGGATCCTTGACACTCCCTTGCCTGCGGGGGTGAAGCTATTGAACCCCCACTTCTTGGATCCTTGACATCCCCTTGCCTGCGGGGATGGAGCTATTGAATCCCCACTTCCTGGATCCTTGACACCCCCTTGCCTGCGGGGATGGAGCTATTGAACCCCCACTTCCTGGATCCTTGACATCCCCTTGCCTGCGGGGGTGGAGCTATTGAACCGCCACTTCCTGGATCCTTGACACTCCCTTGCCTGCGGGGGTGGAGCTATTGAATCCCCACTTCCTGGATCCTTGACACCCCCTTGCCTGCGGGGGTGGAGCTATTGAACCCCCACTTCCTGGATCCTTGACACTCCCTTGCCTGCGGGAGTGGAGCTATTGAACCCCCACGTCCTGGATCCTTGACACCACCTTGCCTGCGAAGGGTGGAGCTATTGAACCCCCACTTCCTGGATCCTTGACACTCCCTTGCCTGCGGGGGTGGAGCTATTGAACCCCCACTTCCTGGATCCTTGACACTCCCTTGCCTGCGGGGGTGGAGCTATTGAACCCCCACTTCCTGGATCCTTGACACTCCCTTGCCTGCGGGGATGGAGCTATTGAACCCCCATTTCCTGGATCCTTGACACTTCCTTGCCTGCGGGGGTGGAGCTATTGAACCCCCACGTCCTGGATCCTTGACACCACCCTGCTTGCGAGGGTTGGAGCTATTGAACCCCCACTTCCTGGATCCTTGACATCCCCTTGCCTGCGGGGGTGGAGCTATTGAACCCCCACTTCCTGGATCCTTGACACCCCCTTGCTTGCGAGGGGTGGAGCTATTGAACCGCCACTTCCTGGATCCTTGACACTCCCTTGCCTGCGGGGGTGGAGCTATTGAACCCCCACTTCCTGGATCCTTGACACTCCCTTGCCTGCGGGGGTGGAGCTATTGAACCCCCACTTCCTGGATGCTTGACACTCCCTTGCCTGCGGGGGTGGAGCTATTGAACCCCCACTTCCTGGATCCTTGACACCCCCTTGCCTGCGGGGGTGGAGCTATTGAACCCCCACTTCCTGGATCCTTGACACTCCCTTGTCTGCGGGGGTGGAGCTATTGAACCCCCACTTCCTGGATCCTTGACACTCCCTTGCCTGCGGGGGTGGAGCTATTGAACCCCCACTTCTTGGATCCTTGACATCCCCTTGCCTGCGGGGGTGGAGCTATTGAACCCCCACTTTCTAGATCCTTGACATCCCCTTGGCTGCGGGGGTGGAGCTATTGAACCCCGACTTCCTGGATCCTTGACACTCCCTTGCCTGCGGGGGTGAAGCTATTGAACCCCCACTTCTTGGATCCTTGACATCCCCTTGCCTGCGGGGATGGAGCTATTGAACCCCCACTTCCTGGATCCTTGCCATCCCCTTGGCTGCGGGGGTGGAGCTATTGAACCCCCACTTCCTGGATCCTTGACACTCCCTTGCCTGCGGGAGTGGAGCTATTGAACCCCCACTTCCTGGATCCTTGACACTCCCTTGCCTGCGGGGGTGGAGCTATTGAACCCCCACTTCCTGGATCCTTGACATCCCCTTGCTTGCGGGGGTGGAGCTATTGAACCGCCACTTCCTGGATCCTTGACATCCCCTTGCTTGCGGGGGTGGACGGGGCAGGACGGGTTTTAACCCCTATAATCCTGTCATGTCCCGGTATGACATATGTAGATCTATGTCAGCGAGTATGTGCTGATGAGTATTTGGATAACTTCTTTAAATCGTATCAAGGTGCCTAGCTACATATCTTTGAAACCACCCTTATATCCGCCTTGCAAATTATAACCAGAGGTGGCGGGGGGGGGACGATTATACAAATCTGTCGGAGGAGGGAGGTGGGGGGGGGGGCGCCCAGAGACGGTCCAGAGACAGGGTATTTCTTATAAACTAGATAGCCATGCACATAAAGCGCACATTTTAAGAAAAATGCCCCTTCAGAACTATAGAATATTGATAAAGTTTTCCACAGAACAGATATTTCACTCGTGAACCAACAATACATTAGAGGACGTAGAGGACGGCTGGGAAGTTCTGGTGTCATCCTGGTGGTACACAACGACTCTGAGCGTGATTGCCAAACACTGGCTTGCAAGGAAATGCGCCATAGCGAGGGTCAATGGCAGGAAAAACCCCCTTCCAAGTGGATTTGGAAGTGAAAAAGAGGAGGGCCAAAACCCAGCAATGTGTTGACCTTCCCCCCATCCCACCGGGCCCCCATCAAACTGCCGTAGCTAGGCATATATCAATGTATGGAGACCTTTACATCAATCAAACCACATTGATTTCATTTGACAAATATAAGAGTACAGCACGCAAACACCATCGATTTGGATGGCAAATCGTTAAATGTTTGGGATGCAACATCCGATGCAGCCCCGCGATATTTAATGCAACGAACAGCAACGCAAGGGATGAGCAGCTAACTGTGTAAGCAGACGTCTCTGCTCAACTTGCCACGCCCACCTTTGACCTAGATAGGTCTCCGTTTCCGGTGACCTTTGTAACGTCCTTGAGGTCGCAGCTGGCTGGCCGGTGTTGAGTTGTCATTTATTTGCGCTCTTCTTTTGGTTGAAAGATGACTTTACAGTCGGTGTCAATCGCCACCAAGCCCTTCGATGGGCAGAAGCCGGGCACGAGTGGCTTAAGGAAGGCCACCAAAGTATTTACACAAGAGCATTACACTGAAAACTTCGTGCAATGCATCTTGACTTCGATGGGAGAGAAACTTCCGGGATCCACCTTAGTGGTGGGAGGGGATGGAAGGTTTTACGGCAAGGAAGCTGCCCTAAAAATAATACAGATGTGTGCTGGCAATGGGGTAAGTATTAGGGCCCCTCACGGGGGTAGCTATGTTGCATGTCAATTTTAAGAAGAAGTTCATATCGCATGTCTATTTTAAGGATAAAACTTTATTAGGGTCAATAATAAATATTACTTAAGGTTGAGAGCGGGTGGCGCCTGGCGGATTTTTTCAGAACTAAATTCAATTTATTTTGTTGAATTTTTAGGATTAAATGGCAACCAATATCAATCTATGTCACATCAAATAATGTTTCCTCCACCAAATTTGCATGTATTTGATGTATTACAAGCAAATACCAAGATATTTAGTGATTGCACATATGTGCCGAAAGGCACAATTGTGACAATTCGTCATTTTTGGCCTATTTTATGGCCTATTTTGGTTACAAAAGAGCTTATAGAACAAAAGTTAGTTCAGTAACATATCGTTTTTTTGTTATTTTTGTATTCACTATGACGCTAGGCTTCAGCAGGCAGTTTTTTGTGGAAGTCTGTTGACCAGTTTTTATAGGGGATTTAAAAACATGAAGAAAAAAACACATTTATAAGATTTTCCCATTGACCGCCATGTTAAAGCCAATTTGACAAAAATGCCCCAAACTTTTTTTTTAGTGAAGTGACATATATTTTTTATTACATTTTCAGGTAGATCCATACATGATACTTATCTAGAGAAAAAATCAAAAAAATCTGTCGACGAATTTTTTTTGACCCCCCACCCGCTCTCGACCTTAAGTTATACTTATATAGTCTTCTACCATAATTTCCAGTGTATAAGTCACACCTTTTTTTCCTCATGGCCCGAGGGGTGCAACTTATACACCGGTGCGACTTACATATGGCACAAGGAGACCCCTCCCACCCCTCCTCCCTAAATAACTTGGCCAGCAGGAAGGTCGGAAATCGTAGATGCACAGCCCATGCCTATCATAATTTCTTCCGGCTGAAGAGGCCAAGATGCCAATTAGTCTGCAGTGGTCTGCTTCCGCTTCCGCTTCCGATTCCGCTTCCGCTTCCTGAACCATGCCCTACCAGTCAAGTCTAAATTGGTCACCCTGCCAACGAAGATGATGGACCCCTGACTCCACTCCCCACTGCTCTACTAATGTAACACAGCTTCACTGACCCTGCGATGCGTCAATGACCTGTATAAACAATGCCTTATCCGCCATGTATTAAGTCAGTACCACTCAAACTATGTCACAAGTACCCATCAGAGAAATACGCATCTGTCAATGCTTACAGCCTTTGACAACAAATATTAGCACAGGAAGCAACTGGTTACTCTGAGACATTGGCCATTGACCTTTTGGGATCCACCCACTGCAATATTTATCTGTTGTCTGCATTCACAAATCGATCTTTTCCATAACATAACGTTATTTCAACCGTGGCGTCATGCACCCAGTGCTTCAAAGCGCAGGCAAATCTCATACCGAAGGTGTGACTTATACACTGGTGCGACTTATATACAGTTTAAGTCTCAATCTTTCTCAAAATCGGCTGTACAACTTATACACCGGTGCGACTTCTCCCCCAGAAATTACGCTAATATACAAGTGCTATTAACCGACAATGATAAAAAGAATGTAGTCTAATTACTTTCCTTTACATTATACATGTCATGAAGGCAACTGCTTGGGCCCAATCTTGTTTATACTCTTGTAAACTTCTAATGCTCTGCCAAGCATTCATTCAACATATAGCAATGGTCTACCAGCTATCTTCCTCAACTCTGCGTATTCTGATCTAGAGTTATTAAAAATATACCTCAATGCCTGCTCCTGTATTTTGTCAATGTTACGCATATTTTTCATATCACAAAAATGCCACACAACAAGACCATAATTAAAATGTGAACAGATGAACGAATGAAGTAACAGAAGTTTTTTATCAATATCCATTGATTTAAGAAGAGATCCATGTCATCAAGTTATGTGTTGCAAAGTCTTATGTTGCATGTCAATTTTGAGGCAGCCCCATTGCAATATCGCATTCTCAATTTTTTAAATTGCCCTGGCGAAAAGAAGTGTTCTGGGGCCCTAGTATTTATAGCTTACTATACTAAAGTCTTTAGCCTAAATTACTCATACACTAACAGTAATATATTTTATCTAGGAAACTTTGAATGGATATGATCTAAGACTAATATAGAGGTTCTCAGACTTCTTTTAGTTATTTACAAGTAATAAGTGATGAGTGTTAATGATGTAAATTGTATACATTCATGTGTATGAGAATGAGTTAACATTTACAGAGTTGCAAAATGTATTTGAGACGTTTATCAAGAAGACATTGTTAATAATCATGCAGGTGGCAAAACAATATTCAATGTGGAGTATAGGATGTCTTTGTCTGCAATAACCAAATGTAAAAGTGAAATGTATAGATAGATTTATCATTATGGTATACCGCATAGGTCATCAGGTCATTCTATATTTTAAATCTATTTCAGGTATCAAAGGTATTTGTTGGCCAAGACAGCATTTTCTCCACACCAGCACTGTCTTATGTTATACGGAAATACAAGACTGATGGAGGAATCATCCTCACTGCATCTCATAACCCTGGTGGCCCAGATGCTGACTTTGGTATCAAATTCAATATTGCAAATGGAGGTAATAACTGCATGGTTCATCATAGCATTATGAATTATTAATGGAGGTTGTAAGTAAAAGCTTATCATTTCCCCATATTCCATATTGTGAATGGGAGTAATATATAAAATTGTTTATATAGAATAGAGGTTAACTGTTACAGGCCTAATATTTTCATGCAGAATTTTCTTCATGGTTGAAACATATCATGCTATGCTTGAGTATATGTCAGAGTTATGGAGAAAACAAAGATCAGTAATTAATTTTGTTATCTGTATGCATGAAAGCAGAATGTGCATTTACATTTGAACAATTAAAACAATATGTAGCTGTCATGCATGACATCTTCTCTACTCCAACTAAACTAGCTAGGCTATTAAAAAGAAGGTATGATATGAAACCAAAAGATTATGTTATACTGGTTTTTCTTTGCTACATCGCAGGTCCTGCTCCAAGTGCCCTGACAGATCAAATGTTTGCGTTGTCACAGAAAGTATCTGAGTACCGCACATGCCCTGAGTTAAATGTAGACATCAGCAACCTCGGCACCTATCAATTTACTGTGGATGACAAACCTTTCACAGTGGAAGTGATTGACTCAGTGCAAGATTACATGGATTATATGAAGGAGATATTTGATTTTGGTGCAATTCGTAATCTACTGTCCGGTGCCGGAGGAAAGCCTCCTCTGAAAGTGCTGTTTAATTCCTTACATGGGGGTGAGTATCAACAGTTAACATAATTTTTATGATATCATTCCAAATTGTGGAATATAAAAGTATTAATTGTCTTTAAAATTATTTTAGTACACCTAAAACTTCCTTCAGCAAAGATTTATATATACGTCATTTTGTTAATACTTAACCATTTTGTTTTCAGTTTTACTGATGCCAATATTTCATTTGATTTAGTGGTCGGACCGTATGTGATGAAGATACTCTGTAAAGATCTGGGCATGGATGAAACCAGCGCCGTCAACTGTGTGCCTCTGCCCGACTTCGGCGGGTGCCATCCTGACCCGAACCTCACCTATGCTGCGGACCTGGTCACTGAGCTCAAGAAGGGCATCCATGACTTTGGCGTTGCATTTGACGGCGACGGCGTAAGCTATATATAGCTTTCATAATTATATTTACGTGCAGTGTGTATTTGGGACGTGGGAATTTACTTGTACCGGTATGGTTTTCTTCGCAATTTTATTTAATATTTGCTGCCCAAAACTATACTTCGCTTATTAATTTCTGGGGCTTTGAATCTGGAGAATTTGAATTCTGGAGATTTAAATCCGGCGGATATGTTGTCTTTTGATATTCAAATCTTGAAATGCATGGTGTCCACCCATAATTATTCAGATGGGTAGATGTTTATTGATATGAACATGCTGTTATAGATGACTTACATCTAGGTATATAAAGGTATGTTATAGATGAATTGGTAAATTTTGATTAGTCGGGGGAAAAAAATGACACACTGTTCTTTTTGTTGCAGGACAGAAATATGATTTTGGGGAAAAATGGGTTTTTTGTCTCGCCTTGTGATTCACTGGCAGTCATTGCCGCAAATCTGGATGCTATCCCGTACTTTGTGAAGACTGGGGTTAAGGGTTATGCCAGAAGTATGCCTACGAGCGGTGCTCTAGACAGGTAAGCGATCACTGGGTATACCAATTCGTCTCAATATTTGCGTCAACGTTACACGAAAGGTTACTTTGTGTAATTTGGGTGATTCGAAAATCCATTTGTTGTCAATTGACAATAGAAGCTAGGTCCATCAGGTTATGAAACGCGAACGCATCATTGCTAATAAATTGATGTATAATATTCGATCTCTAAATTAATAGATTTATAGTGACGGCAATGCAGATTTAAAGATAAAAGCGGCTATTCTCGAGCCAAATGCGAATAACCCGTTGTAACGTTTGTTGGTGACATATCTTTTATATTTCAATAGCATTACATAATTGAATCTTCCCTATACTGTCTAAATACCAACGGTGACCTATGGATTTTTTTTCCATAAATGCAATCTTAGGGGCCTATTCTGACACATTGTTGACTATGAAATCAATATCAGTGGTAGAAGTGAATAGCCGCTTTTATCTTTAAACTACATTTGGGTGTAAATATAATTATTTGATCTTCGCGGTATGAAATCCAATATAGGGTTGCCAAGGAAAAGGGCAAGGACATGTTCGAGGTTCCCACAGGGTGGAAGTTCTTCGGCAACCTGATGGATGCTGGTCGCCTGTCCTTGTGTGGAGAGGAGAGTTTCGGCACAGGTTCAGACCACATCAGGTACACACAACGGCTCGACTGTGTTTGATGACGGAAAGAATAACATTTCTGTAACATATGTCTGCCTTTACCAAAGTAAAATTGAAGTGCGCTCATTAGTTGAGAGCTTATTGCTATTTTCCTGGTTATAGTCACATTTTTACTGGCTTCCAGAAATATTACACATTTGAGGAGTTCTTTTGGTCTACAAATGAATTGCCCTTTCTATGAACATGTTGGGTTGTACAGGTATCTTAATAATCCTCTCCTGTTTCCTCAAAATGTATAAAGTTGATGAGTCTGTATTTGACTGTATTTATTGGACATGTGGTTGTAGAGAGAAGGACGGGTTGTGGGCTGCTCTGGCTTGGCTATCCATCCTGGCTCATACTGGCCAGACAGTCGAGGAACTGCTCAAGGCTCACTGGGCCAAGTACGGCAGGAACTTCTTCACCAGGTGAGTTCTCAGGAAGGCAAAGGAGGTTTGTTCATCGCGGATTACTTTCACTGATGCAGCCTTCAATGCTTGAGGACGACTTGTGTTAGTATGACATCACAATGACAACCGCAGAATCGAAGGACAGTGTATTCCTGTAGCAGTATGCGCATTCTATGCGAGTTCTCAAGCCAGATCCCAATTTTAGGTACGACTATGAGAACGTCGAGCCGGACCCGGCCAATAAAATGATGGAAGACCTACAGGCCAAGATTACATCCGGGTGTCTGGTCGGCAAGGACTTCACACATGGTGACAAGACCTTTAAAATGGCCAAGATGGATAACTTTGAATATACTGACCCCATCGACAACCTCGTCAGCAAGAATCAGGTAGGACATGTCAATGGAACGAATAATACAAAGAAGAGGTACAACGCACTTGACCGATGCATTATCGTTAACTGGTGTGGGGTATCATTGAAAAAACACAGCTATTCAGTAAATAGGTATAATTAAAATGTTATTAATTCGAAGGTCTTATTATAAGTATTGTAGAGCGATGGCATTTTTATTTGTTATGTACTGTTATTATGTCGTAACAATGTGACTGAGATAGAGTGTTTTTCTTACTTTAGGGCGTCCGAATAATTTTCGGCGATGGCTCCCGTATCATTTTCCGGCTGAGCGGAACCGGAAGTGCCGGTGCCACCGTCCGCATGTACATCGACAGCTACGAGTCGGACTCCGCCAAGCAACTTCTGGATGCTCAGGTCAGTTGCACCGGAAACGGGAAGTGGGGTGGGGGGGGGGGGGGGATAGGAAACGGGGCAGGGCCGCGATTGGGTGGAACATTGTCTTAAAAGAATACAGCCGAATCTCAGTCGTCGAAATAAATCGTTTATATTAATTTGTACATGGATCTTTTATTTATTATTCGGTGTGGCGTTCTAAGACCACTAATGGCTTTTGGTTAACTTAATATTATTCATAATTGGCAGCAAAGGAAGTGGCTTATCTAATCATTTCCGTTTCTTTCATCACGCAGCTTATGCTGAAGCCTCTTGTGGAGATTGCGCTGGGCATTTCTCAGTTGCGGGAGTTGACTGGCCGACAGTCGCCCACTGTCATCACATAGAGTGGCGCCCCACAGCGGAGTCTCTGGAACTGAGTTCCTACAATCGATCTGCGAATCACTCACACCTGGAAGCGCCTAGTGATTATTAGTCATCCGGATCACAGACAGAGACATCCGGTGACGCGTCCGCACGTCTCAGTATTGACACAAGTTACAGAATCGCGATCCCAATTACTTACTTCGTTAATCATTTGCGGTTCACTAACACATACCGCGTGTGCGCGCTAACTATCATGTTTACGTTGATCTGTTTTTGGTTCGTTTATTGTATTATTCAGCCAATAGCTGACCCCTTTGGTATAAGTAGGCAAATTGGCCCAAATGCTGATCGCTTCGGTATAAGTAGGCAAACATTCCTAGAATACCGGAAGCCATTGCGAAAGTTAGGTAAGGAGGGTTTTTTTTACTTCGTTTGGCTGTTTTACCGTCCAAGTGATCATATATTTGATATATTTTACAACCCATTCTGTTCGATAACCCGCTATAGTATTATCTCGTTTTTATCAAATATAATATATGTGCAATCATTGTTTCCAAGTTCTTTGGTCAATTCTGCGCTATCACCCCTTAGGGCATAAATCCAACAGGAAAAAAGGGAGAAGGAATGTTCATATGATATATATGAAATGAAAACTATCGACGAAGATTTGGAACAATTTATGGTATTCTGCATATATAATTGAATTTTCGTTCGACGGAGGGAGGTTCTTCAAGCCACGAGAATGTGTTCTCAGCGTTACAGAAAGGTGCTTGGTGTCAGTATCGAAATACAGTGGCGGCGTCTCGCTAGCATCGTGATCGGCTATGCATGAATGAACAATAGAAGAGCCCAGTCAACTTGATACCGGACGCTCCTGTTCATTGGGATAGATCTAAGACTCCATCTGCTATGATGCGGTGTTACAGGTGCCATGTGAGAAATTAGTCAGACTCATTATAATTGTCTGTAGATCCTATCAAGGTATAAGTTGGTGGTGTTGTTGTTTTATAATGGACAGAGCTATCTGGTTATACTTGTGTTATGCTTACAATACGATACAGTGATTTTGCTTATCCACCGGTTCATATTGAACTTATGCAGTCTCTACAAAAGTTATGGAGGTTTTACATTTCCAGGCATCCTT
The DNA here is from genome assembly GCA_964019135.1 of Arenicola marina. Classification (NCBI taxonomy): domain Eukaryota; kingdom Metazoa; phylum Annelida; class Polychaeta; family Arenicolidae; genus Arenicola; species Arenicola marina. The sequence continues at coordinate 21,554,149 of OZ025249.1, forward strand.
GCAAGTTGTATCCAGCCGAATACACACAGAAGGTATACTGCCTGGTCACCAGTAGCAAAGTGATCATACGCAGTGGGAATGATAACCAGGATAAATAGTTTCGCAGTTTCCTAGGAAGATGTTTATTGATTTGATCAATATTCATACTTTTATAAAAGGGATTTATTTTGTAGTGTTACTTTGTGGTTATTATTATTGCTATACTACCCCTCACCCCCACTTTCCCGGCTTTTTCCTATATATTATGGTATATCTATTTACCTTCTTTATTATTCTTTTGTCATCTGTTTTTTCCTTGGTTCGCGTATGCTGAAAAATTCCGAATTAAATCGTTCAGGTACCCAGGCAATTGTGTTTTTTGTGACTTTTTATTCCAGTAAACATTCAATAAAGTACATGCGAGGCACAGTTAGTTCACTGTCTAATTAAAGCAAAAGGCTACATTCTTGTTAGACTACTTTTTAAACATGAAAGCGTGTTTCTAAATTAACATAAATGATATGTGTTTTTGTTAAAGAGATACTGTCCAGATAACCGGCCGGTCTAAGCAAGCCTATGCAGCCGAAAACCAAGCAAAATCCGGAGTTCCTACACTTATCAATATACGATCCACATAATTGTCCTCGTTGTTACAAGCGTTCGCAAAGCATCTGGGTGACACATTAAGAGACAACCCCACCATGATTGACCCGTTGGCCGTGCTGATAAGTATATATATGCTTTGGAGTTTTAACAATGATATACGTTCTCGAGGGATAGAAAGAACAGTCGCTTGGTCCATGTAATCTGGAATCCTAATAATACTGCAGATACGCATCAGGCAGTTCAGACTATCAATAGAAGCTACGTTCCAAAGTATAAATTCTAAAGGAAGATTGCTGAAGCTGCTCTTCCAGAAACTATTATCATCCCAGACATCATATCACTAACGATTTCACGCAATAAACCCTCGCCAAAACCTTTATATTGTATCTCGAAATAAATGACCTATAATATCATCTTTATTCTTGCAATACAGAGAAATACATGAACAGGCGAACGCGTCCTTTATTACGTCATGGATATGAATCGGCCTAATGCATGTACGATATGCAGTGGAACACGTGGTACAACAGGTGAAAACGGTTAGGAACCATGCGGGCACGGAAGTCCGGTGCCGAGCACATGGACAGAACACATGGATGTATAGTGGCAATGTAAGCATGGCATTAGGAATATAGTTACTCGTCCCCTAGACCATGAGACTTACTCCTCCACTGATTACACATACATCTAGCACTTAATGGGTATTATTTGGGGCGACAGTATCATTGGAACGATAAGCAGTAAGTTAACACAGTCACGACGAGATTCTGTTCATATAGTGAGTGCGAGATTTTTTTTCAGAGCACGTGGTAAAAGGCAACACGAGATTCAACACAGCAATACCAAGTATACAACGACCACTGCCTTTTCGGCTTAACGGCACTTAACAAGGGAATATAACATATAGCAGACCAAAATGGCCATCGGAAAGACACATTATAATATCGAATATCACAATATATGCATTAAAAAACCAAGGACCCCACATAATCCTTGACTGTACGTAAGAAATGGAAAGTCCCGTTCAGTTTGCCAATATACTTCTCCAGATATAGAGTAATCCACATTGTAAATTTATCCTGCACAAAAGGCAACAAAATCTTATAAAATATAATTAGCAGACCTGTAAATAGTACATGTATTCTAGAATACACACAGAAAACATTGCAATATAACTCTTAACTTTGGAATCAATCGTCACTGACTAGGATCAAGTACACAATTGATATGCAAAGGACTGACATTTTACGATTTCTAATTGGTAAATAACAATGGTTCTATGCCAAATCGTTATCCATATTATGTAATCATATAGACATCTATAGATATGTATATATATACATGTATTTATATATACATGAAGTGTGTTCAAAGGCAAAGCGCCATCATAATTCGCCTTGCAATTTTGAAAAATGTGAAACTATCCGAGAAGAACATACGTCGTCCTACATCCCGTGTTATAATGGTATAAACAATGAATTATGAGTAGAGCACGTGTGTCAGAACCCAAAACGTCATAGCGACGAAAACGTCACACCTTGGTAGAATGAAATATACAGTTAAAGTTTGACTTCAACCATCACGGGTATCGCTCACAACTGTGAAACTGTACTTTGCTCGTAGATTTTGTTTTGTTTTTTGCTTCTAGATAGCGCAGGCCGTGTGGTCTGACGTTTCCGTCACTATGGCGTGTTGGGTCCTAACATACGATCCAAAATGGCTCAGAGTATTATTGACAGATAAGGAATAGTGTAACACATGAACAAACTCAAAGGTTCAAATGTCCAAAAAGACGTTATCTGAGCCTTCAATTTCACGAAAATATTAAAGTCATTATCTCGGGCGAAAGGCCGCGTAAAAAAATGGCGCCATCTAGCTTATTTTTATTTTTTTTATCATGAAGATTATATATTGAAATCCAAATCCCTTCTATAAAGTGTTATCTACACACAAAAATATGTCCTACAAGAATAAGAAAATAAATTTACAATATATTCTTGTCATCGATACGCCAAGTTGAAATTTAAAATGAGTTTGGGATACTGTAGTATATTTCAATTGGCCTACTATGTGGAAACCTTGGACATTGTGGACCAACGAGGCGATATAGGCCAGAGAATAGTATGGTTGTACTGGATATTCTGCAATATTCACACGCACCAGTGAATATGAGTATTACAACGTAATAGCAGATGCATTCATAATGGGTATTCTCATTTAGGCAACTTTCATTTTCTGAAGAATTATACATAGATTTCAACCTCTGGTGAGATTTCGACGTCCATTCTTCGGCAGTCAGCCTGGGAGAGAGCGCTCTAACGTTGTCTGTACAGTCAATCGGAGGACGTCTAGCCTGGGGCAGAGGCCAGAGCGCTTAATCCCTCTCTCTACATTCAATCTGAGGTGTTCATCGCGACGTCCAGCCTGGGGCAGAGCGCTTTGACCCCTATCTCTACATTCAATCTGAGGCGTCCATTTCGACGTCCAGCCTGGGGCAGAGCGCTCTGACCCCTCTCTCTACAGTCAATCTGAGGCGTCCATTTCGACGTCCAGCCTGGGGCAGAGCGCTCTGACCCCTCTCTCTACAGTCAATCTGAGGCGTCCATTTCGACGTCCAGCCTGGGGCAGAGCGCTCTGACCCCTCTCTCTACAGTCAATCTGAGGCGTCCATTTCGACGTCCAGCCTGGGGCAGAGCGCTCTGACCCCTCTCTCTACAGTCAATCTGAGGCGTCCATTTCGACGTCCAGCCTGGGGCAGAGCGCTCTGAACCCTCTCTCTACAGTCAATCTGAGGCGTCCATTTCGACGTCCAGCCTGGGGCAGAGCGCTCTGACCCCTCTCTCTACAGTCAATCTGAGGCGTCCATTTCGACGTCCAGCCTGGGGCAGAGCGCTCTGACCCCTCTCTCTACAGTCAATCTGAGGCGTCCATTTCGACGTCCAGCCTGGGGCAGAGCGCTCTGACCCCTCTCTCTACAGTCAATCTGAGGCGTCCATTTCGACGTCCAGCCTGGGGCAGAGCGCTCTGACCCCTCTCTCTACAGTCAATCTGAGGCGTCCATTTCGACGTCCAGCCTGGGGCAGAGCGCTCTGACCCCTCTCTCTACAGTCAATCTGAGGCGTCCATTTCGACGTCCATTCTTCGGTAGCGGGCTTGGGGTTGGACGCTTCGATTGTCTGCTTCCGGCAAACAACCACAACACTTCTGTCCAAGCTGAGCCTTCAGTGATCTATCACAAAGAAATACACACAGCGAATTGATATTCAAGTGGTACTTACAAAATAAACCTTTGACAGTCATCATGCAGCACAAGGTGTAATAAAACAAACTTAACGCCCAACGATTTTTAACTTATCCGATGAAACTACATGAATAATATATTTATAGAAACATAATCATCATTTATAATACGCATGCACCAGCTGATGGAAATGAACATTTAGTTGCTTCACCCACCCTTGGCTGAGCTCCGCTGTGATCTGCTCCAAAGATCTTCCTTTGGTCTCGGGGACGAAGGCGTAAATAAAGATGACAGACAGCGCGCAGACGACGCCGTACACCAGAAAGGTCGTCGAAACGCCAATGGCGCCTGTGAAATACACCACACATGAGAAATAAAACCGCAGTGTCTACCGATTGATCATAACATATTCGACATTATAGCACTTAGCGAGGCGACTAATCCGTAGATATCCAAGTTCTCCCTATAACGGCGAGCAGTGGTTACAGCAAGAAATATCGGTGAATAGCGCAAGGTCAATAAGAAAATATAATATAATTTCAAATAATTCAAAAATTGTCTAGAAATAGATCTATTTCAGGCAAAAGATAAACATCTACGAAGCGACATCAATTACGCTTACTCTCAGTGTGACTACTCATCATAGCGCTCCTGACATGGGGTTTCGCCATATATTCGGAATGTCAACAACAGGCCAACAGAAGGGAAGTTTGCTTCGGCTTACCCATCGTGTCCAGGAAGGTGGCCGAGATGACGAGGTTGACGCCCCAGTTGAATATCGTGGCCACGGACATGGCGCGTCCCTTGATGGAGGACGGGAATATCTCACTCAGTACCAGCCAAGTCCCTGCAAGCCCAAGCCGCTCGACACACTATACAACTCGCAGACGATTCAGCTTCGTAATAGTATACCTAGGCATTATGAGTGTTTTATTATAGGCCCAATATATGAGAAATAATATGAGAAATCTATTCGTCAGCGATTCGGTTGATTATGCCCACGAAAACACATATCCAAGAGAAGCCATTCGACTGCAGGGAAGGCGAGTCAGGTCCCGACCAGAAACGATAAGGATCTATCTCCTAAGCAGTATTCCATCAGTCTCGATGGACGCGACAGTCTTAACGTGACAAAAAAGACATCGTACCAAAGCGATACTCGACACCCAACAACTTCCAACGAAGACCTGATCGGTGCACCATATTCACGATGTCATAAGCACAAATTCCGCCCCATTGGCGGACCTTCGCCTTCAATTATGTTGTATGTGACGGCAACTACGGCAGCCACATACACTCTTCATACCGCTCAAACGAGTCGCGATTGTAACAACTCCTGTTTACGAGAAGGCACCAACAATCAAAAGTTCGACATGTGTACCAACGAATACAATAACATTTGTTGCGTCGGATAGTTCGAAAAAAATGGCTTACTCTCCCGAGGGAGACCTCTTCCCAATGAGAGTGGCGCGACGCCATGTAATATAATAACTGATAAGGTACAGCATATAGACTCAAGGAAGCGATAGAGTACCTACCTGGACCAAAGCCGATGGCGTATCCCGCGACATAGAACATGAGCGACAGCACAGCAATCCACTTAGCTGTCGGGTTCATCGAGGCCGCCTCAGACTGGGGCTGCGGTCCTGAACTGTTGCTTGGCCACTTCAACGGCTCGCCGAATGTTTGATGGAAGGGGCTCCGGGTTGTTTTCTCTGACACTATAGCGTCCATGACTAAGCCCGACTGGTCCATACCTTCCGCTGTGAAATTACTGAATCTATAACTGTAAGTATCAGCGTGGCCTATTCCCAAAGTGTTATTGATGTTAGTGGTATTTTTGATGACGTCACTGCAGGGGTCTGTGACGCCAAACTGGTCCTGCCACACTTTGGTGACGATACCCAATGTGGTAATGCTGATGAACATCAGGGTGGCGCCGGCCATTAGGAACTTCCGGCGGCCAGCCTTGTCGATGAAGACCAAGGTGACTCCCGTGAAGAGCACCTGCAATGAAAGTTATGCTGCATTATCGTTATTAAAATCATGATAATTCATGGAAAAACTGATACATTTACATGCATATATCATTTTAATTTGTGACCCATATCACAATACGCGTCAGGGCGGAAACGACGCTCAAAGCAAAATCGTGCTTATAGACAGAACTCACCTTGACTATTCCTAATAGCAAAGTAGCAAATGTCGATCCCGCATTAGTTTTAAATCCAATGGAGTTGAATATTAAAGGGGCATAATAAAGAACATTCGGCTGGCCTGTCACCTGAAAGACACAACAAAAGAAGTCAATGAAATTGTGATCGCCTAAGTAGACGTACCCTCATTAAAAGAAATTTCCTTGGATCACAAACTTAGACGTGCGGTCGAAACCGACAGTACGTCTGAGAACAGCTATGGCGAGCTTGCCGCCGTCAAAAGGCCAACTGGATGGCGACGACTGCAGCTGCCACAGATAGGATTATGCATTTTACGATCAAGATCACGACATTTTAGTTAAATGGTCCCCTGGTCGGTTCATACCGCTAAATCTATATCGTACCCGTTGATGCAACCTACGCTGATAATCCTACACTAACGTAGAGTGAAACATCACCAAATTATCCCACCGTCCAACAGTCATTGGAATTGTAGTTTCCTGATATCGAAAGACATTACATGCACAATGAGGCCACATGCACATTGCCATATGCAATGGGAAGGTAAGAAATTAGGTCATTGAGAGTTTGTCTTCTCCAAGCGGGCCAATATCGCCGTTTTTACGTTGTTATTTGTTTAGATCACATCTTGCTAATCATTGGTAAGCCTATGTTTACATTAAAACAATGCACTAATACAAACCTGTTGTAGAAACACCAGTCCGATGCCGACGAACATACGTCCAGCCATGTTGTTCTTGGTGGTAAACAGATGCTGGCAGCCAAATGACTGTAACGAAGGTGGAAGCATGACACAATTACCCTATTGTCCAACAATTTTGATCTGTACAAACAATAATTAACAGATGGAAAGTCGAAAAAAGTCAAAGACTGGAATTCAGAGACTGGAGGTCAAAAGACTATAAGTCAAAGACTATTATTTAAACCAGGAAATATATGAAACTATTTGTTGAACATAAAAACTGATTCACTTAGCATGCGAGAAATATATAATAACATATCAAACTGACATGTGTAGGTCATTAAAACATCGTCTTCGGGGCTGTTCATGTCATCATAAAATGTCTCTCGACATATTTGTTTAACCCTCACCCTTTCCTCGACCAGTGCAGTTCTTATGTCAGTTAGTTCGGTCTCAACCTCCGATGTCCCTCGGAGTCGTTGCAGAGACAGTCGGGCCTGAAATCATACAGCGTACATCTTCAATGCGTGTATACATGTATCGTTATGATATAATGAGAGAGAAACAGGTTTCCAATGTCGTTACCGATTAAAAGTAAAAAATATCGTGCAATAGACCACATTAAACAGGCCAGACATGCATACAATTCCCAATGGCTTAATTTATTTATTGTTTCATACTTTTAATTCAAAATATGACGAGGGAGATACACATTCACCTGGAATTCCCGGCCTTTGATCATCAAGTATCGGGGACTCATGGGTAAGAAGAACATGCTGACTCCCTGTACCGCGGCCGGCAGTATCACGAAGCCAAACATGAACCGCCTGAAAGGAACCCACAGCCGCAACGGTGACTCCATAGCTTTATTATTGTTTAGCAAACACTCAATGGCACGTGCATTTAGTTCATAGAGGATAGGGACTTTAATTATACTAATCATTACAAATCACATATATTACATAACCACCAGTGGTTATGTAATAACCACTGGTGGATTACATATGCCATATAGGTAAAAAAATCTGTTGCCGACCCATGACAAATAAACTTTTTAATAAATCAGTTAACAACATTGCTATTTAGGTATAAGTCACTGTATGCCTTACCATCCATTATCTACGTTCACAAAGCAGTAGCCGACCAGGTATGCGACGAGAAAGCCCAGCGTGATGCCGAACTCGTACAGAGACACCAGCAGGCCGCGTCGGGTCTGAAACGCGGTGGAGGAAACACGTCATTGACAACTGACCGTGTTAGTTATGGCTAGTCATCCAAGAGTTTCGCACGCACGGGTTAGCCATCACAGAGTTTCGCACGCATGGGTTAGCCATCCAAGAGTGTCGCACGCATGGGTGAGTCCTCCAAGAGTTTCGCACACATGGATTAGCCATCAAAGAGTTTCGCACGCATGGGTTAGCCATCCAAGAGTTGCATACGCATGGGTTAGCCATCCAAGAGTTTCGCACACAAGAGTTAGCCATCCTAGAGTTTCACTCGCATGGGTTAGCCATTCAAGAGTTTCGAAAGCATGGATTAGCCATCCAAGAGTCTCACACGCATCTGTTAGCCAGCCCAGAGTTTCGAACGCATAGCTTAGCAATCAAACAGTTTCATACGCAACTACTAGCCATCCTAGATTTAAGCACGCATAGGGGAGCAATCCAACAGTATCGCACGCATGGGTTAACCATCCTAGAGTTTTGCAGGCATCTACTAGCCATTCAAGAGTTGCACAGGCATCTGCAAGCCATCCAAGAGTTTCGCACGCATGGGTTAGCCATCCAAGAGTTTCGCACGCACGGGTTAGCCATCCAAGAGTTTCACAGGCATCTGTTAGCCATTCAAGAGTTTCGCACGCATGGGTTAGCCATTTAAGAGCTTCACAGGCATCTGTTAGCCATCCAAGAGTTTTGCACGCATCTACTAGCCATTCAAGAGTTGCACAAGCATCTGCAAGCCATCCAAGAGTTTCGCACGCATGGGTTAGCCATTCGAGAGTTTCACAGGCATCTATTAGCCATCCAAGAGTTTCGCACGCATGGGTTAGCCATCCAAGAGTTTCGCACGCATGGGTTAGCCATACAAGAGTTTCACAGGCATCTGTTAGCCATTCAAGAGTTTCGCACGCATGGGTTAGCCATTCAAGAGTTTCACAGGCATCTGTTAGCCATCCAAGAGTTTTGCACGAATGGGTTAGCCATTCAAGAGTTTCGCACGCATTGGGTTAGCCATCCAAGAGGTTCGCACGCATGGGTTAGCCATCCAAGAGTTTCGCACACATGGATTAGCCATTAAAGAGCTTCGCACGCATGGGTTAGCCATCCAAGAGTTTCGCACGCATGGGTTAGCCATCCAAGAGTTTCGCATGCATGGGTTAGCCATCCAAGAGTTTCGCACGCATTGGTTAGCCATCCAAGAGTTTTGCACGCATGGGTTATCCATCCAAGAGTTTCGCACGCATGGGTTAGCCATCCAAGAGTTTCGCACGCATGGGTTAGCCATCCAAGAGTTTCGCACGCATGTATTAGCCATCCAAGAGTTTCGCACGCATGGGTTAGCCATCCAAGAGTTTCGCACGCATGGGTTAGCCATCCAAGAGTTTCGCACGCATGTATTAGCCATCCAAGAGTTTCACAGGCATCTGTTAGCCATTCAAGAGTTTCGCATGCATGGGTTAGCCATCCAAGAGTTTCGCACGCATTGGTTAGCCATCGAAGAGTTTCGCACGCATGGGTTAGCCATCCAAGAGTTTCGCACGCATGGGTTAGCCATCCAAGAGTTTCGTACGCATTGGTTAGCCATCCAAGAGTTTCGCACGCATGGGTTAGCCATCCAAGAGTTTCGCACGCATGGGTTAGCCATCCAAGAGTTTCGCACGCATGGGTTAGCCATCCAAGAGTTTCGCACGCATGTATTAGCCATCCAAGAGTTTCGCACGCATGGGTTAGCCATCCAAGAGTTTCGCACGCATGAACATTATTACAAGTTACATCCAGTGATAGCATCGCAAAACATCCAAGTTGCAGTTAAGGCTAATATCGTTACAGTTTGAATGCATGGTAAATGAGTGGTCTTTATGCCATATCAGGCTATGCAAGATGGAACTGAATTAATTGAGAGATTGTAATACTGAGATGCAAGCAGCTGTTTGTTGTACACACACATCTCTAGTCAGTCAGACGGGTGCATTACAAGGCGTGCTTCATGCAGCCGTGGTGGGTGATGAAGCCGTTAAGACTGGACTTTTGATATAAATGATATACTTACGGGCGGGCTGATCTCTGAGATGTACACACACTCAGCTATGGCAGAGACGCTCACTGCAAACCCCAGGACGAAGCGACCTACCAACTACAAGGAGGGGTGAAGAAAATCTAATATAAATAAAAAACAAAATACCAAGAATTAAGGAACTGACAACAAATTCGCTCTCTTGGCATGCTAGGTCGACGGTCGATTTCAGCTGAAGCAATGCCCCAGATATGATACCCGTGTATGATATCAAACAGAAGGCAACTGATATTACACCATCATATTAAATCATGGTGAAAGTTTTAATGGATAAAATTAAGTGAACTGCTCCAATGTTTTAGTTAAATTATTAAAAATTATTAAAAATTGAGCTGGCGCGGTTACCCACATTTAGATCTACAAGAACCCGAAACTATATAAAACAAAACAATCAAAATAGTACAAGAATCAAAATCTTTACTTAATAACAAAAATTAACATTCTATCACTGAAATATAAACCATGTAGATGTTATTGTTCAAGGTGTATTTGGCGAACGACGCACGAAGCGATTGTTTAGCCCGATATATACACCGATTTTGACCGATATGTATCTGGATATCTCTGGATCACTAAACAATATATGGCACATCAGATCCAGGCTAGTTATCAATGGTAGGAAGGTCGGAAGTCTCACAAGCATGGTGTAGGATACAGAGGCGGCCAGAAGCACAGATCCAACCAGGAATACTACTGCGGTGATGATGATGGTCAGCCTCCGGCCCAGGAAGTCAATCAACACACCTGAAACAGTGTAACCGTTCACGTCACTTTCTGGGAGCATATCCAGGGGAGCATATCCCCCGAGACCCCCGCCCCCCCGCCCGCTCTTTTGACGAAGAATGCAGTTCATCGATGCAGTATATAGGCAATTTGAGGCGCACCCCCTAATTTTTGAGGAAGAATAGGGCGTGACCGCCCCCCGCCTCCGGTCGTCATAAAAATGGCGGATTCCCCTCCCACCCCGGTCGCTAATTTTGAAACAGCCCGGTCGCAATTTCTTAAAGAATGCGTTTCTCAGACGTATTTAAGAGCGCATATGCTTTTCAAACATAATCAGCACAGTAGTGATCGATCTATCAATCTGTTTTTGGTGACTATAGCAGTGCACTAAATAAAGGAGAGTGCGGACAGAATAACTTTCAATTCTTACAAGTTACAACTTTGCATAATGATGCTCTTATGGTAACATTTCACAAAAACTTAACACCATGATAAAGACACCAGCTAGGGCATACACACCTGCACATATTGAAGCGATCAAAGCACCAAGGAGTAAGGAACTGACAACAAATTCGCTCTCTTGGCATGATAGGTCGAAGGTAGATTTCAGCTGAAGCAATGCCCCAGATATGATACCTATATATGATATCAAACAGAAGGCAACTAATATTACACCATCATCTTACATCAATGTGGCAGTTTCAATGGCAGATAAAGTGAACTTTAATAATGTTGCATGTTGTCTTAGTTAAATTATTATAAATTATCCAAATCATTAATTAAACTGAGCTGAGGAGGTTACCTATACTTAGACAAACACGAGCCTGACACTTTATAAAACACAATACTCCTTTGAGAGCCCCCAAAAGTATCTACATGACATAGGTAGAGAAAGACAATTAAAATGAACCAACAGATAAATGCACAATTGTCCTGATCGAAAACCGATTCACTCACAAGGAGGCCCTAACGCAAAGTGTTTACCTGCATCATATCCAAAGAACATGCCACCAAGTGCTGCCAGCAGGGAGGACCCAATGATGTCCTTGCTGACTTTACTGGGGCAACACGAGGAGTCACTCCGAGCAGTCCTTACTCTCCCATGGTGTGCGGCTAAGTGTCCTTCCGATGACTGCTCTCCACTGCTGGAGAAATCTGAGGATGGGTCAGTCTGGGCAGCTGCTACATCTGACGATGCACTCATTGCTGCTGCACCCCCTGAGGCTTTGTCCGCTTCTGACATCGCGTGATCGCTAGCTCTGTATGTGTTGCTATGGACACCAGCTCAGTAGTTCATCTGTATTATGTCCCACAGACACATAGCAGTACAGCCAGATTAAAACTGTAAAAATTGATAAAATAGCAAAAATAATGTTTGCTTCCCGTAAAAACAATACACATAACGCTATCGTATTAATAATATTAGTTACACAATACCAATCTGTATTAGATCATAAATAGCTCATAAATATCAGATAGGTACAATATCACACACTGTAGCAGAATTGGGACAGGGGTTGAGGGGGTGTATGGCCTGATGGCCCTAGGTGTATGCTTACCATGCCTGATGACGCTAGGTGTATGGTTACCATGCCTGATGGCCCAAGGTGTATGGTTACCATGCCTGATGACGCTAGGTGTATGGTTGCCATGCCTGATGGCCATAGGTGTATGGTTACCATGCCTGATGGACTTAGGTGTATGGTTGCCATGCCTGATGGCCATAGGTGTATGTGCCTGATGGCCCTAGGTGTATGCTTACCATGCCTGATGAGGCTAGGTGTATGGTTACCATGCCTGATGGCCATAGGTGTATGGTTACCATGCCTGATGGCCCTAGGTGTATGGTTACCATGCCTGATGACGCTAGGTGTATGGTTACCATGCCTGATGGCCATAGGTGTATGGTTACCATGCCTGATGGCCCTAGGTGTATGGTTACCATGCCTGATGGCCCTAGGTGTATGGGTACCATGCCTGATGGCCCTAGGTGTATGGTTACCATGCCTGATGGCCATAGGTGTATGGTTACCATGCCTGATGGCCCTAGGTGTATGGTTGCCATGCCTGATGGCCATAGGTGTATGTGCCTGATGGCCCTAGGTGTATGCTTACCATGCCTGATGACGCTAGGTGTATGGTTACCATGCCTGATGGCCATAGGTGTATGGTTACCATGCCTGATGGCCCTAGGCGTATGGTTACCATGCCTGATGGCCCTAGGTGTATGGGTACCATGCCTGATGGTCTTAGGTGTATGGTTACCATGTCTGATGGGCCTAGGTGTATGGTTGCCACGCCTGATAGGCCTAGGTGTATGGTTGCCATGCCTGATGGCCATAGGTGTATGTGCCTGATGGGCCTAGGTGTATGGTTACCATGCCTGAAGGCCCTAGTTGTAAGGTTATCATGCCTGATGGCCCTAGGTGTATGGTTACCATGCCTGATGGCCCTAGGCGTATGGTTACCATGCCTGGAGGCCCTAGGCGTATGGTTACCTTGCTTGATGGCCCTAGGTGTAATGGTTACCATGCCTGATGGCCCTAGGTGTATGGTTACCATGCCTGATGATCTTAGGTGTATGGTTACCATGCCTGAAGGCCCTAGTTGTAAGGCTACCATGCCTGATGGCCCTAGGTGTATGGTTACCATGCCTGATGGTCTTAGGTGTATGGTTACCATGCCTGATGGCCCTAGGTGTATGGTTATCATGCCTGATGGCCCTAGGCGTATGGTTACCACGCCTGATGAGCCTAGGTGTATGGTTGCCATGCCTGATGGTCTTAGGTGTGTGGTTACCATGCCTGATGGCCCTAGGTGTATGGTTCCATGTCTGATGGACTTGGGTGTATGGTCACCATGCCTGATGGGCCTAGGTGTAATGGTTACGATGCCTGATGGACTTAGGTGTATGGTTACCATGCCTGATGGGCCTAGGTGTATGGCTACCATGACTGATGGCCCTCGGTATATGGTTGCCATGTCTGATGGCCCTAGGTGAAAGGTTACCATGCCTGGTGGTCTTAGGTGTATGGTTACCACGCCTGATGGCCCTAGGCGTATGGTTACCATGCCTGATGACCCTAGGTGTATGGTTACCACGCCTGATGGCCCTAGGCGTATGGTTACCATGCCTGATGGACTTAGGCGTATGGTTACCATGCCTGAAGGCCCTAGGCGTATGATTACCACGCCTGATGAGCCGAGATGTATGGTTACCATGCCTGATGGCCCTAGGCGTATGGTTACCATGCCTGAAGGCCCTAGGCGTATGGTTACCACGCCTGATGAGCCGAGATGTATGGTTACCACGCCTGATGGCCCTAGGCGTATGGTTACCACGCCTGATGAGCCTAGATGTATGGTTACCTTGCCTGATGGCCCTAGGCGTATGGTTACCACGCCTGATGAGCCTAGATGTATGGTTACCATGCCTGATGGCCCTAGGTGTAATGGTTACCATGCCTGATGGACTTAGGTGTATGGTTATCATGCCTGATGGCCCTAGGCGTATAGTTACCATGCCTGATGGCCCTAGGCGTATGGTTACCACGCCTGATGAGCCTAGATGTATGGTTACCATGCCTGATGGCCCTAGGTGTATGGTTACCATGCCTGATGGACTTAAGTGTATGGTTATCATGCCTGATGGCCCTAGGCGTATGGTTACCATGCCTGATGGCCCTAGGCGTATGGTTACCACGCCTGATGAGCCGAGATGTATGGTTACCATGCCTGATGGCCCTAGGTGTATTGCTACCATGCCTGATGGCCCTAGGTGTATGGTTACTATGCCTGATGGCCCTAGGTGTATGGTTACCATGCCTGATGGCCCTAGGTGTATGGTTACCATGCCCGGTAGCCCTAGGTCTGTGGTTATGATGCCTGACGGCCCTAGGTGTATCGTTTCCATGCCTGATGGCCCTAGGTGTATGGTTACTATGCCTGATGGCCCTGGGTGTATGGTTACCATGCCTGATGGCCCTAGGTGTATGGTTTCCATGGCTGAAGGCCCTAGGTGCAGGGTATCAGCCAGAGACCCGCCTGCCCGCCAGATGGGCGGGCAGTTTTAATTTTAGCGGGCAGATTTTCAGTTTGGCGGGCACTCAGGCGTTGTTTACCCGCCCAAAAATGGTCAGGAGGTTTAGAAGCTAATCATGACCAAGGGCGGATCTAGTGGGGGGTTAGGGGGTTTGCAACCCCCTCCTTGGGAACCAAAACATACAACATACATGTTAGCATACATGTTAATGTCCCAAGTGGTCAGAGAGCAACCCCCCCGCCCTTCGGAAACTGAACATACACTGTTAAAGTCGGGTTCCCCGCTCCCGCCCGGGCGCAAGTTTTCAGGGCACAGAGCAACCCCCCCCCCCCCACCCCACCCGGTCACAAGTCTTCAGAGAGCAACCCCCCACTCGATATCTCTAGGTGTATGGTTACCATGCTTGATGTCCCTAGGTGTATGGTTACCATTACTGATGGCCCTAGGTGCATGATTACAATGCCTGATGACCCTAGGTGTAAGGTTACCATGCATGCAGGTCTCTCAACATTGGGTGTAAGGTTAACAGCCCTGTCAGCACTGGGTGCATGGTTACCAGGCCTTTCAGCACTGGGTGCATGGTTACCAGGTCTTTCAGCACTGGGTGCACTGGTTACCATGCAGGCCTGTCAGCATTGACTGTATGGTTACCAGGCAGGCCTGTTACCATTGGGTACATGGTTACCATGCAGGCCTGTCACCACTGAGTGCATACATGGTTACCACTCAGGCCTCTCACCACTGAGTCCATGCATGGTTACCATGCAGGCCTGTCACCACTGAGTCCATGCATGGTTACCATGTAGGCCTGTCATCACTAAGTCCATGCATGGTTACCATGCAGGCCTGTCACCACTGAATCCATGCATGGTTACCATGCAGGCCTGTCACCACTGAGTCCATGCATGGTTACCATGCAGGCCTGTCACCAGAGTTCATGCAGGGTTACCATGCAGGCCTGTCACCACTGGGTGTATGGTTACTATGCAGGCCTGTCACCACTGGGTGGATGGTTACCATGCAGGCCTGTCACCAATGAGTCCATGCAGACCTGTCACCACTGGGTGTATGGTTACCATGGAGGCCAGCCTGTCATCACTGAGTGCATGCATGGTTACCATGCAGGCCTGTAATGCTATCATATTTTAGTGGAATGAAGACAAGTCTGGCATCTGTATTTATTTATTTTGTTTATATAAAATTAGTTTGTTTACTAAGATCATATATATATTGTATGTATAACGTACGTAGTCCTTAGAATGAAATTCATTTTTTACAATTTCCATATATCAGTCTTGATGTCTTAAGTACCTTCAATAAAATATGCATAAGGCTGTATCTATTGGGTTTCATAATTTTTCACCTATATAAATAGATAATATATATATAGCTATAGCTATATATAACTATACATAGCTATAGATGTATAATTACACATAATTATTAATAATATTTCAACCCTATTCCAGCTATGCATTATTATTATAAATATTACTTGCAAGCTTACTTATTTACAAGCAAATGATTATATTCTATAACAGTAATATTCTGGGTAATTATATAATTTTCAACCTGATCCTTATATTCGAACAAGGGCCATATGCAAACAGATAGTCTATGACAGTGGCCGATCCAGGAATTTGTGAAAAGGGAGGCTCTGCCAGACCCGGCCTGCATGAGAATATTTTATATAAACAACAAAATTCTTCCTCAGAAATCTGACTTTAACAGTGCTTGGCTCATTCCTGAAAGGGGGAGTACCGACCCCTTGCATAGATCCACCACTGTATGATCAGGCTATACAAAGTATCTTATATGGCAGAAAAAAGGGCTATGTGGTGGAAAACTACATAATTACTAGCCTGAATGTTCAGACGTTACAGTTTGACAGTCTGATGCTTACTGTTACAGTCACAAGTCACAAGTGTCAAGACTGTACTGTCTGAACATTCAGGCTACATAATTACATGAATTACCCCAATAATAACTCAACAACCCCCAGCCACAACCTGCCACCAACCCCCTTACCAGGCCTGCCTCTTAGCAGCATATGTGGCACCCTGTGACCTTAGAGACAGGCTTGGTAACCACCCCCCCCCCCCCCCCTCTCCCTCCTTCCCTGCCCTTGATCATGTTGATTAGATTGAAAACAATTGGCCAGTTCAGGTAATGTCAGGTAATATTATCTGATTATATCCCCCTCGGTTTGCACCCTTCCAATTTAGCATCTTGGAATTGGCTACAGCCACATGTGTGTCTTAACGTGAGGTGTAAATCTTAAAACAATCATAGACGACATGAATATTAATTATCAGACCCACGTTCGCATAATTCCCTCCTGAGCCTGATAACTGACAGCTCGTAGCACCTGCCGATGACAGCGTGTTTATATATTGCATGGTTCAAACGTTTAACCAGCACATATTTCCATTTCGCGGAGGATGTTTTACCCGGGGTAGGCGCGGATTTATGATTATGATTATAGTGACACTCTGTTTAATACACAAAATAATACACGAGTGATATGGACGCTGGCATGGGAACTCTTTACCAGGCCTGCCCCTAAGCACCCTGTGACCATAGAGACAGGCCTGGTAAGGGAACTCCCTGGATTTATTGAGAGAAGTTGGAGCTTTCCCATTTCGTAAATCTTGAAGGTGGCATTGAAAGAGTAGGTGTGTGTGTGGGGTGGGGGGGGGGGGGGGGGGTGTTCTCCCTAGGATAGTGGTTTTTGGTTAGCTCGCTATATAGACCGCAGAAAAAGGAATATTTTCGAATGCTTAAGTCCTTCATCGTCCGGGCCCGGCCGGTTCCTGGCCCAGCTTAGACCCGTTAATTGTGCACACAACATTTATATACCCCATTAACGAACTTGACCGGAGCTTATCCCGACGAAACTTTTCGGTCCTTTTTCCATGTAAGAACCCGCGAAATGTCTCATTGTAGTAAACGTGAGCAATATATATATATGCTGAAACAACGGTTCGCCCTTACGTGGAAGAACGACCCACTTTTTTCCCCGGGGACAATTTTGATATATTATATATATTGCATTCGACGCATCTTTAATCAAGTAAGCAAGAATTACATATTCATCCTTGCATAAAAACATTTACGAGCAGCGTTAAACATCACAGTAATATGTAAATTTAACTGTCAAATATGATGTACCGAGAGCTTTTAAGCGGAAGGCCATGTACGAGTTAACAAGCGTGTGCACAAATGTTGTACAAGTAGGTGTAAACACATTTACCCGGCGGCACCACTGCCACCGCCCCATCCCTACCAACCATGGACAGAGCTTTACCCATTTCGGAGCAGAAATTTGGCTAAAGCAAGTTGGAGTCTCGATCGGCCGCCGAAAGAACTTCTAATGCGTCCAAACCCACTCCTACACCCCCACCCCCAAGCAATACAAACATCTCCCACACACTCACACACCTATTATAGGGCCCTAGAGGGGCTTTTTCGACACGGCGATTTTTAAAATCGACAACGCGACTTTCCGGTTGTCTTAGAATCGACATGCGACATAAGACTTAGCGACACGGCGACATGGAACTTTTCTTAAAATCGACACGCGACATGGACCTTTTCTTAAAATCGACACGCGACATGGACCTTTTCTTAAAATCGACACGCGACATGGACCTTTTCTTAAAATCGACCCGCGACATGGCTACCCCCTCAGGGGCTCTTATTATGTCCAGCCAAAATGTCAACAAAGTTTATTTACCAGCCTTTGTTGTGTCTACTGCGGTTTGTGTTATTGTCAGCGGCTTAGCTGGCTACAATTAGGTACGGGTACGTTGGTAAGGTACGTAATCGCCTGCAAAGAGAACAATTGTCACTTTATCTGCACAGAAGCCCGTGAACAAAAGCATGTTTGCACTAACAATGGAGACACGCGTGATTCGCTCTACGTTTCTGACCAACCAGAGCACTGCTCGCACTTTACAGAGTCGGCGTGGGTCAGCGGAGCTGATGTTGTGGGTGTCGCCGGCACCCGATAGTGCCAAATAAGGCTATTTCTCTGGCGGTGGGTGTCTGACTGTCCAGCCGATAGATAAAGGGTGTCCACTATGCCGGCAAGTCACATCGCGTTTTCCAAGACCCCATGTTAAGACCCATTCCGCGGTTCAGACAGAGCCATGCAGCGTCGATCGCAAGAAGGAACCTGGCATCTTGCGGGTTATCAACTAAGCCCAGGGAATATTTGGCCAGCGCCTCTGAGAGATAGCGTTATGGTCAGCGGGGATGTTAATGACGGTAAGTGCAGAGTTATTTGAGGTTTCCTGAAACGTTTACAGATTGCCATTCCGTACAACATCTAATAGTAGATCTGTTTCATGTGTTTGCGAGATGCCTGGTTAATAATTAGGGATTAATTACACATACATACTCAGATATCTATTTGGCTTTTGGGCCCAGACTGCCGCCGATCTGTAATTACGCAGAATCATGAAAATTATTCATTGATCGAGCCGTGGCGACAGTTACGAGTCTCATTGTAGTCTCCATGGGCTAACCCTAGGTCTGGCAAGCCAGCTTTTCCAGGGTAACCGTTAGAGGCCTATCCGACCACAGGCGCCTGCTATTCGCAGTTTCCGACTTAGCGCCGCTCTGAGCGATTTAATCCATTTCGGTTTTTGATTACTGTTATCTCGGCCTATCTTCATATGCCATTTGACTACCATTGGCCTGTTTGCAGTTTAAAACCGTAGCACCTGTTTGGGCGAGTCAACCAGTTAACCTATGGGTGAGACGGCCCGCACAGTCATAACGTACCCGTCCACGCATGCCACAAAACCGGCTGCCACAAACTTCTATTTCTGCTTTATGCTATTCAACAAGCGAGACCTTGCATTAAAGTCGCCCACCAGGCTTGGTTTGGGAATCGTGCTTTCAGTTTTAACAGGGCCTTCTCCAATATCAGAACACAATCTGCACCCAGACGTCCTATCCCTGGCCTGCCTTCGTCCTCTCGATTACTCTTTGGTATTACTCTTCAAGCTGTGAAGTGCTGTCGTCTTTATACTGCCTTCTGTACCGCAGTCTCTACCGGTCTTTAGCGACGGATTTTGACGGTGGTACAAATTGCCGCCTTGGTCTATCACTTTGTTTGCAGGTTATTATGGTCTTACTAGACCAACTATTGTTATATCGATAACAACTTCGACCGCTCTATATAAACCATAATGATTAAAAAAAAGAGCTCTGTACAAGATAAAATATACGTACGTATTAGCAGGTTTGTTTACTGCCCCCCCCCCCTACGCTAATAACATAAGGTTGTTAGCATAGGGGCTGTTACCGTAGGGGCGACAGTAAACAAACCTGAACCTCGGCGAGAGCGTAATGCAATATTATCAATTCTATCGCAAAATTGCTTACTTTCAGGGTTTTATTGTCGTTTGTTGTACTTTTCGTATTATTTCGTATCAACTCTTTGTCAGTGTCACTCAAGATTATTTTCAGGGTTTCAATCTATTGGATGGATGTTTTGCCAAGTATTTTCAACAACTTTTGACTTGATAGATTCCTCATGGCTTATAAATAGCCGAATATGTCGATAAGCGCTATCATAGAGAATAAAACACGTGTAATGTAGACAACGATCCTTCACCCTGTGGGTGTGACTTAATTAAGCCTTATCTGAGTTTGGAAAATTGACAGCTGTGACCAGATAATTATGGGAGGTTTAATACTGGCTAATCACTATACACTGATTAGAAATGCTTGTGGGGAATCTGTCTGTTCTCAATTAATCGTTCCATTTTTTTCTTCTCCACCATTATGTACATATATGTAATGACACCGATCTGGGGTACCTTGGCCTGGATTGAATTCTCCACATCGATAACGTTGTCCGTGATCAAAGTGACTGGACATGTCTTGCTCTATCCTGCCGCGACCTGTACTGGTCTGTGTCCCAGTTCTGGAGAGCTACTTCTGTGCTGCTTAACAATTTCCCGTGAAAGACGTTCAACATTTGCCGTTGCATTAATGTTCTTTTCCTGTACCTGAAGATAGTTGTGTATTGTCCTGCACAATGGCACGATATCGCTGCTCTGCTGCGATGACCTACAGGCGGCCCACGCGTTGGTTTCTGCCGCTGGTGTCTGGATAGACAGCGCCATCTTGCGTATTTTACTACGCCCCTTATCGACTGGGAGAGCCATTGTTATTGCTTATAAAATGTCTCTCCGATTTGTCTAGTCTATACTCCATATTGTTCATCTGTTCTAGAAAATGATCTATTGATTCACCTGTTTTCAACCGTCGTTGCTGAAATTGCTCCAGTTGAGCGAGCCGCAAACCTCTATTGGGTCGGAACCAAACCAGAAACAGATCCCAAAGCTTGGCGAGCGTGTCCCGTTGACTTTCTGCCGTACCGTCGTACCAGGAGTAGGCTGCACCGTCCAGATACATGGGGAGGCTGCACCCTCCAGATACATGGGCAGGCTGCACCCTCCAGATACATGGGGAAGTTCTGTCATATCTGAGCGTCCGTCCACTCATATATATAGAAGTAGCCTTGAAATTTTGAGAACCACGAATTTGACTAGCTTATTGCTGTCTCCTGCATACCCCTTAATGGCCACCGCCTCTGTTCCTGGATGAGCCACGGTTACTGGATCGCTCGATAGGGCTGCCTGTTGCCGCGTTTTTATGGGCTAGACTCCGATAATGCGTAGATCTGTTGTGTCGTACCGGCCAGGCTTCGTAAGTTGGAGTCTTCACCAACTTTCACCCGCTTATTTTGCACTGCGGATTAGGGGAATTAGCTCAAGTCGTTTGGTCTTCCAGTATTTATTGTCTACGACAGATACAACGATAAATATTGGACAGCAAATCGACGCCAACCGTCTCTAAGTTTTACAGGAGTCTTATCACTGACCGAAACTGAAACCCTCTGTTTTTACTTCCTTAATTTTGGTGTGGCGTCTTTCTCCCCCCTGTGACGCCGCTGCCCCCGATACACCCGCTGATTTGACGCTCACTGCCACGGTTGACACCGAAGAGCTTTATTACACACTGACGCGTTGATCCCCATGGTGAAAAACAGACAACAAACCGCGTACAACACAGGCATAAATTAAACTGATATTGTAAATGGCCAGGTAGCTTATGCGCCTTCAACGCAGCGGTTACGTAATTTCTGCTTTTGTTGCGCTCCCCGGCGTATTGGGGGTTGTCAAATAAATGTGCCACTGGTACTGTATACCTGGCGTCCAATAAACTGTTTAAACCTGCTGGAGAGCCTTTATGTTCCCTGGACAATAGGCCTACCACAATTTAAGTGTGAGATGTATAAGTATAGCTTCCGTAGCCTCACTACCGCCAGAACCAATAAACTTAATAACTCGAGCTGTAAGATGTAATAATATAATATGCTACGTGAGGCGGGTACTAATATCTTTGATGATGGGTATTTCAATCGGGGTTAAGTTGTCGTGTGTTAGTTGGTCCATGAAGCCCACAGGGTGTTTATTGGCGGATTCGAACAGAGTTTTCACCTTACTAGCGAGGTCGCAAGGTACAAGGATCCTGGAAGGCAGTACTATGGTGAACTCTTCTTGGTTAACTAGGAGGTGAAGTGGGCCATTCCAGTCGAGAAAGCGGTATGAACGGCAGAACCTGGGTGTCATGTGAGCAGGAGTTACACGAGGGACGGTGGTGAAAGATAGGCGCATTAATGTGGGGTCGCGGTCAAGAAAAGGAGAGCGGGTAGCAAACAATCTAAGAAACACCGCCGTTTCAAAGAATACTAGAGTGCACATTAGAATATCTCAGTCGATAAAATAAATCAAACAATTTAAGTAATTGGCGAAATTACATTAAATTCTATTTTTCTATAAATACACTACATATACATATAAAATATATGCTAGTTACTGCTCAAAATAAGCACATTGTTTACTGTGTTATTAGCCTTTTTCCAGACAATTTATTTCCCGTGACCCTAAATCCACCCTAAATAACCAATGTCCTACTGCACACCGCTTTTCCATGCTGCTGCCTGCAACAATGACGTACATACAAAATGGAAAAACGCCAAATTATCGTAGGTCTATTGATAACTTCGATAATTAAGTCATATGTTTGCCCTTTATCCATCAAATGTTGTGCACTCTTCCACTTGTTCTGATATTGTGATACGGGAGGCCTTTCGTGTCTTTGGGGAAGTTAGCCGGCGCTCCCGTACGTAAAAGTCTCAGCAGTAGAAAAATGCAGTCCGCTCGCTTGGCTGTGCTTCGTTTATTTCCCGTGCAGAGAGAGTATGGCTGATATTCAATAGTGGCAGTCCTGGTCGGCGGCATCGGTGGAAGGTCGGCGGGCAGCGTTGTAGTCCTCGGGGTGTCCTCGTATTCTCGTCTCCCTTGACCACCGACCAGTGCCTCTTTTATAGCGGGGGGGGGGGCGGACGTTATGGTGAGCACCCCTCATGCATACATTATAAGAAACTTTAGATGCAGATCATCAGTTGTGCTAGTGCACCAACTAGATGCGATATTACGACCAAATTACAGAACATATGAGTAACGTAAAATTATGCCAATACACCTCAATGAATTCCCTATCAAGGACCATAAAGTAAAACCTAATTATGATGAGACAATAATGCATAAACCTGGATTAACTTCTCATGAAGAAAAATTTAGCACGCAATGTGCTACTAAATCGAAACATAACACTTTGTAGTAAGATCCGTTAGACATAGTATTTATACAAACAGACAGAGCGTGACGCGAGCTTTAATTTGATGTAGCTCACGTCAGCCGGGGATAAAACATAAGGGAGTTGTAATCTTTTCACTGGATATAAAGAAACACAGGGTATAAATACTCAATATCCATGAATTAACCGGTGCTCCCCGAAGGTCACGCCTAAATAAACAGAACTGGCCAATTGGAAGTGGTTTTAGAACTGATAATCTCAAGGTCGGGGCTCCCTTCGTAGTTCGGAGATTACCCCCGCCTGGTGACGCTGCGACGCGGTGATTAGTGGCACCGACCAATCGCAGAGGGACACGTCGGTGAAATAGGGAAGGGGGGGTGCACGAAGAATCGGTGAACGACCACCCCTATCCAAGACACAATTTGGGGTGGTGAAAAAAAAACCACGTAAGCACAAACGCGATACATTCGTAAACACAGTTAAGACATAAATATAAAAACTATCGCTATTTAAAATACACGCTCGTTGCTTTTGGAGTATAACACCAAGTAGTTAAGCCAAACGAATACTGCTGATTAGGCTTCAAACATACGCTAATATACACAATACAACTATACGTACTCATTCGGTGTCGTAAAGATTGGGTTCAACCAAAACACCGTTCGCGGGTAAGTGAAAACAACAGATGATTAAATTTAACACTACGGGTAGACGTACAAATCTTCAACTTCTAAATACATACAGTAAACATAACGCACATAAACATGTTAAAGTAGCATCCAAGTCGTACCGTTCGCGGCTAACATTCCTTTCGCGCTAGGTGACAGAGGATAATTTGCGATTAAAACTACTATATAGACGCGTCTGCCGCATCCTTATTTTATACTTGAATACATGTAATGAACATAACGCGCGAATAAACACTTTGATTTTCCGTTCCGGACAACAACCTAATCTAATGGTTTAACTATCACACAATAAATCTACGATGACCTTATAATGTCATTCTCCGCTCTACATCTTTTATATATATATATGTAGAATAAACCTCCCGTCAAGTTTGTCTTCAGTAGTCCGTGGTACTCAGTAGGGGGGATACAATTGTACGTGAAACCTTGGTTTGGAGTCCATGTCGTCGTCACTGTAGGGCATTTTTAGGAAATTTTTGACTATCGTTCGAAAGGTGGGGAGAGGGGTGAGTCAGTATCAGGTACTGGGGCGCAAGGACCCAGACCTCTTCAGACCCTCGATTTTGTGAGTGGTGATGGGAGTTTCCTTATGCGCCCGCGGCCGCGTCCCGGGGGGATCGGTGGCTTTATGGGCCTTCTCTTATGGTTAATGAGAGCGCAGGAGGAGTAAAAAAAAAGTGTTTAAAAAGTTATGCACACAGCATAACGTGCCGTTCCTTATGCTTTGCATAGAGCCACAGCATCCACATCCACAAGGCGCCGAAGCAGGTTTATGGGCCTTCTCCTATGGTTGATGTGAGCGCAGGAGGAGTAAAAATAGGAGTGTTTAAAACGTTATGCAAACAGCATAACGTGCCGTTCCTTTTGCTTTGCATAGAAAGCGGTTTTTGACCAAGCACACCGGTAGCGAGCAGCAGCGAGCAGAGCGGTTTTGACCAAGCACACCACCACCAAGCAGGGCGTTAATTGCCCCGCCGGTTTCCCACACACAACGGTTCTTTTTCCCTTAAATAAAAATGGTAGAGTTAGACATAAAAACTGCAGCGTGCTGCAGATGACTTAGTCTGTATCAATGAATATGTAATATACAATTGTTATGTTGTCGGTGATTAATCAAGTGAGTCTAAAAATAGATTTACCAGGTCATGCGAGTGTATACGTAAAATCATTGTAAAATCAGTGACAAGGAGGCAGAGTAAAATAAATAGTAATTATATACAATATATACATGTACAGCTGAATGGTGGGGGGGGGGGGAGGTGGGTTCTGGGTCAAGTTCCTGGAGCGAGGCTGATCGGCCTTCCAGCTTCTGTCATTTGGGGGGCGTGGTCGTCCGGACAGCAGGGTGGATGGTGGCTGAAGTATTGATGGGTTAATGCAACATATTATTTCCAAGCTGTTCCCCAAGGGATACAGCCGGATTTCTCTGACAAATCGCGCTTTGCCATCCCTCTGACCGGGTCCCCAGCTCAGTTGTTAGTTAGACCAGGATGGGGGAGTGGACTCGGAGGGAGGGTGGGAGAGGGATAGCGGTTTTAGATTGAGGTCTGGGCGGGCCGAGGGGTTTTTATCGATTGGGCCGTTTAGCCTATAGATATTTTAGTTTAGACGGGCTCAGGCGCCCCGTGGGGGGGTCTTTTAAGGCGACGGGAATTTCCTTATGCCTGTCACTGCCGACCAGACCCTGCTGTAATCGGTAGTGGGAGGCGGGGTGGTTGGGGAGGGGGGTGGGCGCATAGCTTCCGACTGGCCTCAGCTGACGTCGGTAGCGGAGGGGGGGGGGTGTTAGCTTTTGACCAGCCTCAACTGACTTCGATAGTTTAGCGGGGGGGCATTTCTTAGTTAAAATGGATGTGCTCTTGCACTAAGTCTTGCATTAGTTCGCTTTGACCGAAGCAAATGAGTGCCTTTGCTTTTAGCTCTGCTAGTCTCTTTTATGGGGGTGATACCTGCAAGCTCATATAGGGTGCTAGGTCTGGTGATCAGGGGCTTTCGCAAGGCTACTCTGAGGGCTTTGTTTTCCAGGATCTGGAGTTCATTTAGCCTGGAGGGGGGAAGGTCGGCAGTTAGTATGCTGCCGTATTCCATAACCGGGCGAATGAAGGTCTTATAGAGCATAACTAGGGTTTTTGGGTTGGCCCCCCAGTTAGTGCCTCTGATTCTCCTCATGAGGCCGATCCTAGGGAAGACCTTGCTCTTGATATTTTTGATGTGACCCGCCATGGTAAGCTTACAATCCATGGTAACTCCCAGAAGCGTGACTTCCTTTACCCCCTCGAGTTTAGTGCCATAGAGGTACAGTGGGGTAAGGTCACGTGGTTTTTTGTTAGTAAATAAGATAAACTGGGTTTTACGGGCATTTAGCTTTACTCGCCAGAGAGCGCACCAGTCGTCTAGCTCGTCCAGCTCTCTCTGGAGGGCGGGCATGATAAATCGTGGGTTTTTATTAATTGACCATAGACCCAAATCGTCAGCAAACTGAGACTTGGAAGAGCGGTTAGTGGGGTTGTTAGGGATGTCGTTGACATAGATCAGAAATAAGAGGGGGCTCAGAACAGAACCTTGGGGGGTACCGGCGTTTAGGACTACTTCGTCTGATAGGGCATCACCTACTCTAACTTTTATGGTTCTGGCGTTTAGGAAAGAAGATAGAATTCTTGTTAGCTTTGTGGGCAGACCCAGTTTTAGTAGTTTATATTTTATGCCGTCATGCCACACGGAGTCGAACGCTTTTTCCACATCTAGCAGGATGGCCCCGGCTGACCATTTGTTTGTTAGACACTTTTTAACGGTACTGCCGAGTCTGTAGATGTGTTCGGTGGCTTCCATGCCTTTGCGATAAGCTCTCTGCCATTTGTTGAAGAAGTTTATCTCGTTTAGATGAGAGGTTAGTCTGGCAGAGAGGATCTTCTCAATAAGTTTGCTTAGGCACTTTATTAGACTGATTGGGCGGAAGTTTATTGGGACCGAGTGGTCCTTTTTGGGTTTGGGGATCATGGTGCCGATCGCTGATTTCCACGTTTTAGGGTAGTAACCTATGGTTAGGCAGGCGTTATATATGTTTTTTTGCGGACTGGACGGTGTCATCTGGGAGTTTTTTAATGAGATAGGAAATCCTGTCTTCTCCGGGGGCAGACTTCAGTTTTAGGGTTTTTGCTATGTCAGCAATCTCCTTGGTGGAGATCGGAGCCACAGCTGGGTCGTTATCACCGTCCTCTTCTGAGGGGTCAGTTTTTAGGTTTAGCGAATCGGCTTCGTTACGAACGAATTCTTCGACTTTCTCTTTAAAGTCGTCGTCGAAGTTTGGACCTTCGTGGGTATTATGGATGTGGGAAAGAGAAGTGACGAAGGTATCGGCGGCCTCTTCGTTGCTACTAGTGCAACTGCCGTCTGGAAGTTTGAGGGTGGGAGTCTTGTGGGATTTCTTTTCATTGCCAGTGAGGCGGTTGAAAGTCGCCCAGAACTCTTTCCCAGAGGTAGAGTTGAGAGAGGAGGTGGCAGCTTGCCATTGGTTCTGACGAAAGAGTTTTATTTCCTCTTTTACTTTGTCCGCCAGAAAGTTGTACAGGGTTTTATGGGTGTCCTGGCTACGCAGTTTCATGCAGAGCCTACGGAGGGTGCGTTTTTGTTTAATGAGATGTGTGATCTCTTGGGGCAGGGTGGTTACTGCGTCAATGACTTTAGTTAGGGGACAGGATTCATGGTAGGCGTCGGTTATGGCTACTTCTAGAGCAGAAATAGCCTCATCTATGGAGAGGGGGTCGTTAAGGTGATCTGTCTGGACTACTTTACTACGCAGGAGGTCTTGGTATTTATCCCATTTGGTTTTGCTGGGAAACCTAGTCTGTTTAGCGGGTAAGGATTTTATGCAGGCACGACTTGTTAGGTGCAAGTGGACGGGTAGGTGGTCGCTGCCGACCCCTTCACCCACGAGGCATTCAGAGACAAGAGGGAGGAGATTTTCAGTGACAATGACAAAGTCAAGGAGTTCTTTATATCCAGTGGAGACGTTATGATAGGTGGGTTGGTTAGGGTCATTTAGAAGAGTGAGGTCATTGTCTTCTATAATGTTAAATAGAATGTCACCGTTAGGAGAGGAGGCATTGCAGCCGAAGAATTGGTGTTTGGCATTTATGTCGCTCATAAAGATACAGCGGTTATAGCGGTTAATAAAGTGGAGGAAGGCGTTGGGGTTAATGTTATGGTTGTCTGGACAGTAGTAAGTAACTATAGCCACGGTTTTACCCAGGATGTCAATTTCTATGGCAGAGAGTTCGCCAACAGAGTCGAGAGTGTATGAGATAGGGTTAGTGGGGATGTCGTAACTAAGGATAGCAGTACCTCCGCCTTGGCTGGTGCGGTCGTCCCTGCAGACAGTAGTGTACCCTTGGATTTAAAGAAGGAGGTCGGGGGAGACTTTAGTCTCGTTTATGAGGAGAATATCGGGGGAGTGCTCATGCACGTAGTGCTGGAGCTCTATCTTTTTTCTCCTAAAGCTGTTTATGTTTATCTGCATGATACTAGCCATGATGGTTTTGATGGGTGGGGTTTATTTTAGGGGTAGCCACGGCTAGCTGGTGGAGTTGATCGTGGGAGATTCGGGTTTTATAGACCTCGGACATGGTATTAGCTACCACGAGGCAGATAGACTGAGTGGTGATTGGTGTGGGGGAGTGGGGGGGGGGGGGGGAGTCTACGAGGAGCGCATTCATTACTTTTACAATAACAATTGCGATACGGAGGGTGTCGTCCACATTCGGGGGTTTGGCTACCTGCAGCTTTGTCTGGATAGCTGCGGCCTGCGCATATGACTTTTGCTCCTTGTAGGCTGAGCAGCCTTTAAAGGTGGAAGGGTGGGACCCACCACAGTTCCAATATTTGGGGTTGTCTGACTTGCAGTCTTTATAACCGTGGGCCTCACTACATTTTTTGCAGACCTGCTGTTTTTGACATCTGCTGACATCTGCTGGCTGGGTGGCCAAATTCCTGACAGTTAAAGCACTGCAGGGTTAGACTTTTGGTGGCATAGTCTACCACCTTGTATTTCCGGAAGGCTACCCGAATGCCTTCCTTCAATACGATAGCCTTAGTGGGCTGGTCTGGCAGTTTGACCTTTACCTTCCAGGTCGCTTTGCCAGTCGCATGGCTTATGAGCCTCTGGCAGGGGAAGCCAAGCTCTGTGGCCAGGTCGTCGGCTGGGGTGGCCATATCGACCCCCTCCATAACACCGAGCAGTGTTTCGGCAGAGTCCCTCGCGGCTCTAGTCTCTCTAAACGAGGCCGAGGGGATAGGGTTCCCTCCAAGAAGGGCTGTCTTGGCCTCCTGACTGGCAGGGAAGGCTAGGAACTTTCCACCTTTAGTGGTCATGGTCCTATTAATTTTAATGGCGCCCAGGGCCCTTTTAAGCGCTATCGGGTTGTTTTTTAAAGCAGTTGGTAGATCATCTACCACCAGAGGTTTGGAGAAGGCTTTTAGGTCGGGGAGGGGGGGGGGGGGTAGGGGGCGAGCGTTGTTGCTTGGGGTTGCCCTGGTCAGATTTTTCCGACGGTCTTTTTCTTTTTTTATTGCCGACGGGTAGCCAGTCATCCGTAACGGCTTCCGTGCCAACTGTACTGTTGGCACTGTCACTGGCACCTGTACTGGTGCTCTCCATTGCGACTGGGTCCACAGCTGTACAGCTGCGGACGGCAGGTTGGCCAGCCTGCTCTGGAAGCCCTATGGATGGGGCAATTGGCTCAGCAGCTGTACTGCTGCTGAGTGCAGGTAGGGCAGCCTGCTACTGTCTTACGGCCGGGGTGGTATCGGTGTTAACAGCTGTACTGCTGTTAATTTGTTGGCTCAAGCCATTAATAATGTACCGTTTTACTTCTGACGGCATTCGGTTACAGTGCTGGAGCAGCTGTGCAGCTAGTGTATTTCCTTCTGGGCCATTAGGCCGTGACATCTTGCAATTGCGACCATGTAGGTATATTATAATGAAAAGAAGCAGAAATACTTGCCTATCTCTGTAGCTGTGGTGTGGGGCTCCTTGAGTCTTGGAGGCTGCTGCTCTGAGTCCTATCCGATGCCAGGCAGAGTCTCGCAGTAGTGGCGTGCAGGCAGCACTAAAAAGAGGCAGATAAGCAGCGTAATATCCAATCAATCAGTGATAATGCCTTGCAAATATCCTTCAAATATCAATCTTTATCCTTTACTGGTAGCAGAAACAGCAACAAGTGTTGTGTAAGAACCGGTTCAAAACCGGTTTCGTCTTCTTTCTTCAAAGTTTGTCCTGTCTATTTATACCGTCCCATTAGTCGCATCCGGGCCTTGTCGTTTTCTTAATTCAGTAACCGTTTCGCTCCAGTGCTTTGAGCCAATAGAATTTGCGAACCTCTGGAGTCACCCGAGTCACCCGCGTGTCGCATCAGGAGACCAGGCTGTCATCTTTACTGTCTTTAAGTTTTTTATGCCTGTCTCTTCGTGTTCGATGTTGTAAGGGCTAACGCATTCCATCCGACGGTCAGATTCTGCTGCTCTTGACCGTGGTACCAATTGTCATCTTCTTTTGTCTTTTTGGCTGTCTACTGGTTATTACTTCATGGCTAAAGCACCTGCGTCTTTTATTCTTGTGTCTTTCAAGTCTGCCTCTATCTTAGTGTCTATGTCTTATTCTTAAGCTATCAATTGAAATATACTATTTGTTACGTAAATGTATACGGGGCATTTTATTACCCTACGATAAGGCACCAAACGACGAGTTGCGTGTTAGTTTCTTTATTCCTTCCTCTCAAATCTCTGTCTGTCCAAAGCCCTGAAAACCAAGTCTGTCCGTCGGTTTTGATCCGTCCTTACCGTCCGCCATTGACTGGTTCGTGTCCAGCCAATGGCCAGTCGAGTCGATGAAGCGTGAAGCTGACCGGTGCCTGTGACCTACTAACAATAAGGGTTGGCGGGTCGGTCAGGCTTCAGCTTGTCGGTATCCGAGACAAATATGGCAGTAGACACGCCCCCTTGGACGGGCGGTCGATGGTGGTCTCTTAGGTGTACATCCAAACCGGCCGCAGACGAAGCCGGCCGTCGTCCGAAACCAGACGGTGGGAGGGGGTGGGTGAGGAGGGGGGGGGGGCGTTGTCTCGTCTCGGGGCTGTCTGTCTGCCGGATTAGTGTAAGGGGGGTGGGGGGTCGCTTGCCGCGGTGATTGAGCCGGTTGTGCCACCCCATTGACATCGTTGTTGGTGCGCACGAGTAGGCCGAACGCACAATCCCGAGGGGTGAACACTGGCCCGTCTATCCAGTTGCTTCTCATGTAGTGCTTGTAGCTGGCCGGCTTCCTCCTCTAATGGGGTAAACACATCTCGGATGTGCTAGGACGGCAGCAGCGGGAGAGCCATTAAGTTGCGACAGGCCTGCCAAAAGATAGTAAACTACAAAACCTCAAAGAGGATCACAAACGGCCCAACCAATATAAGACGGGTTCCGGGGTCAGTGTTGTAACTGGCATGCAAGCCCAGCTCCATGATCGCCTATAAAGTAACAAAGAAATGACATGTACAAACATGTACACATGTACACTCGAGACATGTACACACTGTTTCATACAAACATGCATTATGTAAACTTGAATACTATGTCCGCGTGGAATAGACACCCTTTGACCTCGACTTGAGGCAGTGCCGAACGCATGGCTTGCCACATGGCGGCTTCAAAATCCGCCATGATCCGACTGACGACTGGCGGTGTGGGCAGCAAACGCAGCAGAGCCTGCAACACCGCCTCGTATTAATCCTTCCATCGGCCGGACATCGGCACAAATGCAAACGGAACCTAAAGACCAGAACGTTTATGTTATAGCTGGACTAGCTGGAGACTAAAAGACTAAAAGACTAAAAGGCAGGCGGATTGTAAATTATAAAAATGCCAAAAAAAGTATGTTACATCATATTGCGTGTCTGAGGTCAGAGCCAAAACTTACCTGCTTCATGGAGGAACCAGCAACGATGAAAGCGTGGACACTGAACAGTTGGCTGAATGGTGGACGAACAACCTTAAATGTAGCGTCGACAAACCTGTGAACAAAATTAGCAAATATTAATGGGCCAAATATACCGAACTGTAACAAACTAGTAACAAACCATTATTATTAAATAATTATTAAATTGAATATTTTATTATTACGGCAAATTTACCAACTGTGTTTGCAAAATTACCAGGCCTTCGCCCGACACAGCAGTGTTAGCATTGCGACCGTTGCCATGATCACGTGGCGACGTCCACCCACTCGTACGTCAGCCTGCACGAAGCCGGTTGGCAGCGCCTCGTCATCGAGCTCAAAGTCTAGATCCGCCGGATCTCTTGGACGCGTCCTCTGCCTCTTCCGGTTGGCCTGCCTTGACGTATTGTGAGGGGCGGGCATGGTCGGCGCCACAGCTACATTCACGTTGCGCTCCAGTAGGACCTACCAGAAAAAAATACAATATACGTAATATATAAATATAATATATATATATAAAGTAGATAAAAAATACAATATACGGAATATATAAGTATAATATATATATAGTATATATATAAGTATACTATAATATATATAAGTAATGTACTGAAATATCTATGCACACATATTACTGACCTTTACCAATTGCTTACTAATCGGTTACCAATTGCACAATTACTAATTGGACTAATTGCTTACCTCGTCGACAATCTCCGCAACGCTGTGAAACACCCTTTCGCAGGCCTTTCGCTTGACATCTCTTCGCACCTCTGCGACCAAGGCGCGGCCTGCACAACAAACAAACAAAATTGTAACTTGGTTGTCGTCACGGTTTTCGTGCGTTTACATTACTTGTAAATCAATTATAGTCTTTAATGTCGCAGTAATAAACTAATAAACGTGGCTTTACATTACTTGTAAATCAATTATAGTCTTTAATTTCGCAGTAATAAACTAATAAACGTGCGTTTACATTACTTGTAAATCAATTATAGTCTTTAATTTCGCAGTAATAAACTAATAAACGTGCGTTTACATTACTTGTAAATCAATTATATTCTTCTATATCTCATTCATATGGGGACAAAATCATCGTACCTGGTGCTGCCTCACAAATGTGTGGTACATTGCTAGGCACGAATACGCCATCCACTTCTCGGACAGTGGTCTTGCAGGTAAGGCCCTTGCTGCGGACGGAGTAACGCCAAGTCACTGCAGCACGCCTCTTGTCGATTTTCCTTGTGTTTTGGTATCCGTAGCTATCCACCAGCAACGTCTGAATGCGAAATCCGACCAATTGGCGTTGAACGACGACCTCATCACTTCAGTAGATGTAAGACGCAAAAATACGCGAAATCCGACCAAGTACCGTTGAATGGCGATCTTATCACTTTCTTAGACGCAAAAATACGCTTTATTAGATGTATCTAACCCAAAAGCCTATCTCAGCCCTTGATCCTGCTTATATATTTATATGTCGAGAGGTAGTGTTCGATAGGTGGTCCCCGGGCACTCAGCCATAAAACGCTAATCCGGCACCTCCGAGAAAAAGACTAATTGTTATTAGCTATTGGCAGACCCCCCCCCCCCCACACCCCCTTACACTAATCCGGCAGCCAGAAACCGCCGAGACAACGACCCCCCCCCCTTACCCCTTCCCCCACCTCCTCCCACCGTCTGGTTTCGGACGGCGGCCGGCTTCGATCGTCTGCGGCCGGTTTGCCTGGTATTCGTTTCTTACACGGGTCTTGTAATTCTAGTTCTACTGAGTTAGGGAACTCGCTTGCTGTGGCCGGTGAACGTGAGGTACCAACGACACAACTTGAGTAGTATATATCTTAAGGTTTATGCTTCACACTCGTTCCGTACTTGTCTCCCTGTCTAAAAGTCTAAAGGTCTACTCGTCTCTCGTGTCAACTGTCTGCAAAAGGTCTTCCGCGAGTCCAAGGTTGTCAGTTGGTTTTGTTCAATGGGTTGTTAGGGCGGCCAGCCTCAGGCTTAGTCAGGTGGTGAGACAAATAATACACAAGACACGCCTATAATGCGCGGTCGACGGTCGCTATATAAATAACAAGTGGGAATTTAGATTCAGTTCAAATTAGTCCAATATGACGGATAAGGGATACGAATTAGCCACTATAACATATTGCCTACCACTTTGGAAAAGTCATGCTTCCACTGCATGACAATTAGGTGTATTGTCTCAGGGGTGTCGATTGTCGTTGTCAGTCCTACATCAATCACTACGTCGGTCAAGACAACCAATACATATTACAATAAACCATGCTGCACCTTTAAATCATTTACACAGTGAATATATTGTGCAGCGAGGGGTTACATGTTCTAAATGTAATACAGATGATATATATACATAGGTTACACAATAAAGATGTTTACAAAGGTAGCTTAGACCCACGGAGGCACTACATATGACAATAGACAGTGCTGTCTCAGTAAATCATCCGCTAAGCCTATATATTGTGCAGCAGAGGTTACATATTATATAATTGGCAATACAGATGATAGATAGACATATTACACAATTGATACGGGAGGCCTTTCGTGTCTTTGGGGAAGTTAGCCGGCGCTCCCGTCCGTAGAAGTATGAGCAGTAGAAAAACGCAGAGTCCGCTCGCTTGGCTGTGCTTGGTTTATTTCCGGTACAGAGTATAGTTGATATACAATAGTGGCAGTCCTGGTCGGCGACATCGGTGGAAGGTCGGTGGGCAGCGTGGTGGTCCTCGGGGCGTCCTCGTATTCTTATGTGTTCTTGACCACCGATCAGTGCGTCTTTTATATCTGGGGTGCGGACGTTATAGTGAGCACCCCTCATGCATAAATTACGGGCGACTTTAATACAGATTATCATTTGTGCTAGTGCACTAACTAAATGTCGTATTATGGTCAAACCACCGAACATATGAGTAACGTAAAATAATGCCAATACATCTCAATGAATTCCCTATCAAGAGCCAAACAGTAAAACCTAATTATGATGAGACAATAATGTATAAACCGGGATTAACTTCTCACGAAGATAAATTTAGCACGCTATGTACTACTATGTCGGAACAGAAAGACTTCCAGTTAGCTCCGTTGGATAAATTATTTATATAAACAGACAGAGCGTGACGCGACCTTTAATTTGATGTAGCTCAGGTCAGCCGAGGATAAAACATAAGTGAGTTGTAACTGTTTTACTAGATATATAGAAACACCTGGTATACCTGCTTAATATTCACGAATTAACCGGCGCTCCCCGAAGGTCACGCCTAAATAAACAGGACTGGCCAATTAGAAGGGGTTTTACAAATACTAATCTCAAGGTTGGGGCTCCCTTCTTAGTTCGCGGATTACCCCGCCAGATGACGCTGCGACGCGGTGATTAGTGCAACTGACCAATCGCACAGGGACACGTCGGTGAAATAGGGAAGGGGTGGTGCACAAGGAATCGGTGAACGACCACCCCTATCCAAGACGCACTTTTGGGGTGGTGCGAGTCTTTAGTTCGGAGAATGCTCCGCCAGGTGACGCTGCGACTCGGTAATTAGTGGAACCGACCAATCACAGAGGGACATGCCGCATTTGCGGTAAAATAGGGAAGGGGTGGAGGTAGCTATGAAGTAGCTGTCGCCTGGGTGACGCCAGGGTAGTCCTGCTCTAGGGATGGGGTGGTAACAATTTCATTGGCTATGCTGTGTTGTAATGACCAGCTATGCCTTAAACAACGGCTATGCCTGTGTTTACCCCTAGGGTGGGGGAGGTGGTAGCTCGACTGGACACAACATGGGTTCTGGTACATTTAATGTGCGACTGCAGCGGGCGCTTACATGTAGCCCGCGAAGTAACGTACGGCTGTGCAATTAATCTTAGCAACGGCTTGTCACACAATTGTCGAGACATTTCAGTCCGAACTGTTGACCGTTACGGTAGAGTGTTACACCGGTCTTTCGTGGTTCTAGTTTATGTTGAGTTGGGGAACTCGCTGGCTGCGGCCGGTGAACATGAGGTACCAAACGACGAGTTTCGTGTTAGGTTCTTTATTACTTCCTCTCAAATCTCTGTATGTCAAAAGCCCTGAGTCCAGTCTGTCCGTTGGTTTTGTCCAGTCATTACCGTCCTCCATTGGCTGGTTGGTGTCCAGCCAATGGCCAGTCGAGTCGATGAGGCGTGAAGCTGACCGGTGCCCGTGACCTACTTTCAATAAGGGTTGGCGGGTCGGTCAGGCTTCAGCTTGTCGGTCTCCGAGACAAATATGGTAGTGGACACATCCCCTTGGACGGGCGGTCGATGGTGGTTATGCGAAAGTAATCTAATTGGTATCTCAAGAGTGTGGAGTAGAGGGGGATTTAACTTTCCAAGATAGCCCAAGTATGGCGGGTCTGAAATGCGGACTTTACTACTATAACATATTGCCTACCGCTTTGGAAATATCATGCTTCCACTGCATGACAGAAAGACTATTTATTTGTCTCAGGAGCGTCGGTTAATTGTCAGTATTATGTTACTACGTCGGTAAGACATTAAATATATATAAAGGCTATACAGACAAGTTACACTAAACATTATACTCTGGTACTAAGACGGCTGACAACATTGTGCACAAACAGATAAACCTAGGAATACCCCGGTTAAAGTTAAAAGGTTTCCACAGCAGATGCCAGCTAGTTAAAAAAAGTCGTCAGCTGCCGCTAGCGCACTGAAGTTCGCCAATCATATAAGTTACAATTATTCGCACATGATACGAGTATTTCATACAGTGCTTGAGCAAACCGGGAGGGACAATATAAAATAGGTATGTTACGCGGATTACAAATACATAAACATCTTAAATTCAACGCACTGTGCCGCATTTGCGACACTATATACAGTGCTTGAGCAAACCGAGCAGGCGGGACAATATAAAATAGGTATGTTACGCGGATTACAAATACATTAACATCTTAAATGCAACGCACTGTGCCGCATTTGCGACACTATATACAGTGCTTGAGCAAACCGAGCAGGCGGGACAATATAAAATAGCTATGTTACGCGGATTACAAATACATAAACATCTTAAATTCAACGCACTGTGCCGCATTTGCGACACTATACAGTGCTTGAGCAAACCGAGCAGGCGGGACAATATAAAATAGTTATGTTACGCAGATTACAAATACATAAACATCTTACATTCAACGCACTGTGCCGCATTTGCGACACTATATACAGTGCTTGAGCAAACCGAGCAGGCGGGACAATATAAAATACTTGAATACGTGAATAGACTATATCATCAGGTTGGAAGAGGTGTAAAAAGTCTAACCGCTGTTTCATATTGAAAGAGCTATTTTCTTTTACTTTTTAACTACGGCCATCTTTATCCTGTGAAATTCACAATAAACGACTGCAATTTGATAGCAAAATAAACGATAATGCAGTTTGACAACAGAAAAAAACAGAACGCGATTTGAAAACAGAATAAACCATAATGCGATTTGACAATAATAAATCATAATGGTGAATTTTAATTGGGCGTCTATTTCTTGTGTATCGTGACATAGGTCAGACATTGTGATGAAGAGATTGCCAGTGTGAGTAATTTATATCAGTATCATACGTGAATTGTTGAGCTAAGTACCTAAATTTAAACTACAAAATACAAACTTTTACTTGGTGTCGTGGTGGTGACGTGATGTAAGGAGGTAGGAAGCGAAGGGGGGAGCGGGTGTAGGAGTTTACACTGGGTACTGGAAACTTGTCTGGACAAAGTGCTTACTTGGCTCGTTGATGTGAATCTTAATTTGTCTCAGAGTATAGCGTGTCACGTCATTAGGAACACTGCCGAAACGCTGCAGACCCTTAACATACGCATACATTAAGATTGAGGGGTATTTGCGCTATAGGACGAGTAGGCATTCAGATATAATAGCTGGTCCAGATTGCGACAAAATAACGGGTAGCAGGTAATCTATATCGGGGCGGGGGGGGGGGGGTATAGGTGATAACATATTAAAGGCAGAAGGGGTATGAGACTAGCGCTAATGACCGAGCAGGCATTGATAGATGGTTTTATATTAGAAATGCGAAGCGCCTGACTGGTGCAAATACTTTGATGAGTGGGTGGTAAACTTTCTTTTTTTGTGTGTGTGGGGGGGGGGGCCGCGAGTCCGGTCCTGGGCCTCTGAAATGATCTATCCTGGGCGGGTTGCTCCTGGGGCGCACTGCGTTGGCGGTGAGGGCTGCATGGGATGGTACGGGGGGTTACGGCACGCGTCCGTGTAGTGGCCGATCCTCCCGCACGCCTCGCATTGCGGTCGGCCTGTTGTCGTGCGAGATGGGTAAGGTGCTGGGGGGCGATGAAATGCCGATTGGGTCCCCAGTCTCATGGCTGCCACTTCACGACCAAGGTCCTGGCTCTGCCTTTCGAGGCAACAGTTCGGAGTCACTGGCAACGGCGGCGACGACAGCGCCTCCTGCGGCGATCCCTGTAGGCTCACCCTGGAGTCGGAGCAGTTCTTCGGCTCTACGGGCGTATCGCTCAGCTTCGTCACAAGAAGAGGGTGATTTATCCAGGACATATGCCCGGACTTTGGGCAGCAGACCCTTGGCATACGTGTGCCGGCGGTGTGGTTCGGCGGTCATGCCAGATAACGCAAACCGTTTCATCATATCGGCGCTGTACGAGTCCACGGACTCATGCTGACCTTGAAGGCGGTCCAGCAAGGTGCACTGCTGGACAAATCCTCGGGACTGGGGGCCGTACTTGTCCAGAAAAGCGGAGCGTAGGTCGACCCATGTTGATGTGCGCTGTGGCTGCAAGCCTTGCATCCAGTAGGACGCCCGATCGCGGAGCAACAGCGGTAAAATACGAGATTTACGCTCGTCGATCAGGCTGTAAAGGGCGCAGTAATTGTCCAGGCGATATAAAAAAAAGCTTGAGCGTCTTCTGTGCTGGCTCCCGAGAAGGACAGGTCCTTCGGGAGGGGTGGCAACCTATCTGAGGCGGCGGGGCTGATGAGGGTGCTGGCTGATGTGTGGCCGATGAGGGTGATGGCTGATGTGTAGCTGATGAGGGTGCTGGCTGAAATGCGGCTGGTGCAGCGGCGATGACGGCGGCGGTTCGGAAGGTGTGCTGGCGGCTTGTACCACACCGATAGCGCTAAGGATGTCTGACTGGCGCTGACCGAAGGCGTCCTGTCTCTCCACCAGTTTGTTAACTGTCATTGTCAATAAGTTGAAATGGTGCAACAATTCGGCTGGGGTGGGCAATGCTTGCGCGGCAGGCTGATTTTGGTTGCTTGGATCCGCATGTGCGGCTTGAATCTGGTCTGCGAGGGCAGCTACCGGTTGGTCTTGGTCTCCAAGTGCAGGTACCGGTTGGTCTTGGTCTCCAAGTGCAGGTACCGGTTGGTCTTGGTCCGCGTTGGCAGGTGCCTGTTGGCGGCCTGGTTGCTGCTGGATGACATTATCAGTCCTTTCTTAAACAGCTACCCGTCGTTGAAAATATACCCGGATTCTCCACCACTTGTTACACCGGTCTTTCGTGGTTCTAGTTTATGTTGAGTTGGGGAACTCGCTGGCTGCGGCCGGTGAACATGAGATACCAAACGACGAGTTTCGTGTTAGGTTCTTTATTACTTCCTCTCAAATCTCTGTATGTCAAAAGCCCTGAGTCCAGTCTGTCCGTTGGTTTTGTCCAGTCATTACCGTCCTCCATTGGCTGGTTGGTGTCCAGCCAATGGCCAGTCGAGTCGATGAGGCGTGAAGCTGACCGGTGCCCGTGACCTACTATCAATAAGGGTTGGCGGGTCGGTCAGGCTTCAGCTTGTCGGTCTCCGAGACAAATAGGCCCAATTTAGCCTGTATGGGCACAAAAGTGGCCTAAAACACCAACATTCCATTCCATTCCGAGACAAATATGGTAGTGGACACATCCCCTTGGACGGGCGGTCGATGGTGGTTACGCGAAAGCAATCTAATTAGTATCTCAAGAGTGTGGAGTAGAGGGGGATTTAACTTTCCAAGATAGCCCAAGTATGGCGGGTCTGAAATGCGGACTTTACTACTATAACAAGAGCCCAACAATAAATAAACGACTATGTTTAAACATGTACTTGACACAGACAAAATCAACAAGACAAAAACCAAGAGGGTAATCCTATAATGTATACAGATGTCCTTCCACTAGTTGTGGAGGATCTACGTAACATTTTCATAACAACTGAGCATCCTATGTGTTAAGACGCAACACATAAACAATAAGACAGGCCTACATGCACATACAACTAACTACGTGCGCACTTCAATACATGTCGGGTAAAGAATAAATCGTGGCATACGCCTATACAATGTTAACAGGCACAGCTTACACCGCATTGACATATTTGATTTCTCTAATATTATTGTACACATTTTATATATCGGTTACTTGGCAAACACGACATTAATGCTGTTAAAATACTGATGACATAAGACATATTATCCACACAGATCACCAGCGCGATTTCATACATTCCCAAGTTACGCTTCTTTAAATGAGTCTGAAATGCGTGGCGCGAAGGGAGGGGGATCACGGGTGGGATTTCAGCGGGACACGGTTCAGCTTTTTCAGCGACGGGGCTTGGGGCGATCTATATAATCCGCTATTAGTTGGTGTCTCGAGCTGTTTACCACTGGTATGAGTAGTGGGGCAAGGCAAGGGGGCGAGGTGGTATAGGGGAGGGCTTCCTCTTCCAGAACTTGCAGGGATTTCGGTCGGGGGTTTGCGAGGCATCGCAGGAGTTCAATGTGGGGGCCACGGACAAACTGCCGACGTGGAGGGAACAATGACACGAGACGGACACCTGGCAGTAGGCGCAATCGGAGGCACCGGGGATTAGCTTATCGAGGCATCTGGTATGGTGAGCAGTCTTATGGGATGAAATGAGGAAATCGTTCGAGGGTAGCTGAACAATGCTGTTAGGGACCGGTTCGTGGGGGAGGATGGAAACGGTACATTGTCGGTTAAACCACTGTTTTTGATGAAAGAATAAGCTGACAGTACAAGTATAGGACTCACGAGTACGGCGTGGGAGAGTGAAGGGGCAGGTGATGAGCCTGTCTTCGTGGCATGACAAGAGGGTGGATGATAATAGTTCGATGTATACATTTCGGGAGGTGTCGACCCCGAAAAATTCTGGTAAATTTGACACTTTTGTGAACCCCGCTTTGCTTCTATTAGAAGTGTGTATGGGGACTGGGAGAACATATACCATATAAATAGAAAAGATACAAGGCGACTCTGCGATAGGGATTGACATGTGAATGTAGATGTTGTTGTTAGTGTGGGTGTATAAAGTCATGTGTCGGGTGTAATAGAGGTGTAACTCTTCATGAGCAAGGCGGAAGGTGGGGTTACTAAACACAAGAGATTGTTTTATATTGTGCAGAGCAGATTGGAGTTCATGAGGGGGGACAAGGAAAGGCGAGATAGTACCTTGAATGAGTGAAGGCAATCCTTGGGTGAATTTGTTTTTGGGTGAGACTGCTCGGGAGATAGAGGCTAGAGAGTGGAGGATTGCGGCGCGGTGAGTGTTTAAGACTATGTTTGTAGAGAGAGTTGCAAGAGTGCCAGATACCATCGACATACGTTCTTCCTCCTCCTTAATTACGGCATGGTCACTTTTTAAATAAGTTGCGAGATTAAGCACTGCCTCATGATTGGCCTTCACAATGCCAACGATCGAATCTATTCTAAAAAGATTTCCCCAGCAGAGGCCAGCTAGTTAAAACAAGCTAAGTTAAGTTAAAATACTTTAAATGACAATTGCTACGAGTACTTCACACAATACTTAGGCAGACCGTACCAGCGGGACGATATGAAAAATAGTCCTTACTTGACCAAAATTATGTCCACACTAACAATAATGCTGTTTCACGATTAAAGAGCTATATTAGTCATCTAGTGTTCTTAATAGAAAACACGACACGCGGCGATTTAAATAAGAACAAAGAACAAAATACAAGATTGTTTAATGAACTTGGCACAACATAGACTACGATACAAGGCGTCTAATTTGTTTGTCGTAACTTACGTCCGAACTCGATCGCAATTTGCGACAATATACGCGCAACTCCCAATTTCATAACAACACACTTAATTAAATCAAATTTGTATTTTTTTTAATTAACAAGGCATAACCTAGACTATGGTACAAGGCGTCTACATGCACACATGATGTCATATAACCGGTTCGTTACAGTTACTTACCTACTAGGTCCATCCCCACTAGTTCTAACGCTTCTTGTGTTTTGATAGGTTGCATTTCATGCGCCTGAGTTTTAATTTTCTCGAAGCGTTGGCAACGGTCACAAGACATCACCTGCAATAAGCTCTAGTTATAACCAAAACGAGAAGCATGGCTTGAGAAGGAAAACAAAAAACATTTAGGAGATGCAACTTAACAAAATACAAGGTTTGTTTAATAAACTTGGCATAACATGTGACTGACTGCACTACAAACGACAATGTAATTTTATACCGAAACAAACGATAATGCGATTGTACTGCAAATACCGACTTGGACGGGCGGGCAATGGTGGTATCTTAAGAGTGTGAAGTAGAGGGGGAACTTTCCAAAATAGCCCAAATATGGCGGGTCTGAAATGCGAACTTTATTATTTTATGGGTAGCGACGGCTAGCTGGTGGAGTTGATCGTGGGAGATTCGGGTTTTATAGACCTCGGAGACTGTCTCGGCAACTACGAGACTGATCGACTTTGTGGTGCTTGGAGTGGGGGGAAGAGTCCACGAGAAAAGCATTCGACACCTTTACAATCACAATAGCGATCCGAAGGGTGTCGTCTATATTTGGGGGTTTCGCTATCTGCAACTTGGTCTGGATAGCTGCAGCCTGAGCGTAGGATATCTGCTCCTTGTAAGCTGGACATTCTTTGAAGGCTGAGGGGTGGGACCCGTCGCAGTTTCTATATTTAGGGTTGTCTGCCTTGCAGTTGTTATAACTGTGATCGTGACCACATTTTGTACAGACCTGATGTTTTTGGCACCTGCTAGCTGGATGGCCGAATTCCTGGCAGTTGTAGCACTGCGGGGCTTGCCTTTTGGTAGCATATTCTACCACATTGTATTTCCGGAAGGCAACCGGGATGCCTTCTTGCAGTACTTTCGCCTTAGTGGGCTGGTCGGGGAATTTAACCTTTACCTTCCAGGTCTCTTTACCAGTCGCGTGGCTCATTAGTCGGTGGCAGGGGTAGCCTAGCTCCATGGCTAGGTCGCCGGCTGGGATGGCCGGGTCGAACCCCTCGACGACACCGAACAGTGTCTCTGCGGTTTCTCTTGCAGCTCTAGTGTCTCTGAACGAGGCAGAGGGAATGACGTTCTCTTTGAGCAGGGATGTCCTAGCCTCCTGGCTGGCGGGAAAGACCAGGAACTTGCCACTCTTGGTGGTGAGGGTCCGTTTAATTTTAACGGCACCTAGAGCCCTTTTAAAAGCTATCGGGTTAGATTTTAGTTCACCTGGTAGATTGTCTACCACCAGTGGTTTGGGGAGTAGGATTTAGATCGGGGTGGGGGGTAGGGGCAGAGCGTTGTTGCTTGGGGTTTCCCTGGTCGGGTTTCTCCGACGGTCTTTTTCTTTTGCCGGCAGTTTGCCAAACTTCCGCATCGGCCTCTGTGTCAACTGTACTGTTGGCACAACTAGCACCTATACTGGTGCTACCTATATTTTCCGCAGCTGTACTGCTGTGGACGGCAGGTTGGGCTGCCTGCTCTTCAAACCCTAGGGTTGGGGCATTCGATTCAACAGCTGTACTGCTGTTGACTGCAGGTAGGGCGGCCTGCTCCTGATGCCTTAAGGCAGGGGTACCCTCAGCTGTACCGCTGTTACTTTCATCTTCAGGAATTTAATCGCTACAT
This sequence comes from Arenicola marina, assembly GCA_964019135.1. NCBI lineage: Eukaryota > Metazoa > Annelida > Polychaeta > Arenicolidae > Arenicola > Arenicola marina. The sequence goes on from OZ025249.1 coordinate 21,598,138, forward strand.
TCCATTTCCGCCTGGGCATTTAGTTGCTGATTTAGGCCATTGGTCATCTTGTGTTTAATGGCTGGGGGCATTTGTTTGCAGTGCTGCAACAACTGCTCGGCTAGCATATCGACCATTACATTGTTGTCATGTTGTTGTTTCGGCCTTTATGCCGGGACATCTTTCATAAGAAACCATGCAATGCTGGTATTGTGAGTAGAACAAGTAATACTGTCCTCTCCTTGTTGCTGTGGTGCGGGGCTCCTTCTGCCTTTGTGGCGCTGGTGCTCAGGGTCCCGTCAGGTGCTGGGCAGTCTCCAAGGTTACAGTAGTGAAGTGCATATAGCACTGAAAAGACGCAGGTATGGAGCGTAATAACTGGTTAATCAGTGTCATAACCTGACAAATATCCTTTAAAAGTATACTAAAATTCTTTATAGGTGGGCAGTGGACTGTGCAGAAACCGGTAAGAACCGGTTTGACTCGACCAGTAGACGAGTGCACTGGTGGTCAGTGTCTGTTACGCTTTAGTGGTCACCAAGCTCAGTGGGCTTCCAAGATACGTCCGTTCGTTTCGGTGTCGAATGATGGAATGATCGAACCACCGTCATGTGATGTGATGTGTAGAGGAGGTGAGGTTACTCATAATTACTTTCAGGGTTGCGATCTATTGGAGGTTTCTCGAAGTATTTTTAACGAATTGATGTACACCGTTAGTACCCGAAGCCTTGGCTAGCACGAGCCGACTATATGAGTGATGATTGAGGTGGGCGATGAGCCTACGACGAGCTCATTCATAACCTTCACGATGGCAATAGCGAGACGCAGTGTCGTCTTCACTTGGGGCTTTAGCAACCTTTGCGTGATATAGCGGGATATAGCTGTGGCCCGGGCGTGTGGTTTCTGCTCCTCCTAGGCTGGGAATCCAGTGGCCACATTTCAGGTTATCCGACTTGCGGTCTTTACAGGTGTGATCCTCACTGCATTTTTTACATCTGCTGGTTGGGTGGTCACATTCCGGACTGATGTAGCACTGTATGGCTAGACCAGGGGATTCTCAGCTCAGTGGCCAACTCGTCGGCTGGCATAGCTGTGGAGAACCACTCAATAACACCGAACAGTGTTCTCGCAGTTCCCTAGCGGCTCTTCTCCGTGAACTTGGGCGATGGTACTTGGCTAGGGTAACTAGCTCGGTAGAGTGATGACAGGAGACCGGGTAAATCCATATGAATCTTTATTGCCTTCAGGGTGTACCGGCTACAACCTCTAACTCCCTGCTTTCTCTCAGTCCTCTATTTCTCTCTGTCTGACCATGCCATCTCCGCGGCGACTTATTTATGTCCCTCTGACATCTGGGTCGCCTTGGGGTCTCGACCCACCCTCAGAATGACCCACCGGCATGGCACGAATTGTGAGGGGCTGTGCCCGCAGAGATTACCGGCCGGGCGTATTGGCACCACCAGCAACCGAGATCTCTTGATCGCGGACTCAGTCCTCCCCTAACCTGACCAGGGGCGGCCCCCGTGCAGGTCGCATTCCCGCCCGCATACCGGCCGCTCACGGACACAGCTAGCGCCGTCCGGCATGACCGGGTCACCTGTCTCTGACCGAGACAGACTGGTCGGTGTGACGTAAGCACGAACGCCAGTTGAGACATAAATCAATACCACCCTTATTTTTTTTCCCGGGAAGGAGGGGGGGGGGGTGGCATATTGCCCTCCGTGATAGGATGACCGCCAAGTACGGTTGTCCTGGCCTCCCCATTGGCCTCACTGGCACAGAAGACCAGAAAATTGCCGCCGTCAGTGTTGAGGGAACGGTTGATTTTGATGGCACCAATTAAGAGCCCCTTTTAGTGTTATGGGGTTGTTGTTTTTTAGTTTGGTTGGTAGGTCATTTACAACCAGGGCCCAACGCGTGCTGTCAAACAGTGCATTTTGCTATATTTATTAATCTCGAAAGTGTGGTTTTAAATACCAACATCAACATTCATGGTTTTATATTCTGACAACTTAGTGACTTTATATTTTCACCGTTCTTCAATTTCATGATTTTAAGACATTTTTCCCTATCATAATACTTGATATCCTCGGGGTTTTATATCTATTGATCGTTTCCACATTGACTGCATTCATGGTTTCATTCGTATCTACTTGACCCTATGTTCATTTTTGCATTTTTGCAATTGTTTTATCTTCAATATCACATGTATTAATTTGCAGGGTTTTAGTATTGACTGCGGAGTTATTTATAATGAACTAAACCAGTATGGCACGTTTTAGCCTTACAGGCTGAAAGTGGCGTTAAGCCATAATCAAATCAAATCAAATCAACAACCAGGGCCCACCAGAAGGTAGATGGATAGAGATCTATGTCGTCCCCGGGGTATTGAGGCGGTTGTGCCACCCCTCGACGTCTTTATTGGTCCGTATGTCCAGCTGGAATACGGACGAAGCGTCGGGGTGAACACAACACGTGCGCCTCCACCCACGTTTCTCGCATGTAGTGAAAAACGCTCATGCGGAGCCTGCGGGTGGCTGGTGGCAAGGTAGCCCCAGTTCTGTGGCTGTAGGACGGGCATAAATCTGACAGGGCCCCCAGTTCTGTGGCTGTAGGACGGGCAAAAATCTGACAGGGCCCCGGCCCTGTCAGATTTATGCCCGTCCTACAGCCACAGAACTGGGAGGGCCCGGCCCTGTCAGATTTATGCCCGTCCTACAGCCACAGAACTGGGAGGGCCCGGCCCTGTCAGATTTATGCCCGTCCTACAGCCACAGAACTGGGGCTAGTGGCAAGGTAGCGTGCAGATACGCGAAGGTCACCGGGATGTGTTCTGCCGGCAGCAGGGGCAGTGCCATAACATTCCTCATCTGAAACGATCATTTTAGCACAAACAATTATAAATTATTATAAATATGTATCAACGAACCAAATGGAAATTACTTTATTATCCAGATTTGCACTGGGTGTATATTGGTTACTGACTTTCCTGTACATGATACAATTATTTTGCTCACTAAGGCAATCGAAATTTGGCCAACGCCTATTTCTGTCATCATGGGTTTTGTTCCATTTATCTGAAACCTGAAGTTGCAGTGCTCCTGAATTTGACTTTTGTCTTGCATAACTAAGGCGCTGGCGCACGAGGGTTGCCTGGTCTCTTTTTGAGGGAGACTTGTTGGGCAGTGCATACGCGCCCCACTAACACATACAGAGTATTGTGCTAGGAACTCTGTGGTTATGGCCACATATACCGTGATGTAAATTGAGTTCTAGCATAGATCCCTGTCCTCGTCTGATAATAATATTCGAGATCTTAGCAGTAATGTCAAACGTGGGGTACTTACTCCTCAGGTGGAGGTTAACCTGGTGCAAGGTATGATTTGAGGAGCTCGGTTGGAATAAGATACGGTGACAGCCGATTGCGCCATAAGTCCAGTGTGCCCATATGGACCTGCTCGATTTGATGGCGAATTTCATTAGAATGTTTAATATCTTTGCCATTAAGGGAACCGTCGTAGCAGTGCCGAATATATTCTTAGATACGTCTCCTGAAGGGCAACAAACATCGATACCAACATTCATGGTTTTATATTCTGACAACTTGCTTTGATTCTGCTAATAGGTTGATTCTGCTAATAGGTTGTATACACTGTGGATAAATGACTGGATTTCTACTCCCGTTTCTTCCCGTAGTGTACCCAGGTCATTCACAGTGCTAAGCAACCCCGAGCAGGGGTGACCGTCGTTGTGGTCCCCGGCTATTTCGCATAGCGGTCTCTCCACCGCGGGCCACCTGTCGACGGGAAGCTGGAGTTGATATGTGTGCGTCCATTGTTGTTCGGGGTTACCCACTTCTGACAGTTTTCGAAAGATAGTTCCAGTTAACCCTTTGCTCGCTGCTTCCCATCACTCCACCTTGTATGGTGATCAGGGTTAGCATCAATAGGCCGAGCCAACTTGGTTCTGAAATCAGAAAACTCTTAATTAGCAATTTGCATCGTCTTGTTCATTAATAGCGCGTGTGACCTGTCAAGGTTTCATTTATGCGAAACTCTCCAATCAATATATCTGAAACATTTTCCTTTGGTCTCAAGATTTTCCTCCTGCTTCCCACTTTAGTAAGTATAGTATCTTGTTCCTTTTCTTTGTCTGGTGGCTAGAATCGTTTCCAATGGGTACCATATCTGGTCTTGACCCGTGTGGTGAGCCCCCTGCATATTTTCCTGCATATAGTATTCATTATTCGCTTGCGCTTGAGTTGCTTGTAAGGCTTTTTGCGCATCGTGACCTCGTGGGTTATTGTCCTCTGAGCGGTTTGTTATTGTAGCGCCTGGGCCTGGGCGAGTTGTCGTAGCGCCTGGGCGAGTTGTCGTCGTAGTGCCTGGGCGAGTTGTCGTCGTAGTGCCTGGGCGAGTTGTCGTAGCGCCTGGGCGAGTTGTCGTAGCGCCTGGGCGAGTTGTCGTCGTAGCGCCTGGGCGAGTTGTCGTCGTAGCGCCTGGGCGAGTTGTCGTCGTAGCGCCTGGGCGAGTTGTCGTCGTAGCGCCTGGGCGAGTTGTCGTCGTAGCGCCTGGGCGAGTTGTCGTAGCGCCTGGGCGGGTTGTCGTCGTAGCGCCTGGGCGAGTTGTCGTCGTAGCGCCTGGGCGAGTTGTCGTAGTGCCTGGGCGGGTTGTCGTCGTAGTGCCTGGGCGGGTTGTCGTCGTAGTGCCTGGGCGGGTTGTCGTCGTAGTGCCTGGGCGGGTTGTCGTCGTAGCGCCTGGGCGAGTTGTCGTAGTGCCTGGGCGGGTTGTCGTCGTAGTGCCTGGGCGGGTTGTCGTTGTAGTGCCTGGGCGGGTTGTCGTCGTAGTGCCTGGGCGGGTTGTCGTCGTAGTGCCTGGGCGGGTTGTCGTCGTGGCGCCTGGTCGAGTTGTCGTAGTGCCTGGGCGGGTTGTCGTCGTAGTGCCTGGGCGAGTTGTCCTCGTAGCGCCTGGGCGGGTTGTCGTCGTAGCGCCTGGGCGGGTTGTCGTCGTAGTGCCTGGGCGGGTTGTCGTCGTAGCGCCTGGGCGAGTTGTCGTAGTGCCTGGGCGGGTTGTCGTCGTAGCGCCTGGGCGAGTTGTCGTAGCGCCTGGGCGAGTTGTCGTAGTGCCTGGGCGAGTTGTCGTAGCGCCTGGGCGAGTTGTCGTAGCGCCTGGGCGAGTTGTCGTCGTAGCGCCTGGGCGGGTTGTCGTCGTAGCGCCTGGGCGAGTTGTCGTAGTGCCTGGGCGGGTTGTCGTCGTAGTGCCTGGGCGAGTTGTCGTCGTAGCGCCTGGGCGGGTTGTCGTCGTAGCGCCTGGGCGGGTTGTCGTCGTAGTGCCTGGGCGGGTTGTCGTCGTAGCGCCTGGGCGAGTTGTCGTAGTGCCTGGGCGGGTTGTCGTCGTAGTGCCTGGGCGAGTTGTCGTCGTAGTGCCTGGGCGAGTTGTCGTCGTAGCGCCTGGGCGGGTTGTCGTCGTAGTGCCTGGGCGAGTTGTCGTCGTAGCGCCTGGGCGGGTTGTCGTCGTAGCGCCTGGGCGAGTTGTCGTAGCGCCTGGGCGGGTTGTCGTCGTAGTGCCTGGGCGAGTTGTCGTAGTGCCTGGGCGAGTTGTCGTAGCGCCTGGGCGAGTTGTCGTCGTAGCGCCTGGGCGAGTTGTCGTCGTAGCGCCTGGGCGAGTTGTCGTAGTGCCTGGGCGAGTTGTCGTAGCGCCTGGGCGAGTTGTCGTCGTAGCGCCTGGGCGAGTTGTCGTCGTAGCGCCTGGGCGGGTTGTCGTCGTAGCGCCTGGGCGAGTTGTCGTCGTAGCGCCTGGGCGAGTTGTCGTAGTGCCTGGGCGAGTTGTCGTAGCGCCTGGGCGAGTTGTCGTCGTAGCGCCTGGGCGAGTTGTCGTCGTAGCGCCTGGGCGAGTTGTCGTCGTAGCGCCTGGGCGAGTTGTCGTCGTAGCGCCTGGGCGAGTTGTCGTCGTAGCGCCTGGGCGAGTTGTCGTCGTAGCGCCTGGGCGAGTTGTCGTCGTAGCGCCTGGGCGAGTTGTCGTCGTATCGCCTGGGCGAGTTGTCGTCGTAGCGCCTGGGCGAGTTGTCGTAGCGCCTGGGCGAGTTGTCGTCGTAGTGCCTGGACGAGTTGTCGTAGTGCCTGGGCGAGTTGTCGTCGTAGCGCCTGGGCGAGTTGTCGTAGCGCCTGGGCGAGTTGTCGTAGTGCCTGGGCGAGTTGTAGCGCCTGGGCGAGTTGTCGTCGTAGTGCCTGGGCGAGTTGTCGTCGTAGCGCCTGGGCGAGTTGTCGTAGCGCCTGGGCGAGTTGTCGTAGCGCCTGGGCGAGTTGTCGTAGCGCCTGGGCGAGTTGTCGTCGTAGCGCCTGGGCGAGTTGTCGTCGTAGCGCCTGGGCGAGTTGTCGTCGTAGCGCCTGGGCGAGTTGTCGTCGTAGCGCCTGGGCGAGTTGTCGTCGTAGCGCCTGGGCGAGTTGTCGTCGTAGCGCCTGGGCGAGTTGTCGTAGCGCCTGGGCGAGTTGTCGTAGCGCCTGGGCGGGTTGTCGTCGTAGCGCCTGGGCGAGTTGTCGTAGCGCCTGGGCGGGTTGTCGTCGTAGTGCCTGGGCGGGTTGTCGTCGTAGTGCCTGGGCGAGTTGTCGTAGTGCCTGGGCGAGTTGTCGTCGTAGCGCCTGGGCGAGTTGTCGTAGCGCCTGGGCGAGTTGTCGTAGCGCCTGGGCGGGTTGTCGTCGTAGCGCCTGGGCGGGTTGTCGTCGTAGCGCCTGGGCGAGTTGTCGTAGTGCCTGGGCAAGTTGTCGTAGCGCCTGGGCGAGTTGTCGTCGTAGTGCCTGGGCGAGTTGTCGTCGTAGCGCCTGGGCGAATTGTCGTCGTAGCGCCTGGGCGAGTTGTCGTAGTGCCTGGGCGAGTTGTCGTAGCGCCTGGGCGAGTTGTCGTCGTAGCGCCTGGGCGAGTTGTCGTAGTGCCTGGGCGAGTTGTCGTAGCGCCTGGGCGGGTTGTCGTCGTAGTGCCTGGGCGAGTTGTCGTAGCGCCTGGGTGGGTTGCTGTAACTTGCAGGGTCATGGCTTTGAAAGCGCACCCTATGGTCATCAGCTGGCGATCGTGACGTTGACTGTTGTCCGCGATGGATATGCCACTGCCGCTGTTTCCTTCTGTTGGAGCTGCGTCGGACCATTTGTCGTGCCGACTGAGCTAGGGGCGCGTGTTGCACCGCCTCAATCAGCGATGCCGGCTCCTTCAATAAGACGGTGTTTTTGTTTGCTGGCCAGAGACCGATCACAAAGGCCTCAAATATAATCGCGTCTCATCTGTCCAGTCCGTTTGCTAATCTGCGCAAATCCGCTACGTATTTGCCAATTGCCTTCTGCGTGCGGTTTGGAGGTTTTTTTTTACATGCTATGGCCGTGATATCTGCCTCCTACCCGGCTAGACAACAATACGTGTCGTCGCCAAATTATTCCATCTCTTGTTTATATTAATTCATTGTGGTGCCCGTCGAATATAACAATTGCATCCGAAATTTACATTTCTAAATTCTATAATTAAGGTGCACGCTGCAAACAATCTTGAAATTCTATATTAACTATCACATACCACTCATAATATCAGCACTAGCTTTAAAAATCCTCACATACAAGATCAGCATTAGGTGTAAATATTCTCCATAAAACATCAGTATTAGCTGTGAATATCCTTCATACAACATCAATATTAGATAGATAGATAGATAGTTTATTGGTAACTTCAGGCACCAGGCCCCTCGTACAAATACAGAACACAAAAAAAACATGCAACCGACTAGAACAAACTTAATTAATTAGAGAGAATTATGCTAAACATTTTTTTATACATAGTAAATGCTTTTTGTATAAACCTTGCTAAGGAGATTAAACATGTTTTTTCCTCGGAAGTCATAATACATAAAAAATGTAGGAAAATAATTACTGCGGAGATTAAAATATGGAACTCGTCAAGAGAAGAAATAGTTTCATGTTGTAGGCAATATTTACAGATAGTTTTCTCCCCTGCAGTACGAACTTGTCCATAGCACCCTACATCTGAATCTGGCTAAGATCTGCCGTAGTCTAAAATCCTCGAGAAGACACAATTATGGTTCGCGTATGAGCAACTTCTTTTATTCTTTACAATTCATCAGGTCTGTCTTACTCTGCCAGTTCTGGTAAGCGCAGTCAATTACCCTTTTAGAAAAATGTTCAATAAAGGCCTCAGGATCTCCAAGTTGTTGCTGAAACCAGGCATAGCCGAATCCATAAGAAAAAAGTAAGTGCTTGAGTTTAGAAAACCAGGTCATACGACCAGCCTCTGTCAGCCTAAATAACATATTGTACGTACATTTCGTAAGTCTGGTTTCAGGCATTCTTAACAAATTCACCCAGTATTTAACACAACTAATTGTACACCTTACCCTTAAAGGTAACCTACCGCAATCACAATAAACCGCTGAATTTGGTGTACTCCATGGTACGCCCAAGACATATTTACAAAATTTCGTGTGCACACGTACGTTACGCCCAAGACATATTTAATTTCGTGTTCACACGTTCTATACAATCTTTGACATCATAACCCCAAACTTCTGCACCGTATGTAAGAATGGGTACTATCATTTTGTCAAAGAGGTCAAAATATGTCTCTACCTCCAAACCACCACAGTTTTTTTAAATTTCTTTAATAATTGTCACTGCTTTACCCGCTTAGGAGGCGAGAGTCTTTTGAGCCACAGACCACATCAATTTAGAAGAAAATATGATACCTAAATATATATAGTAAGACACAACCTGTAGAGGCTTTCCCTTGTTGTACCATTTTTCATTGCTTCTCAAGGGTCCACCATTTCTAAATACAATGATCTTACTTTTATCCACATTGATTTGCAATCCCCATTTGCTACTAAATTCTTCTAAAACATTTAATAGCTTCTGTAAACGACCCCCTGTGTCCGTTCCATTAACAATATCATCTGCAAACATTAACTGAATTACATTAGGGAAGACCTCATTCACATACACACCCTCACAGCCAGCTTTCTTACATGTATATGCAAGTTCATTTAAATACATATTAAAGAGAAAGGGACTCAATATACACCCTTGCCGAGTACCAATATTGTTGCTAAATGAGTCGGTAAGACCCTTAGAGGTTTGCACACAGGACTGCAGTTTGGTATACATTGATTGTAACACTTTCATTATATCACCATGCACTCCCTCATTGTATAGTCTGAACCATAGTTGCTTGTGTGGAACCCTGTCGAAAGCTTTCGAAAAATCAATAAATGCGCAGTAGAATCTTCCCCCTGCTTTTGACAAGTACTTTTAAATCATAGCCTGTAGTGTAAAAATTTGATCTACTGTACTCCTCGCCCTGCTAAAGCCAGCTTGTTCCTCAAGAAACTTGTCAGAGTATTCTGCCCATGTAACACACCTTTCATTTACAACTTTGGTGAATAATTTAGCCAAGTTGGGTGATAGTGAAATACCCCTGTAATTATTCACACTGTTTATAGAACCTGCTTTATGTAACGGAGATATCATGGCTTCACACCAACAAGCAGGGTAATACCCTGAGCCCATGCATAATCCTATTGAAGATATTCACAAATATTGGTAGCATTACAGACTTACTTCCCTTAATCATCTCATTCACAATACCATCAATACCAGGTGCCTTTTGATTGGGCAGGTCATTTATGGCTCTACTGACTTCATCATGAGTTATAATCTCATTGAGTATAACTGGCTCATTAGCTTGGCATTTCTCACAATGAGAATCATGATCAGCTAACGTCGCGTCTACATTTTCTTGTGCATCAGTATCTATATCTGGGTTCCCTCCAAGTAAATTGTAAATTATTAAAGTATGTCTTCCACATTGTAGGTGAGATACTGCAGACTGTCTTTTTGTTCCTGAGTTGTCTAATAGCTTTCCAACAAGTTGTTGGAACTTGTTGGAACAACCTTCATCTCACTCCTAAGTTTATCCCTATGTCTGCATCTCCAACTCTCTGTCTTAATAGTGCATATTCTCTTAAATTTTCTTTTGACAGACAAATATTCATCAAGACTTTGTTGAGTATTGTTATACCTGAATACATTTAAAGCATGGTTTCTACATCTCTTGACACTGGTTAATTCCGCATCCCACCATCTTGTCAAACTACCAGTTACAGGTTGCAGGTTGCAGCGTGATCTCAACCTTCAGCTGCATACAGCAGCACCTGAGGTAAATTGTTTACCGCCTGGTCAATATCACCTTCAGAGAGACTGAATTCAATATGTCTTATAACCTCCAGAGAGTTGTCATCTTCCAACCTGCACTTGAAACTTTCTAAGTGTGAATCCTTCCATGTAAACTTTTCCCTAAACTTGGTACATTCAAAACAATCATTGTTAACTGATGTACTAGGACAACCAATAGAAAGGTAAACTGGCATGTGACCTGACTCTGTATTACTTAAAACTTTGAGATCAATGTCCCAGTCATAAAACATGTCTGCGGGTAACAATACATAATCAATTAAACTACAACCTGTTTGACCAATATAAGTGAAAGATCCCTGAGGGTCACTATTTGACCGGCCATTTAATATATGCAAACCTGCTACTTTACAAAAATCGATCATCGAATAACTAAACGCGTTAATAGCTCCTTCAGAATCTTGTGACTTACGTGGTAAATTGAAGGAGCTTTCTTGGTACAACTCTTCTAATGGCAAATGTTTTAATGAGTCGTCTTTGATAAAATCTTCCAAATGTTTTAATGAGTCATCTTTGATAAAATCTACCAGGTTTGCTGTTCTCGCATTGAGATCACCTATTATACCACTATATATGCATGATCATACTGGAATTTTAAAGAAAATGTCACATCTTCTAGAATTTCTATGCCATAATTTACGTTTTGGTATGGTGTAGATCCCTCAGGTGGTAAGTATGTAAAACACATTATCATGTCATTTGACCAGCCAAAAAATTCATGATGAAGTAGAATGGCGATGACATATTTTGTATTCGTCTCGATAATTCTGATACCTTGAAAAAGATATTCCTTGATAAACAGCACAATTCCACCAGGGGCATGGCCAAAGTGGCTTAATCTCGGAAAATGCGGCGGACCCGTACGGAAAAAGGATGGGAGTTTTCAACTGCAAATAACAGTTAGTTTTCAATTGAAAACTAACGTTAGTTTTCAACTAGTTTCCACATGAAGAATTTATCATGCAAATGAGTTAAAAACTAACTGCCGAGTTTTCAACTCCCGAGCTAATCGGCCGTGTCGGGCGTGCGCGTTAATCGGTCGGCGTGCACGCACCGCACTGCCCCTAATGACCCTTCCAGTGAAATTTAGAACCCAGTGAAAAACTAACTGCCGAGTTTTCAACTGGCAAATTTCCGACCCGCGCGGCGGGGTGCGGCGCCGGGCCGTATATACACCACCCACACCTCAGTAAGCAAACTGCTTACACGACAGAAATGTTTCTAACCCAAAGAAAGACATGAATAAGAGGCAAACAGTAGATAAGGAACACAATAGTTTTTATTGAATACTAAGACACAATTTACAGAACTAACTATCATCTAATATACAACTGAGGCACATGTATTAACATATCGCAGTAGCAGACAATAACAATTAACATAACTACATTTAAAGAACCACTTCTAGAAAATAACAGTAACTAGACCAACATGCATATAACCACTTCTAAAAAAAGCTAAAAACAGGGTAAACGTAAAATAAGATGCCAGCGCGTAATCTAAGTTTGGCTTTACCCAAATCGAACATGCGCAGGCACCCTCAAACGTTATTAGCTACCTACTTAACCTATACAAACACTCCGAGTGGCTCTCCCGAAAACTTAAAGCTAAAGGCAGGATATCCCCAACTTGGGCAATTTTTAACAACACTCTACACACCGAGATAAAAGATGACCATTTTTGTACCCGTAATACGAAGTACGCACGGACTCTATTTAAAGATAAATGGGGCCGTAATAATTTTATACGCCAAGTAGATAAGGAATAGCGATTCTAACCTATATATACAAAATACCAGCAGGATACGCAGGCCCAGAAATGAAGCAACCCCCCCCCCCCCCCCCAACAGGGTAAACTAGTGACGCTGAGCATTTAGGCGCTTCATCACGCCCCTTCCTGATGCCATTTTCTCCTTGATGGCCCGTGTCACGTCAGCAACACTCATGTGGAGGCGCTGAATTCCATGAGCTGCACGGGAAATAAGAGTGAGGATATGAGTTGTGGCTTTATTAATTAATTACTATTACTTGAAAACTCCTCAACACACTTGTTTCCCTGTTCATTCATAACATACAGAAATATGAACGTGAATGCCTTGATAATTACGAATGTGAACGACCGAGAATAGCGTCACAATCACCGAAAATAATGAACACTAACTAACTGATTCACGCAATATTATACACATAAAAAATAAGTTGCTGGTACTAAATGGGCATGTGACACGATATTAACGAATTATTGTTATTTGGTTGATGTAGGACTGGACAATACCTTCGATGCTTTTGGTGATCGGCTCCCACTGGGAAGATTCCAGTGCCGATCGCCCTCCATGGACGCCATAGTGCCACGGCTCCATGAAGGCGTCCATTAACCGCTTTACCGCCGTGCAGGGCGATTTCTTCTTTAATCGTGCCATGGTAGAAACAAACCAGTCGTTGGGCACCGCGACTGGCAAGCCGTCCACAAACGGGCGGTATCCCACTTTGGTTTCCCCCGTTTTCAGCAACACCTAAAATAATAAATGATACCGCTTAGTTAAATGTGCTGTACTATCGCCTACAAGGTATTTTCAATCAGCGTAGCGGGAAAAAAATCTTTATAATATTGTTGCCCTAAAAGCTTAGACATACATGTACTTGTTCTGTCTTTTTATTCTCAACATACCCAGGGCGATTTGCTCCGTATTTTGCTTGTCACACTGAAAATGTTTTTCATTTAAAGCTTGCCACGTAGTTAACAACTTGCTAAGACCTTACCCATTCGCATTTTTCCATTCGAGGACCTGTCTTCGGTTGATATTTATCGACCGGAGAAGGTTTCTTTTGTCGATCCTCCAAATCTGTTAGAAATAAATACATAAGACATGAGTACTCAGGACCAAGCGGTGCAAGCTATTGCGCCCACTACTATATGCCAATTACGCGTTCAACTAATTTCTGTATAAGTGGACGTTAACAATTACAATTAGTCTTGCACCGAGGAAAAATTCGCTTTGCACCCTTCATTCTTATTTGAAACTCAGCGGAAATCACATGTGCGTGATAATCCACTTAGATGCAATGGCAAAATACACATTAGCAGTTAAAAACACAAAAGTGTCATTTCTACCTGTTTCTAAGACAATGATCCTGGCCTTCAGGTCCTGGATCGTCTTCTCTTGCGCACTGATTGTATGGGATTTATTGATGCAGTGAACACAGTCATTCAGCCGAGGAGAAGAGAGCCCATGTTCAGGGATTGGAGAGACGAATGGTGATGGGGGTTTAGTGAAGTCATGTGCAGGAGAATCATGGGCAGTGTCCAGGTTGAAAGGCTTTGAAGAGTAGGCTTGCTGAGATACGATGGGAGAGACTGGAGAAGGCGGTGATGTTATTAAACTGTTAGCCTCAGAAATGATAGAGGATATAGAAGATTGGTGTGGTGAAGTGAACAAAGGCGAAGAAGTTGGTGGTAGTGGCTGGTTACTGCACTCTCGATTATTATCGGGTGAACAAAGTCTAGATATAGGGGATGGCGTGCAAGGTTCCCAGTGACTATAGGGAGGAGATGTGAGAGAAGAAGGAGACGTGTACCAGTTGGGGTAGCCAGAGTAAGGCGGTGGAAATGGAGAACGCATAGTAGATTGGGATGGAAGGAAATTATCGGGCATTGAGCAATCAACTAAGGAAGGCAAGTCGTTAGAAAGCCTATCAGAACGTGTGGGTGCAGAAGGAATGGATGAAGGTAAGAAAGGTCGAAATGGTGGTGGGGGTTGGGATGGGAGAGCACTAGCACCAGAGGCACATGGAGAGGGACAGTTGGTCTCTTTAGCACCAGCAAACATCAACTCGGCGGCCTGATGATGTGCTTCGGCGGTGGCAAGCTGTTTCTGTTTCTTTTCGTCTTGAACCACTGGAGCATGTGGATAAAAGATAAGTATATATTATATATAACTTCCAAAAGATAGTGTCCAATTTACGTTACAAACGAAGGGGGTAGAGGATCAGGTTCAAAGTTCTTGTGTGCTGTCGCACCAGGCTACCTAGATTGGTTTGCTGGTGTACCAGAAAGTGCTTAGGGTGAGAGATAACATTAAATATATGTGCCACTGTTGGGCAGCTCCAATGTGGGTAATGAGTGATGTGCGCTCAGGTGTAGACGATAAGACAGGTTTAGAATGTCCTTGTCATCAGCCACAAATCACCATTATATTGTAAAGATACTGATGACCGTTCGTTTCTAGGATGGTTGATGGTATCTAATACTTATATGCAATATAATATACTGCATAGGCTATTGATTTATGATGCCTTATAGGACAAAAAAAATTTGGTACAGGTAAAAAAAAGTGGCATACCTTTTTTCTGTGATAAAAGGGGATCAAGTTTTCGTTTCACTTGCGATTGACCTTTAATAAACAAAGAGAGATCAAATAAATTAATAAACAATTAGTGCAGGACTAAACATCTGTTTACATGTACATGCAAAGCTTTACGACAGTTAACACTGAAGAATAGCATTTTAACGCGAGTCTTATATCTTGCTGCATGGCAATCAATCTTTCACCATGTCAATCGCATTTTGATTGCGAACAGACTAACTATGAGTGTGTGGTACAAGAGCACAATAGATCTTGGCCAACTGTGGATAATGAGATTTTTGTTGGAAAGATGAAGATGGGATTTGTTGTATTTGTGACGACGTACTTGCGATGCATGATAATGAATATATAGTCACTGGCCGTTTGCAAAGAATTTTAATAATAAAAAAAACCCATTGTTGCATCTGTACCGTTTTACGCCTTTTTCTTCCTATAGATTGTTTTTATTCGCGTTTAAGCGTGAATCCCAAAGCTTGGGCCCCGTACCTGCGCTGTGACACAATTATCACTTTCGATCAGTTACTGAGAACAGAATTTACCGGTTGTTCAAAGATCATCCAAGTGGGAGTTTTCAACTAGTTTCTCACCATGATAATTTTCTATGTTTGAAGTGCAACTATCTATATGCAGCTCAACTCTACATTTACTAAGTCCTAGTTTTTAACTAGTTTCTAACCCCTACATTTACCAAGTCCTAGTTTTTAACTAGTTTCTAACCCCTACATTTATCAAGTCCTAGTTTTTAACTAGTTTGTAACTCTCACATTTACCAAGTCCTAGTTTTTAACTAGTTTCTAACTCTCACAGTTACCAAGTCCTAGTTTTTAACTAGTTTCTAACTCTCACATTTACCAAGTCCTAGTTTTTAACTAGTTTCTAACTCTCACATTTACCAAGTCCTAGTTTTAACTAGTTTCTAACTCTCACATTTACCAAGTCCTAGTTTTTAACTAGTTTCTAACTCTCACATTTACCAAGTCCTAGTTTTTAACTAGTTTCTAACTCCGACACTTTTCTAAGTTTGAATTTTCAACTAGGTTTTCACTGGCAAGATTCCAACTAGTTAGTTTTCAATTAGTTTCTAACTGGAGTCTTCGTCGAGCAGTTGAGCACTAGTGAAAAACTAACTGGTTAGTTAGTTTTCAATTATAAACTAGTTAGTTTTCAATTGAAAACTAACTTTTTTTTTCGTAGGGGGAGCCAGCGATTGCTGGAGACTGCGTCTGTCGCTGCATGGGCACCGAAGTGTCTAGCGATCGGCGGTGGCTGTAGCGGAATTCAATTATAATCTATGCAGACAACATATAGATTATACACACAACTGATATTATGCCATAACTGTAAAATACGACGAGACTGAATTAATGCTAAACGACCGAAAGTGGCCGAAAGGATTAGTACAGAAGGAATCTCTAATCTCTAACTTTTAAAATTAATCATTTGGCATATGTGGTCATGCAGGTACAGTTGGACGAAACCTCCACCGGTGTAATTACCGTTGTTTATTTACAATGGTAGAACACGGTGGCACGGTAATCTACGTAAATGTGTTTCGATCGACCGTGTGGTGATCCGCACCAATTAGTCTCGTTATCATTCCGCTCATCGCAGGCGTGGTGGCGGCTAGCAAGCATGCAGTGACTTCGGCCCTCGCGTGCTGCGGGCTCCCGGACTAGGCGGAGGGTGGGAGCCTTGGAACAATGACTGACAAGAATTTTTCATTTGATCAATTAAACGTTTTATTCACAGACAAATACATGCATATTAAAGGCAACAATTTAAATACTTGGTCCATAGAGTCGAGAACACGCTTTCAGCAGATGCATGGCTAAAATTGCACCACCATTAAATCTCTCCCAAGCTGCGAACACCTTGGCTTGTAGCTTTTTGTATGTTTTGTTCTGGATTTTATGCAGCTTGCCTTCCGAAATCAGCCGGAGTTGCAAGTTGAGTAGTTTGGCTTCTTGATGCAATAGATCGATGAGCAAGTAGAAAGATAAGTTGGCCTTGCCATGGTGGTTGAGTCTGTTGTGATATCCTTCTGCGTCGTTATTGGAGCGCACACTCAGTCCGTACACAGACCAAGAGGCGGGGGTCCAGAGACTGCTATTTATCCAAGTGGCACCAATGTAATCTACGATGTCTTGGAGTGGTCCGGGTGTTGCGTCTTGGGCCAATGTGGCAAACACCCCTGGGATGTTAGATGCAGGGAGGAATGGAAGGGCCATCAGCTTACGAAGGTAGTTGTGCGCTTCGACGTCTTTGGTATACGTAGTCTGCAGACCCTTTTGTTGTATCTTTTTCCATACTGCTTGCACCCAGTGGAATACGCAGCCATGAATGTCAGCCTCTGGGAATGCTGATTTCGCCGCCTTCCACGTTGCCCGTTTAAAGTCCATTACGAAGCGTTCCACCCTTGGCGTAGCAGGGAGGATATCCTCCAGTGCCTCAAATACACACGACTGGATGGATTAAACAGCCTTTTAACTCTAATCGCGGCGGCGTCCCATGTTCGCCGTGCTCAATTCGGTGCCGAGTCTTATGTCTGCAACAGGAGCTCTTCGATGAGGACTGTGACCATCAATCTCTCACTAGAAACTGCCTTCGATGAGGACCGACCATCAATCTCTCACTAGAAACTGCCTTCGATGAGGACTGTGACCATCAATCTCTCACTAGAAACTGTCTTCGATGAGGACTGTGACCATCACTCTCTCACTAGAAACTGCCTTCGATGAGGACTGACCATCACTCTCTCACTAGAAACAGCCTTCGATGAGGACTGTGACCATCAATCTCTCACTAAAAACTGCCTTCGATGAGGACTGTGACCATCACTCTCACTAGAAACTGCCTTCGATGAGGACTGTGACCATCACTCTCTCACTAGAAACTGCCTTCGATGAGGACTGTGACCATCAATCTCTCACTAGAAACTGTCTTCGATGAGGACTGTGACCATCAATCTCTCACTAGAAACTGCCTTCGATGAGGACTGTGACCATCAATCTCTCACTAGAAACTGACTTCGATGAGGACTGTGACCATCACTCTCTCACTGCAGCGGTAGTACTTTTCCCAGCTTGTACCCCTCGTTCCCTGGCACGAGCAGCCCTGCCTTGTTGTGCGGGGTCAATCACAGGTTTGTTGTAATTCAGTTGTTGCTTTCATTGATCATACACGGTTCTCTTTTCAGCTCTGATGCGGGATCTCTGCCGAGCGCTGCCAGAAGCAGTTTCGTTTGCGACACTCACGGACTGCAGCATGCAGTGACTGGTCCCTTCGTTTGCGACACTCACGGACTGCAGCATGCAGTGACTGGTCCCTTCGTTTGCGACACTCACGGACTGCAGCATGCAGTGACTGGTCCCTTGTTTGCGACACTCACGGACTGCAGCATGCAGTGACTGGTCCCTTCGTTTGCGACACTCACGGACTGCAGCATGCAGTGACTGGTCCCTTCGTTTGCGACACTCACGGACTGCAGCATGCAGTGACTGGTCCCTTCGTTTGCGACGCTGACGAACTGCAGCATGCAGTGACTGGTCCCTTCGTTTGCGACACTCACGGACTGCAGCATGCAGTGACCGGTGCCTTCGTTTGCGACACTCACGGACTGCAGCATGCAGTGAGACTATAGGGCTGCGTTCGCGCGGGTAACACTGCAGGGCTCCAGAAGTGACCTAGTTACGCAATTAGGTCAATCACGGTGTCAACGGCGCGAACGATCGGGAGTGAACTCGTATCTACGGTGTCATGGCGGGTGTGGAGGAGTAAATTTAGTTTTCGCTGAATTGGTGCGCAAGTTGCAGGGGCGGATCTCGGAATTTGAAAAAAAGGGTGGCGGGGGTCACCGAAAACTTGCGACCGGATGGGGGTGGGGGGGGGGGGTGAAGATGATCGGGTTGGTTGGTTGGTTATTAAGGACGCTTTAACCACTTTTGGTCATATCTCGTCAATGGGAGAAGGAAGGGAGAGTGAAGCCATGTCCCCCGGAGTAACCCCCTACTCTTCACGAAGAAAGCTAATTGATCCCTTCTGATTTTGGTATGTCGCGGACAAACACTCGTTCTGAAATAAATGCGGTCAAACAAACTGATCTGGTTTTTCGTCCTATATCCTCTTTTCTACTCTAAACCATTAGGGATACGTTTAGGGAGAATCGGCCGGTCATAAGACTTAGTCTGAAAGCGTACGAGAAATTAGAAGCTAAACCCTTTTTATTTATTTATCAATAATGCCAGCTAAATGCGGTTCAAATTATTTGGTTTATGCCATAATAACTAAAAGTCCTGCCCATTAGTTCCAAAATGGTGTCTGTCAATGACCCGTGATGAAAGAATCTTGAATATATGTGTATCAAAAGGCAAAAACGCTCCTATGGACGGATCAAGTGACGACCATAGCGTATCGTTTGTCTCAGAAATGTAAAAATAACTGATATTTCTCAAAATACAACGCTTCCAACAGTCTGACCGAACGGACCACATGCATTAGAGATCATGATTTTATAGTTAGCAATGCCTGGACCAAAGCAAACCAACTATTTGCATACCCACTCTATTACTCAAGCACAATCCACGCAGCCAGTCGGTTCCCAAGACTCAACGTTGATTACAATTAATGCGCGTTACGCAGCTGTAGCAGGGCACCAGTGTGATCGATGTGCACTCGCACGTGTTTTCTTGGTCCCCATAAGCACCTATTTATAAAAACACGAAAAATATAGAACCCGCGAGAACTGTGCATGCCATTAACCTCAGCTGTTCAGCTGTAATCCTAGGGCCAAATTTTAGGGAACATTAATCTCTAGATAAATAACCATATTTTATAAAATAGTACGTTCCCATTTTCGTGTTTCAGTTGCAGTGTCTTATATGAAGGATTCTATGTATGAAGGATTCTATGGCCTTGGTAATCGAAGTCTATACTGACGCTGTAAACGTTCGCGTTTTGCTGCTTGGAGTGTGGTGCGTCGTCATGATGTCACCAAGACGTCATAACGTCACAAATCTTACGTAGGCTGTAACTTTATGGCAACTTCAGGTACATATTTGACGTCATAGTTAACGTGGCCCGACGAAATTGTAAAATCGAAAAATTATCAAAAGTAGGCAAAATGACAACATAGAAGCCATGTTCAAAGATTACGGTTTTATTTTTAAACCTGAGCCTATGAAACATCTGAAAGCAAAAACACTTAATCCGTTTAAATGTTTGCCAGATGTTTGTCCCTAATCGATGTCTGGGAGAACCGTTATAGCTCACAGCTAACGTTAACACGTATGACTCGCGAACCTTTCACTATAATTCCAGGTAGGTAGCGTGCAACGCCAAGTTAACGTTAGATGAACGTTATGTTAACGTAATTTTGCGTATTGATTTAACGTTAAATTAACGTTGGCATTTTAACATTAATAGTAAACCATTTTTAAACGAATGCATGTATCTATAACCAGCGATCGACAGAAGTCCGATCCTGCCGCTGTACAACCTGTATCACTGCGTATTTCACGAGAGCGTAAGCATTAATTGGCACCAGTGGGGTAGTTGAAGTCCTGATCGAGCGCTCGACTTCATAATATATTCGTACATATTAGGCATTGTATGGCAGGCGGGGTCCTCGATTATATTATGGAGTCTAGCGCTTATGGTCGAAATCGTACGCCTCCAAAAGTTCATCCCCCGCCCTGTCGGGGGAATGAACCCCGGTCGTTAGATTACAAAGCACGCACGCTAACCATTACGCTACCGAAGCTGGCTTTATATTAGACCTGTATCAAATGGTTCAAATAAATATAAAGGCAAACTTAATTTCCCGTCGTGGTGGGCCATTCCCTGATTCCTTCTCGCCCGAGACTTACCCATCCCGTCGTTTGGGATTTTAGATCCTCCCATTAATTCGAATCGATGTCGATAGCCTTCATGTCATGCTTACAAACCTCCTTAAAACCTCAGCTTTGGCCGTTCAGCTGACCTTTTACCGGCTTTGAGCACATCCTTTGCATTGGAATGCGTTCATTCTGCATACAATAAACGTTCCCAAGCCAACGAAGACGTCTTTGTTTTACAAGAGCAAGAATGCTTGGTAGGCTGGCCCTGGCTAACACTTCAGCATTTGATACCTTGTCTAGCGCTTGCCAAGATCAGCCTATAAAATGTTTCGCAAGCAACTAAAATGGAAATTTTTCTATTTCCTTTCTTGGCCACAGTATATGGTCCACGTTTCACTGCTATACGGTTAGAACAGACGCCCTATAGATAAGCATTTTGGTGCGAATGGTTATTTTTGAATTTTGTCACTGACGTTTGTTCAAGGGGTATTTCCGTTCATCGAGAACGGGCTTTTCATCTCACCGTAAACTGGGAATGAGGAAAATAATTGCCAGATCACGAAGAATAAATTAAAAGCAGAACTCTCCGCATCAAAGGAAGCGCGTATACACGATACTAAATTGACGATTTCCCGATTCGCGGTTGTTTAATATTAAAATTCCCAGTTCACGAAAATCCTTGATCACGGCGGTCGGTAATACCCCATTCCCAGTTCACGAATAATTATTTTCCTCATTTCCAGTTCACGGTGAAATGAAAAGCTTAATCCCGAGGAACGCAAATACCCCTTGCCCCACCCCTCTCCTCGCAGCCTCACCACCAGCCGAAGAAGTGTGATTACAAAAACGCGCCGAAGAATTCCATGAAGAAACGTTTTACCGCTTGAGGGCGCTGTCTAAAATATAGCCTGGTTCCCTGGTTGCTGAAGGATGAAGCAGCAGTACTAGCTTATAAACGTGATGTAAACAGAAGGTAAGGTCAGGGTCGTCCAAATCAAAGGATTACAAAACATTCTACAGGGTCAAGAACTTGTCAGGTAATATTGTAAACCCATACAGTTCGTGAATAGATCTATTTCTTAGTCTTAGAATTTAGATTTCAATTAGCAGATAGCCCCTGTCACTGTGAATGTCAGCATTGGCGCAAGTGCCCCCGGCTGCCAGGCTAAATAAGATTAAGACGGTCAGACTGGTAAATCAACGGGCGAAAATATGTCCTGTCATGTCACTCTGTCTCTAGCCTGAAAACAAGTCTGAGGACGTTACTGTCGTAAGACGGTTGTCCAACGTAGCTACTTAAGAACAAACTTCTATCTTAGATTAAGTAGCAAGCATTTTAAAGCAAATTAATGAATACCAATAACCATCTCCATTCCCGATTCACCTCCACCTTAGTCCAGCCACACCACAGGCACAGCCACAGTAAATCGACTGACACAGAGGGTCTATAGACAGAACGGCCGTACTACCAAAACGGCCGTATGGTCTCCCCACCCTTTACTTTAGTATGGGTGGGGGAGGAGGCAGTGGGGGCTGAGAGCTTTAAATTGAAATCCTCAGATACCAGAAAGGCAGGATTTGTAAATGTGTATAAAATATTGCTTTGAAAAATCCTCGGATCATATTGTTTGGGTTCAGTTGTTTTCAAAGAATGCCAATTAGTCCATTTTGACACCTCGGTCACCCCAGTGTGAGCCTTCCCTGCCTCCACCCCCCCACTGCACACTAGATCTATGTATATGGCCCACCAAGCAACCCGGCTGCTAGCTTCACACACCACCCCTCTCCATACCCCCATAGAGGGGGGGTTTGCACTGCCGACTAATAAACAAGAAGGTGTCCAACTCAGCCCACTGCTCGCCTACCCCTCCTCGCTTCAAACCCCCAAATCCACCTCTTACTGCCTTTGTCTCATCCGCTCAATGCCGTAATCTGATTCCTGGATACTTCCATCTGGCAACAAGCTTCACGCTTCGCGCTCACTTATTGCTCATGATTGGCATTGACTGCGATTGTCAATTTCATAACAGAAGGATGATTGTTCAACAGAAAAATTGTTTGGTATCCTTGAGTCAATCGCAATTTATCAGCTTGCTAAAACAGTTTGCCTACATTCATGAAAATCAATGTACAGTTTAGACAAATGAAGCCCAGTCATGAGATTACAAGGCACGCACGCTAACCATTGTGCTACCAAAGCTGGCTTTATATTAGATCTGTATCATATGGTTCAAATAAATATAAAGGCAAACTTAATTTCCCGTCATGGTGGACCATTTCCTCTCGCACCAGACTTATGTGAGAACCCAAAACGTAACAATTTGTCTTTGGTCACTTGGTGGAGATATATTCAAAAAAGACTTTGTACTTTTGTCCACATAATTCGCCAGTACCTCACCTGTTACTCTCCTCCAAACATGTTTTGCCAGATTATATATCTTTGGCATTCAGTTCAAAATATACTTCATATATATCCAGAGGGCATTAGTTCACCCTTGTTCAGTAAGTAACCTGTATCTTGCGGATCGGCTGCTGTTGTTTTAGTTATTTGAGCCAGAGATCATCAAAGGAAGTAACTCTGTTATTCCATTTATTATTTAATGGCAATTTCGTGGCTACCTTCTCTTTGAACCAGTTGGTTGAGCTACATTTGAATGGCATTTTTATGACGGAAATCTTCAATTTCAGGAATCTATCACTTTGTCCATTTGTCTGTGTGTGTGTGTGTGTGTGTATCTGTTTGCGCTCTGCAGGTTGCAAATCGCAACAGATTGTTCTGTAGCTTTACCCACTGATAGGTATCCGACATGGCTCGGTCAAGTTCATTAGTGGGGTATGTAGGTCAAAGGTCAAGGTCACAGGAATTTTTTGTTTGTTCCTTAACCATTGGGAGATAAGGCCAATAATTGAAATACAGGTCACTGTACAGACAGCTTTGGAGCTAGCGCTTTGGAATAAAATACACATATGGTCCTCTGTCCATCTCTGCGTGTCTCCAGGATCTGAGAGGTCAGTCTGGATCTGAGGGGTCAATCTGGATCTGAGAGGTCAAATCTGGATCTCAGGGGTCCAATCTGGATCTGGTGGGTCAATCTGGATCTGAGATGTCAAATCTGGATGTAAGGATCCAAATCTAGATCTGAGGGATCCATCCTGGCTGCGTGTGTGTGTCTCCGTAGGTCGCCGAATATATAGCATTTCCGTCATCATCCTTAACACTGTGGGTGACAGTGTCTAGTTTCTCTTTGGACCAGTTGGTTGAGTCACTTTTTAATGGCACTGCATCTCTTTGAACCTGCAGTTTGAGCCATATTTGAATGGATTTCTTCTCTTTTAACCAGTTGTTTGAGTCACTTTTTAATGGCATTTCTTCTCTTTGGACCAGTTGGTCCAGTAACTTTTTAATGGCATTTCATTTGTTTGAACCTGTTCGTTGAGCCATATTTTAATGGCATGTCTTCTCTTTAGACCAGTCGGTTGAGTCACTATTTAGTGGCATTTCACCTCTTTGGACCAGTTGATTAAATCACATTTCAGTGGAATTTCTTCTCTTAGGACCAGTTGGTTGTGTCTGTTTTAATGGCATTTTGTGTCTTGGGACCAGTTGATTGAGCCATATTTTAATGGCATTTCTTCTCTTTGGACCAGTTGGGTGAGCCACATTTTAATGGTAATTTTTCCCATTGGACAAGTTGGTTCAAATATTTTTTAATGGCATTTCGTCTTTTTAGACCAGTTGATTGAGTCACATTTGATTGTCATTTCACCTCTTTGGACCAGTTGATTGAGTCACTTTTCGATGGCATTTCTTCTCTTTGGACCAGTTGACTAAGTCACCTTTTAATGGCATTTCTTTTCTTTGAACCAGTTAATTAAGTCACTTTTTAATGACATTTCGTCTTTTTGAAACAGTTGGTTGAGCCACATTTGTTTGTCATTTCATCTCTTTGGACCAGTTCGTTGAGCCAAATTTGAGTCACTCACATAAAATTTCGTCTTTTGGGTAATTTGATTGAGCCACGTTCGAGTATCAGATTGTCGATCTTGGCGGCTGTTTACGAGAGGCTGCTAAGGAGAGGCTGTTACCATGGTTACTGCGCCGCCGGTAAGAAGGTTCCATGGTAGCTGAAAACATACATACTATGTGTTTCGCAAATATTTCTTTTTTAAGTGGGCATAAGAAGACATTTCTTTCATAAAGACCATATTTTTTTGCGGCTAAGCGGTGAAGTGTTTTTATGAAACTGAGATCGGTGTTCGTCACGGTCCCTTTCTTAGTACCGTGATAATGTGTTGACTATACTGCTGCGTGGCAAGCGTCGTCAAGTTCGTTGACATGCACCGATCCAGCGGGGAGGGGGTGGGGGGGCGTGGGTGGTTGTACTGCGGCTCAGGGGGGGAGGCGGGTGGGGGGGGAGCTCTCTGAAAACTTGCGACCGCCGGGGGTGCTCGGAGAACCCGACTTTTAAAGTTGCATGTCGAGTTCTTTCCCGCCAAACCTAAGCCTAGGCGAAATTTATATAAAAACTTGCAGAAAACTCGATTGTTTCATTCTATGAATTCAGAAACCTGATAAACATCACCGTTTCGGCTGTGGTGTGGCAAACGTGTCTATCCCGGGACACCACAGAACTCGGTCGCGGCACTGCTACTTATACCAAAGCATCGCGAAGCACACAAACTGATGACGTTTACCACTAAAATGAAAACTTGTGGTAAATTAATATCACGGACAAGGCTAAGAGACACTATTTGGCAGTCTGGTATGGGTGGAGTATAGATAAAAGAAGTCTTGAATGATTCAAGGACTGATTTCTATATGTATTTTGACCTCATTAGTTTTGGCGGGAAAGAGCTCCACATGTAACCTTAACATTGTATGTTCAAGTACCCAAGGGGGGGGGGGTGCCCCCTACCCCCCCCCCCCCTAGATCCGTCCCTGTGTGTAACAGCCCTATAAATATGTGTTTACGAAAATGATGGGGCCTGTCGGAATGTAAATGCTTGAAGCACGATTCACGGTGTGAATGCTTGGTTTATCATGGCCGAGGGAGGCCTTGAAATACGATGTGAATGCTTGGTTTGTCATGACATTGCAACGGTAATCACAAATTAGAGCCCCCCCCGCCCCCACCCTCGAAAGTTCGGATCCGCCCTTACTATGGCACGTGATCTGCATGCACGAGAGGCGAAGCGTCTCTCCAGTCACCTGCAAGCACTATTGGTATCCTGCGTTTCGTGACAATATCTGTCGAAAAGCGAATATGAGAAAATGGAACTGATATTTTAAAACTTGCGACCGGGGGTGTTGTGGAGGTGAATGGGGGGCTTTACCGCAGAACCCTCCCAAACCTAGCATTGTAGGATGTCCCCCCCAGCATTGTATGATGTCGCACCCCCCCCCCCCCAAAATTGTATGATGTCCCCCCTCCCTAGCATTGTATGATGTCCCCCCCCCCCAGCATTGTATGATTCGAACCATGGTCCGGCCACGTGAGCTGGCCTAGCAGCGCACATTGGACAATAACTGAATGGCCCCCCGGGGTGACCCCTTCCCTTCAGGGTATCTCGCATCCACCAAAGATTTCACCTAAGCATCCCGCGTGTAAACCAGGCTTTTCACTTGGAGACTTTGTAGCACAATGCTCTCTCCAGATCAACAGATCGTGGGCTCGGGCCCTGGCACATTGCAGGGTGTGGTGGTGTGTGTTTCATCCCACCCCAATTTCATCGTCTCTGGAGGTTTCTTGTCTGGTGCCTACCTCAGTGTGCATAATAGTTGCCTAAAACACCTTCCTTTCATTTCCCACTGTTACCCCTGGCTTCCCTCTTCTACGGAGCCGCCGTGATCCCACTGTTACCCCTGTCTTCCCTCTTCTACGGAGCCGGTGTGATCCCACTGTTACCCCTGTCTTTCCTCTTCTACGAAGCCGGTGTGATCCTACTGTTACCCCTGGCTTCCCTCTTCTACGGAGCCGGTGTGATCCCACTGTTACCCCTGTCTTCCCTCTTCTACGGAGCCGGTGTGATCCCACTGTTACCCCTGTCTTTCCTCTTCTACGAAGCCGGTGTGATCCCACTGTTACCCCTGGCTTCCCTCTTCTACGGAGCCGGTGTGATCCCACTGTTACCCCTGTCTTCCCTCTTCTACGGAGCCGCCGTGATCCCACTGTTACCCCTGTCTTCCCTCTTCTACGGAGCCGCCGTGATCCCACTGTTACCCCTGTCTTCCCTCTTCTACGGAGCCGCCGTGATCCCACTGTTACCCCTGTCTTCCCTCTTCTACGGAGCCGCCGTGATTCCACTGTTACCCCTGTCCTCCCTCTTCTACGAAGCCGTCGTGATCCCACTGTTACCCCTGTCTTTCCTCCTCTACGGAGCCGTCGTGATCCCACTGTTACCCCTGTCTTTCCTCCTCTACGAAGCCGCCGTAATCCTACTGTTACCCCTGTCTTCCCTCTTCTACGGAGCCGGTGTGATCCCACTGTTACCCCTGTCTTCCCTCTTCTACGGAGCCGGTGTGATCCCACTGTTACCCCTGTCTTTCCTCTTCTACGAAGCCGGTGTGATCCCACTGTTACCCCTGGCTTCCCTCTTCTACGGAGCCGGTGTGATCCCACTGTTACCCCTGTCTTCCCTCTTCTACGGAGCCGCCGTGATCCCACTGTTACCCCTGGCTTCCCTCTTCGACGAAGCCGGTGTGATCCCACTGTTACCCCTGTCTTCCCTCTTCTACGGAGCCGCCGTGATCCCACTGTTACCCCTGTCTTTCCTCCTCTACGAAGCCGCCGTGATCCCACTGTTACCCCTGTCTTCCCTCTTCTACGGAGCCGGTGTGATCCCACTGTTACCCCTGTCTTCCCTCTTCTACGAAGCCGGTGTGATCCCACTGTTACCCCTGGCTTCCCTCTTCTACGGAGCCGCCGTGATTCCACTGTTACCCCTGTCTTCCCTCTTCTACGAAGCCGGCGTGATCCCACTGTTACCCCTGGCTTCCCTCTTCTACGGAGCCGCCGTGATCCCACTGTTACCCCTGGCTTCCCTCTTCTACGGAGCCGGTGTGATCCCACTGTTACCCCTGTCTTCCCTCTTCTACGGAGCCGCCGTGATTCTACTGTTACCCCTGTCTTCCCTCTTCTACGGAGCCGCCGTGATTCCACTGTTACCCCTGTCTTCCCTCTTCTACGGAGCCGCCGTGATTCCACTGTTACCCCTGTCTTCCCTCTTCTACGGAGCCGCCGTGATCCCACTGTTACCCCTGTCCTCCCTCTTCTACGGAGCCGCCGTGATTCCACTGTTACCCCTGTCTTCCCTCTTCTACGGAGCCGGTGTGATCCCACTGTTACCCCTGTCTTCCCTCTTCTACGAAGCCGGTGTGATCCCACTGTTACCCCTGTCTTCCCTCTTCTACGGAGCCGCCGTGATCCCACTGTTACTCATGGCTTCCCTCTTCTACGGAGCCGGTGTGATCCCACTGTTACCCCTGTCTTTCCTCTTCTACGAAGCCGGTGTGATCCCACTGTTACCCCTGTCTTTCCTCTTCTACGGAGCCGGTGTGATCCCACTGTTACCCCTGTCTTCCCTCTTCTACGGAGCCGCCGTGATCCCACTGTTACCCCTGGCTTCCCTCTTCGACGAAGCCGGTGTGATCCCACTGTTACCCCTGTCTTCCCTCTTCTACGGAGCCGCCGTGATCCCACTGTTACCCCTGTCTTTCCTCCTCTACGAAGCCGCCGTGATCCCACTGTTACCCCTGTCTTCCCTCTTCTACGGAGCCGGTGTGATCCCACTGTTACCCCTGTCTTCCCTCTTCTACGAAGCCGGTGTGATCCCACTGTTACCCCTGGCTTCCCTCTTCTACGGAGCCGCCGTGATCCCACTGTTACCCCTGTCTTCCCTCTTCTACGAAGCCGGCGTGATCCCACTGTTACCCCTGGCTTCCCTCTTCTACGGAGCCGCCGTGATCCCACTGTTACCCCTGGCTTCCCTCTTCTACGGAGCCGGTGTGATCCCACTGTTACCCCTGTCTTCCCTCTTCTACGGAGCCGCCGTGATCCCACTGTTACCCCTGTCTTCCCTCTTCTACGGAGCCGCCGTGATTCCACTGTTACCCCTGTCTTCCCTCTTCTACGGAGCCGCCGTGATCCCACTGTTACCCCTGTCCTCCCTCTTCTACGGAGCCGCCGTGATTCCACTGTTACCCCTGTCTTCCCTCTTCTACGGAGCCGCCGTGATTCCACTGTTACCCCTGTCTTCCCTCTTCTACGGAGCCGCCGTGATCCCACTGTTACCCCTGTCCTCCCTCTTCTACGGAGCCGCCGTGATTCCACTGTTACCCCTGTCTTCCCTCTTCTACGGAGCCGGTGTGATCCCACTGTTACCCCTGTCTTCCCTCTTCTACGAAGCCGGTGTGATCCCACTGTTACCCCTGTCTTCCCTCTTCTACGGAGCCGCCGTGATCCCACTGTTACTCATGGCTTCCCTCTTCTACGGAGCCGCCGTGATCCCACTGTTACCCCTGTCTTCCCTCTTCTACGGAGCCGCCGTGATCCCACTGTTACCCCTGTCTTTCCTCCTCTACGAAGCCGGCGTGATCCCACTGTTACCCCTGTCTTCCCTCTTCTACGGAGCCGCCGTGATCCCACTGTTACCCCTGTCCTCCCTCTTCTACGGAGCCGCCGTGATTCCACTGTTACCCCTGTCTTCCCTCTTCTACGGAGCCGCCGTGATTCCACTGTTACCCCTGTCTTCCCTCTTCTACGGAGCCGCCGTGATCCCACTGTTACCCCTGTCCTCCCTCTTCTACGGAGCCGCCGTGATTCCACTGTTACCCCTGTCTTCCCTCTTCTACGGAGCCGGTGTGATCCCACTGTTACCCCTGTCTTCCCTCTTCTACGGAGCCGCCGTGATTCTACTGTTACCCCTGTCTTCCCTCTTCTACGGAGCCGCCGTGATTCTACTGTTACCCCTGTCTTCCCTCTTCTACGGAGCCGGTGTGATCCCACTGTTACCCCTGTCTTCCCTCTTCTACGAAGCCGGTGTGATCCCACTGTTACCCCTGTCTTCCCTCTTCGACGGAGCCGCCGTGATCCCACTGTTACCCATGGCTTCCCTCCTCTACGAAGCCGGCGTGATCCCACTGTTACCCCTGTCTTCCCTCTTCTACGGAGCCGCCGTGATCCCACTGTTACCCCTGTCCTCCCTCTTCTACGGAGCCGCCGTGATTCCACTGTTACCCCTGTCTTCCCTCTTCTACGGAGCCGCCGTGATTCCACTGTTACCCCTGTCTTCCCTCTTCTACGGAGCCGCCGTGATCCCACTGTTACCCCTGTCCTCCCTCTTCTACGGAGCCGCCGTGATTCCACTGTTACCCCTGTCTTCCCTCTTCTACGAAGCCGGTGTGATCCCACTGTTACCCCTGGCTTCCCTCTTCTACGGAGCCGCCGTGATCCCACTGTTACCCCTGTCTTTCCTCCTCTACGAAGCCGCCGTAATCCTACTGTTACCCCTGGCTTCCCCCTTCTACGGAGCCGCCGTGATCCCACTGTTACCCCTGTCTTCCCTTTTCTACGGAGCCGCCGTGATCCCACTGTTACCCCTGGCTTCCCTCTTCTACGGAGCCGCCGTAATCCTACTGTTACCCCTGTCTTCCCTTTTCTACGGAGCCGCCGTGATCCCACTGTTACCCCTGTCTTCCCTCTTCTACGGAGCCGGCGTGATCCAACCAGCTTCCGATCATTAGGCCTATCCCGGACTTCCCGCATGCTTCCATAGCCTCGCGCCTTCACCATGTCTACGGCCAGACTTCCCCACTGGCAGTGTCATTGCCTCTGCCCCCCGACCCATCCCCCGCCCCTGGGGCCGGTTGCACCAAGCGGTCGTAAAATTTACGCCGGTCGTATCGTGGTCGTATACGGTACGCCCTCCATACGTCGGTTGCACGACGTGGTCGCAAATCGTACGCGGTCGCAAAAGAGGGCGTAAATATACGACCACTAGGGGGTAGGCGTACCGTGGTCGTATATCGGTAAAGCCACCAAGACCATCTCATTTCTTTGTTTAAGCACAATATTTACATGAGTAAATATTTTCAAGCTTAACTTGTATCATTTGTGCATCGACTAAAGCACATTTCAAGATTTTTTTCAATTATGAATATATTGTGAAATAATTTTTCGGGACTATTTATGCACTTTTTTTTCGTTATTTTGTGTGCACAATTTAACGATTACTCAATGTTATTGGTTGAACAATCCTTCCTTTGGTATTACTCTACAGCACTGAGACAGCAATATATCACTCGTACAAGGTGCCGTTTCATTACAACAGCAGCCACAGTACGAAAATAAAGCAGTATTCTACTAATTGATTGAATATCTATGCTAGTAGTGTCCATAAGTCATCAATAGATAGATGTTTTACATAAAAAGGGTTTCCACCAATGGTGCAGTATTGTCATTATAAGCAAGTTTTTGCATCAATACCATAAGATATTGTAGTCATGGCCTTTGGGGATGGTGCATATAATGATCAGCTATAAACAAAAGTTTTTTGTGCATTAAATTAACAGGATTGTTCAATGACCCCATCTTCACGTAAGTTATAGACTAATAATTTGATGTAAATACGTCTTACTTGCTTAAAATGTCACTGTTACGGGAGAGTGAAAGTGTGTGCTAAATGGCTGTTTTGCGCGCCCAATCTGGCAACGGTAGTTCTTTGACTTTAATAAATGAGTTTGCACCGATGTGGTACCGTCTCCTGTGCGGGAACCGTGCCCCTGCGAACGACACGCAGTCAGGGTGATGACAGACATGACACATTCCAACGGGGAAAACCCGAAACTTTCGGCTGGCGGGCGTAAGCAGGGACGTACGTGCGACCGCCTAAATTTTGGTTGGTGCAACCGACGTTAGCTCACGGGCGTAGAGAGGGCGGTGATACGTCCGGCGTTTGTACGTCCGGCGTTTCAGATTTGCGACCACCGTTTGCGACCGCTTGGTGCAACCGGCCCCAGGAGCCCAAATCCTCATGCGCCTCTACCTACGAGCTGGGCCACAATGGT
This sequence comes from Arenicola marina, assembly GCA_964019135.1. Taxonomy (NCBI): domain Eukaryota; kingdom Metazoa; phylum Annelida; class Polychaeta; family Arenicolidae; genus Arenicola; species Arenicola marina. The sequence continues at coordinate 21,629,619 of OZ025249.1, forward strand.
GAGATTGCGGCAATGACCGGGCGCATCTGATATTGATGTACATGTCGCCTGCACCTCGGCTGGTGCCCGCCGTACAGGTGTGAGTCTTGGAAATGACAGGTGACCCACTAAGCTCAATGAGCCCAGCTGGCGCAGTGTCTCGCGTTGTACGTGAACATAGATTACTATTATTGTTGTCATCAAACCCGTGTAGTCACCTCTGCCCCTCCCCCTCCCTCCCCCTCTGCACTCGTACGATGCGGAACATGCATGACTGTCTTTACAGTGGCCACGTGTTTACCATTGCCATGACTCAGCCATGTATTTTGGGCTATCTTGAAACTGTCCCCACCCCCCCACAACTCATCCCTCCCGGAGAGCGGTTTATTGTGTGTCACTCTATAGGAGCGTAACACGGCCAGCAAGGCTCGCCTTGCCTGCAGAAGTCTGTGATCACGTTTCAGGGTCGACTGGTTGCTTGTGGCGGCAATACCTGGCCTAAACGACGGGCGACTCCACCCGTCGCTGGCTATTGGTGTCTACGCTGATGGCCGCGTACATCGGGCCAATGCCAAGTCGTTAATAGTAGAGACTATAGTGCGCCTGGGTTCCGGGTAAAATTAACATCGTGCGCCCGACACCAAATGGTTCCTTAACCGTGACATGCTTCGTGGAACTGGCATTCCATGCATTAGGGTGTTCGCCTTCTTTTTCTCACCACGATTCACCTGGTGGCAATGGACTAATTGGCCGGTTTTGTCGACAGTGTTGGAGGGGCGAGCAGTGGATAACAGCCTACACCAAATTGCTTCATTCTTCACCACATGCGACGATTATGAGTCAGAGACGGGTAAACGACCCTCTTGATTGCCTTCATATAGTGCTGTCAGACTCAGACTCGGCGGAACATATCGTAGATATGGAAAATGAGCTTGAGATTATGGAATACAGTAATAAATAATCGATATATATTTATATCATATCTAGCCGCTCTACGTAAGGGACCATAATTTGTTGCATATTGCTTTGATTCGTCCTGGTGGATGTCGGCCAGGCGATCGGTCTGTCGTTCGCCTCGCGTTCGTGTGAGATCTGTCAGCACACATAATAGGGGAGGCAATACGGTACGTGTATCTACGTGTTGGTGCTTGAACGTACGAACTAAAACAATACGTCATCCCCGGGGTAAAAGGACCGCGAAGTGTGGAGTGTGGACATGTGAATTTGTTTTAATATGAATTTAATTTATTTTACGAGGTTCACAACAGCGAATTCACATATTAATGTTCACCTCGGGACATGAGACATGTCTGCGGGAAACCAGAACTCGTGACGTCACTGCGGCTATAATTGTCTTATCACGTCGCACATGATGAATTCCCTGTTCGCAGTACCACATTGTCGGCGTTACCACGAGAATCTGGAAGTCAGGGGCGGATCCCGGGATCCCCGGATTTAGGGCCGAAATTTATACCATTAAACATATGAAAACCAAACAGCTAGGCCATTACTCGAAACCGCCCCAACCCCTTTTCCGGAGGAATGGATTACCCCCCGGGGAATACCCCTACCGAATCGTGAATCCCCAAGAGATTGCATCTCCAAAAGAGGACTGTTTAAAGACTGGGCGCGAAAAAACCCAACCTTGAATGTGATATCGCGAATATCGAGGAATTCGACTGCTATAACTGATAGCGGTAAATAGGCAAAGGGTCTTCGCGTAGAACCAAGAATTGTACGGATAACGATCCCCACAAATTACCAACAGCTAATCGCGAATCGCCAAGAATTCCTGGATGCCAATCGTGGGGATCGGAAAAGATATTCCCCACCCTCTTTTCCAGCATATCGGGATCCGACTCAAAGTCCAGGAATCGAACGCACAAACCTGCACTTAATCTAGGCCCCGCCTAGGAGTCATGAGATATAGGAAATCTTACAGTCTGTACACAGACTGGGACAAACCCATAATCGATTTTATGCCCGGCAGCTCTTGTCGGGAGAACCTGCCCTATTTCGCTATGTCAACCTACGCCTCATATAATCTTTGGCCAATCAGTGCATGTCTTTCTGTCACGTGATAGAAACGGACTCCTGTGATTGGGTAATAAGAAAATAACCCATGGGACAATCCCACCTTAATGTCTCATTAAGTAAATATAAAAAAAAAAAAAAAAAACACATGAAAAACCTGTGGGACAGATTTCTAGGGAAAACCGAGCTTCAAAGGGTGTTGCGTAGTATAAGGAAGTTTGAATGAAAACCGGTCCAGGACACCAGACGATATTATATTACCAATTGCAGCGGGATGGGCGGGTTGTATTTGCACTATTGATATCATATTACTCCCTTCGAAACGAGAGTATCACTATTGGGCAGTCCACCGTTTCAACCACACTCGGCTTAAACTAGAAATAGGATCCGTACGCGTGAAAGGTATTGATCGACCAGTATATCAAGTTCTGTATCGAATGACGAGTCGTCCGCCCTAGTCTGTTAGGGGTCACCCCGGGGGGTCACCACGTGGTCTAGGGCTCACCCGGTGGGGGGGGGGGGTCACCACGTGATCTAGGGGGTCACCACGTGGTCCAAGGGTCACCACGTGGTCCAAGGGTCACCACGTGGTCTAGGGGTCACCCTATTGTCGACTGTGTTGTGCTAGGCTTGCCCAAGCGGTCGGCGCATGGTTCGAATCTCACGTGTACAGATGTTTTTGTTTTTGCGGGATAAAGTTCTCAGTTGGGTTAATGTGAATGACGACCTTTCATTGCAGTATCCTATACAGGTTTCTTTTAATTGACGGAAATATATGTTAAATAGCTTTAATGTTGAGAGTACATTTCGCCAGCTGAAAGTGAGATCTAGTTCAGCTTAAGCTCTTCAGGCCTAAATTCTTGAAGGCCGGATTATTATTATGCCTATCTGAACCCGAAATTTCGGGGTCCCGGCCTGAAGATGTTAATACCGTATCTAATGTGACTATGATAAAGCAAACCGCAAAATTGTGCAACTGCCAATTGACGTCAAGGTGGGTCCCTGCCAGTTGACGTCAGGGTGAGTCCCTGCCAATTGACGTCAAGGGGGGTCCCTGCCAATTGACGTCAAGGTGGGTCCCTGCCAATTGACGTCAAGGTGGGTCCCTGCCAGTTGACGTCAAGGTGGGTCCGTGCCAGTTGACGTCAAGGTGGGTCCGTGCTAGTTGACGTCAAGGTGGGTCCCTGCCAGTTGACGTCAAGGTGGGACCCTGCCAGTTGACGTCAAGTTGGGGACCCTGCCAGTTGACGTCAAGGTGGGTCCCTGCCAGTTGACATCAAGGTGGGACCCTGCCAGTTGACGTGAAGGTGGGGACCCTGTCAGTTGACGTCAAGTTGGGTCCCTGCCAGTTGACGTCAAGTTGGGTCCCTGCCAGTTGACGTCAAGGTAGGTCCCTGCCAGTTGACATGAAGGTGGAGACCCTGCCAGGTGACGTGAAGGTGGGGACCCTGTCAGTTGACGTCAAGGTGGGTCCCTGCCAGTTGACGTGAAGGTGGGGACCCTGCCAGTTGACGTGAAGGTAGGGACCCTGCCAGTTGACGTGAAGGTAGGGACCCTGCCAGTTGACGTAAAGGTGGGGACCCTGCCAGTTGACGTGAAGGTGGGGACCCTGCCAGTTGACGTGAAGGTGGGGACCCTGCTAGTTGACGTGAAGGTGGGGACCCTGCCAGTTGACGTGAAGGTAGGGACCCTGCCAGTTGACGTGAAGGTAGGGACCCTGCCAGTTGACGTAAAGGTGGGGACCCTGCCAGTTGACGTGAAGGTGGGGACCCTGCCAGGTGACGTGAAGGTGGGGACCCTGCCAGTTGACGTGAAGGTAGGGACCCTGCCAGTTGACGTGAAGGTAGGGACCCTGCCAGTTGACGTAAAGGTGGGGACCCTGCCAGTTGACGTGAAGGTAGGGACCCTGCCAGTTGACGTCAAGGTGGGACCCTGCCAGTTGACGTAAAGGTGGGGACCCTGCCAGTTGACGTGAAGGTAGGGACCCTGCCAGTTGACGTCAAGGTGGGTCCCTGCCAGTTGACGTGAAGGTAGGGACCCTGCCAGTTGACGTAAAGGTGGGGACCCTGCCAGTTGACGTAAAGGTGGGGACCCTGCCAGTTGACGTGAAGGTGGGGACCCTGCCAGTTGACGTGAAGGTAGGGACCCTGCCAGTTGACGTGAAGGTAGGGACCCTGCCAGTTGACGTAAAGGTGGGGACCCTGCCAGTTGACGTGAAGGTGGGGACCCTGCCAGTTGACGTCAAGGTGGGTCCCTGCCAGTTGACGTGAAGGTAGGGACCCTGCCAGTTGACGTAAAGGTGGGACCCTGCCAGTGGACATGAAGGTGGGACCCTGCCAGTTGACGTAAAGGTGGGGACCCTGCCAGTGGACATGAAGGTGGGACCCTGTCAGTTGACGTCAAGTTGGGTCCCTGCCAGTTGACGTCAAGGTAGGTCCCTGCCAGTTGACATGAAGGTGGAGACCCTGCCAAGTGACGTGAAGGTAGGGACCCTGCCAGTTGACGTCAAGGTGGGTCCCTGCCAGTGGACATGAAGGTGGGACTCTGCCAGTTGACGTGAAGGTGGGGACCCTGCCAGTTGACGTGAAGGTGGGGACCCTGCCAGTTGACGTGAAGGTGGGGACCCTGCCAGTTGACGTCAAGGTAGGTCCCTGCCAGTTGACGTGAAGGTGGGGACCCTGCTAGTTGACGTGAAGGTGGGGACCCTGCCAGTTGACGTGAAGGTGGAGACCCTGCCAGGTGACGTGAAGATGGGGACCCTGCCAGTTGACGTCAAGGTGGGTCCCTGCCAGTTGACGTCAAGGTGGGGACCCTGCCAGGTGACGTGAAAGTGGGGACCCTGCCAGTTGACGTCAAGGTGGGTCCCTGCCAGTTGACGTGAAGGTAGGGACCCTGCCAGTTGACGTGAAGGTGGGTCCCTGCCAGTTGACGTGAAGGTGGGGACCCTGCCAGGTGACGTGAAGGTGGGGACCCTGCCAGTTGACGTCAAGGTGGGTCCCTGCCAGTTGACGTGAAGGTAGGGACCCTGCCAGTTGACGTGAAGGTGGGTCCCTGCCAGTTGACGTGAAGGTGGGGACCCTGCCAGTTGACGTGAAGGTGGGGACCCTGCCCGTTGAGGTTTATGTATAACTGTGTGGGTACAGCCGGTCGGTCCGTCACATACGACGCTGCTCGTACATGTAGACAGTATTATGCATGCTCGTTATTTATATACTAGTTAAAGAACGAGCTGGAGTGCATTCGCCAAAATTACTGGTGCTTTCTTTGAGGAATGCACGACAGCGAGTTCTTTAACGTAGACCTACTTATAAAATTGTTCTAACAAAGCATTAGTTTTGCTTATGATTTGAGGGGTTCATTTTTCATGTTTGGGCACAAGAAATCGACTATTGTATCAATCGTACTGCAGGACTAATAAGGGAGTGAGCGCTTGAGAAACAGCGGGTTGCTTTAAAATCAAAGAATTACCGAATAACTATTGCACCAGTCAACGTGAAGCCCCAGGCATGTAGGCATGGGGGTGGTAGATTAAATTAAAATATTTTTCTAAATCTCTACACAAGGGTCAAGTCGTCCCGTCTAACTTCCATGAAAACAAGTCACCCTGAAAAGCAGTATTAGCGAATTAACGCTTTTACTTTAAAATATATCATCCATTTATGTCATACTTTTGTAATAGGATTTATCTTGCAACAATATGTGTGGTGGTGGTATATGAGACAGCTTCAGTAAAAATGGCATAACCAATGTCATGCGGTTCGCCGTTCATAGGCGGTACCGGAAATATATACAATCGATAACTGTCGAATTTCCATATATTTTGTAGTTTTTGATATAGTCCCCCGCCCACTGGAACTTAACAGTGACATTTCATTGTTTGTCGTGAAATTTCTGACAATATCAGACCAGCCCGCTCGGCTCAGGTCAGCGCAGCTCAGATCAGCTCGATTTATTGCACCGTGACACTTACTGACTTAGCAGAGTCAATATTAAAGATAAAAGCGGCTATTCTCGAGCCTAATGCGAATCACCCGTTGTAACGTTGGTTAGTAACATAAAAACATAACATTTTTATTGCATGATGTACCAGAGGTACAAGGAAATACAAACAAATTAATTGCATGAAAAAATTGGTGTTCATTTCAATTGTTGATTTCAAAAATGACCAATATTCACAATTTTACACAATCTTAGGGGCCTATTCTGTCACACTGTTGACTGTGAAATCAATATCAGTAGCAGTTGTGGCGTTCATTGTTAAAATGATGCACTATTTTGGCGTTCTTTATTTAAATAATGCATTACGTTAATAAAACACGGCTAGGTCTGTTTTCCGATGCATTCTTCCAGATAATGAACACTTGAGGCAAAGGCGTGACGTCACCCAATTTCTTTCACCAAACTGACAGATCTGGTACGAGAGGCATATGCAAATTATATGGGCTTATATTCCGACATTTTATTACAAACGGTTGTATGATTCCATCTGCAGCGATATGCGAAGCCATGACATAACTGTCCCTCTACTCGAGTCGTCCTGACTGTCTGCCCGCCATCGTCTGCCTCACCCTGACCCCCTCGTGGGACGCGACACGCACGTGGGTCCTCACCATCACAACACCATGGCGTTCGGCAGGCAACTCAAGCTCCTGCTGTGGAAAAACTTCACCCTGCGCCGGCGCCAACCTGTAAGTACCCCAACTCTGCAATTCCGCACTCGTCTAAAGGTTCGGACAGGATACAGGCTACAGAAGTCACTCTGTTTTTCTGTTTATACCAGATGTTTTCGCCACCTCTTGCAGATTACTTAATGCTTTGTTGCACGTCTGGTTCTTTATGTATTTCTATTTTTTTGTTTCAGATTCGCATGGCGATAGAGATCATTTGGCCTCTCTTCCTCTTCCTCATTCTGGCCTGGGTAAAACTCGACAGGGGGTTGGCCGATAAAATACATGAATGTGAGTACCAATGTCATGTTGGATGTTGTGGCATGAATACTTGGCAATATTGGATCATGTCTCAGCGATGTTTGTCGATGGATTTCACCCACACAATAATAACAATATTAATGAAATATAATATAGAAATTAGAAGTAGTCGGTAACTTCCCAACCTTGTGGCGTGCAGGTCACTTTGACGGGAAGGCTATGCCCTCGGCCGGGCCCCTCCCCTTCATCCAGAGCCTGATCTGTACTGCCAACAACACGTGCCACCGAACCATGACTGCTGACGAACGCCCGGGGTTCGTCAACAACTTCAACGCCTCCCCGTAAGTCACCGCTCCTTATGGGCTTTCACTCTTTATAGGCTTCCACTCTTTATGGACATCCACTCATGAACATCCACTCATGGACATCCACTCCTCATGGACGTTCACTCTTTATAGACGTTCACTCTTTATAGACGTCCACTCTTTATGGACGTCCACCCTTTATGTGCGCCCACTTCTTATGGACGTCCCCTCATTATGGACGTCCACTCCTAATAAATGGACGTTTACTTCTTACCGTTTAAAACCGGTTTAATTCTCGTAACACCTTTTATTGTAATTTATTATAATGGAATTTACCCTCTAAAAGCGCTGGGTTCGTTGTTTCCGCCTCATTCTACCCTGTATATTTCAATATATTGAAGCATCAAGGACTATAACGCTTCAGCGTGATGTTTCAGCATCTCGCAGCTGTTTCGTGACGTGGAGCTGCTGCTGTCTAACCAGGCGGAGGTGGGGGCCGTGGCCGATCTCCTGGAAGACCTACGAATCCTCAATGCAATCAGGAACAACCCGCCAGAGAACTGTAAGAGAATAACACCAACAGATATTGAAGTATAGCTTTTTATTAGTGTATTTTCACTTGCGTTTATATTTAATACGGCACGTGGATCGGTGGTTCGCGCCCCGCTGTGGCCCTGTCTGCGTGGTAGAAGCATACAAATCCCATGTCCTTCTTCGCACATGGTAAGGGGTTACCCCCGGGAACATGGCTACACTCTCCCTTCCTTCTCCCATTGACGCGGGGCCGGCCCGATAGCTCAGTGGGCTGGAGCGCTCGCGTTGAGTGCTCTGGTCACCTGAGAGCCTAACGGCACGTGGATCGATGGTTCTAGCCCTGCTGTGGCCATGTCTGTGTGGTCGCAGGATAAAGAACCCATGTTCTTCTTCGCAAAGAGTAGGGGGTTACCCCCGGGGATATGGCTCCACTCTCCCTTCATTTTCCCATTGACGCTATATGACCAACAGTAGTTCAAGCATCCTGAATGTACATCCAGCCAACATGTAATACGTTGCTGTCTAATTTTGCGTACTTATAATTTCTTTCAGTCTCATCAGTCATTATTGTTACCTTTGCACCCGAATAATATCATAATAATAAGAGCTGGCATTATGTTTCAGGCACCTTCACTCTCGGCAGTATTTTAATCGACCCCGATGACCTTCGTGACGTCATAGCGCGTCAGAACCTGAGCCTGTCGCCCCAGGCTGTGGGAGAGCTGCTCAACTCGTCCCTCTACTTCGCCCAGGGCGTCAATGTGACGCAGGTACGGCAAGCTAGACCTCTGATTGGCTCGGTGTCGGAGTCGGTGGATTTTCTCCCCAACTGCCGATGGATGTTGGCTTGTGATATAAATGAACGCCTGTTGGGTGATTATGACAACCACCATTTCACCACCTATCCTCATGAGGTGTGATATCCAGTGATACCCCCTGTCTGATCCCTCCTCATGAGGTGTGACATCCAGTGATACCCCCTGTCTGATCCCTCCTCATGAGGTGTGACATCCAGTGATACCCCCTGTCTGATCCCCCCTCATGAGGTGTGATATCCAGTGATACCCCCTGTCTGATCCCTTCTCATGAGGTGTGATATCCAGTGATACCCCCTGTCTGATCCCCCCTCATGAGGTGTGATATCCAGTGATACCCCCTGTCTGATCCCCCCTCATGAGGTGTGATATCCAGTGATACCCCCTGTCTGATCCCTCCTCATGAGGTGTGATATCCAGTGATACCCCCTGTCTGATCCCCCCTCATGAGGTGTGATATCCAGTGATACCCCCTGTCTGATCCCCCCTCATGAGGTGTGATATCCAGTGATACCCCCTGTCTGATCCCCCCTCATGAGGTGTGATATTCAGTGATACCCCCTGTCTGATCCCTCCTCATGAGGTGTGATATCCAGTGATACCCCCTGTCTGATCCCCCCTCATGAGGTGTGATATCCAGTGATACCCCCTGTCTGATCCCTCCTCATGAGGTGTGATATCTAGTGATACCCCCTGTCTGATCCCCCCTCATGAGGTGTGATATCCAGTGATACCCCCTGTCTGATCCCCCCTCATGAGGTGTGATATCCAGTGATACCCCCTGTCTGATCCCCCCTCATGAGGTGTGATATCCAGTGATACCCCCTGTCTGATCCCCCCTCATGAGGTGTGATATTCAGTGATACCCCCTGTCTGATCCCTCCTCATGAGGTGTGATATCCAGTGATACCCCCTGTCTGATCCCCCCTCATGAGGTGTGATATCCAGTGATACCCCCTGTCTGATCCCTCCTCATGAGGTGTGATATCCAGTGATACCCCCTGTCTGATTCCCCCTCATGAGGTGTGATATCCAGTGATACCCCCTGTCTGATCCCCTCTCATGAGGTGTGATATTCAGTGATACCCCCTGTCTGATCCCCCCTCATGAGGTGTGATATCCAGTGATACCCCCTGTCTGATCCCCCCTCATGAGGTGTGATATCCAGTGATACCTCCTGTCTGATCCCCCCTCATGAGGTGTGATATCCAGTGATACCCCCTGTCTGATCCCCCCTCATGAGGTGTGATATCCAGTGATACCCCCTGTCTGATCCCCCCTCATGGGGTGTGATATCCAGTGATACCCCCTGTCTGATCCCTCCTCATGAGGTGTGATATCCAGTGATACCCCCTGTCTGATCCCCCCTCATGAGGTGTGATCTCCAGTGATACCCCCTGTCTGATCCCTCCTCATGAGGTGTGATATCCAGTGATACCCCCTGTCTGATCCCTCCTCATGAGGTGTGATATCCAGTGATACCTCCTGTCTGATCCCTCCTCATGGGGTGTGATATCCAGTGATACCCCCTGTCTGATCCCTCCTCATGAGGTGTGATATCCAGTGATACCCCCTGTCTGATCCCCCCTCATGAGGTGTGATATTCAGTGATACCCCCTGTCTGATCCCTCCTCATGAGGTGTGATATCCAGTGATATCCCCTGTCTGATCCCTCCTCATGAGGTGTGATATCCAGTGATACCTCCTGTCTGATCCCCCCTCATGAGGTGTGATATCCAGTGATACCCCCTGTCTGATTCCCCCTCATGAGGTGTAATATCCAGTGATACCCCCTGTCTGATCCCCCGTCATGAGGTGTGATATTCAGTGATACCCCCTGTCTGATCCCCCCTCACGAGGTGTGATATCCAGTGATATCCCCTGTCTGACACACCTTCATGAGGTGTGATATCCAGTGATACCCCCTGTCTGATTCCCCCTCATGAGGTGTGATATCCAGTGATACCCCCTGTCTGATCCCCCCTCATGAGGTGTGATATCCAGTGATACCCCCTGTCTGATTCCCCCTCATGAGGTGTGATATCCAGTGATACCCCCTGTCTGATCCCTCCTCATGAGGTGTGATATCCAGTGATACCCCCTGTCTGATCCCCCCTCATGAGGTGTGATATCCAGTGATACCCCCTGTCTGACACACCTTCATGAGGTGTGATATCCAGTGATACCCCCTGTCTGATCCCTCCTCATGGGGTGTGATATCCAGTGATATCCCCTGTCTGATCCCTCCTCATGAGGTGTGATATCCAGTGATACCTCCTGTCTGATCCCTCCTCATGAGGTGTGATATCCAGTGATACCCCCTGTCTGATTCCCCCTCATGAGGTGTGATATTCAGTGATACCCCCTGTCTGATCCCTCCTCATGAGGTGTGATATCCAGTGATACCCCCTGTCTGATCCCCCCTCATGAGGTGTGATATCCAGTGATACCCCCTGTCTGATTCCCCCTCATGAGGTGTGATATTCAGTGATACCCCCTGTCTGATCCCTCCTCATGAGGTGTGATATCCAGTGATACCTCCTGTCTGATCCCTCCTCATGGGGTGTGATATCCAGTGATACCCCCTGTCTGATCCCTCCTCATGAGGTGTGATATCCAGTGATACCCCCTGTCTGATCCCCCCTCATGGGGTGTGATATCCAGTGATACCCCCTGTCTGATCCCTCCTCATGAGGTGTGATATCCAGTGATACCCCCTGTCTGATCCCCCCTCATGGGGTGTGATATCCAGTGATACCCCCTGTCTGATCCCCCCTCATGGGGTGTGATATCCAGTGATACCCCCTGTCTGATCCCTCCTCATGAGGTGTGATATCCAGTGATACCTCCTGTCTGATCCCTCCTCATGGGGTGTGATATCCAGTGATACCCCCTGTCTGATCCCTCCTCATGAGGTGTGATATCCAGTGATACCCCCTGTCTGATCCCCCCTCATGGGGTGTGATATCCAGTGATACCTCCTGTCTGATCCCTCCTCATGGGGTGTGATATCCAGTGATACCCCCTGTCTGATCCCTCCTCATGAGGTGTGATATCCAGTGATACCCCCTGTCTGATCCCCCCTCATGGGGTGTGATATCCAGTGATACCCCCTGTCTGATCCCTCCTCATGAGGTGTGATATCCAGTGATACCCCCTGTCTGATCCCCCCTCATGGGGTGTGATATCCAGTGATACCTCCTGTCTGATCCCTCCTCATGGGGTGTGATATCCAGTGATACCCCCTGTCTGATCCCTCCTCATGAGGTGTGATATCCAGTGATACCCCCTGTCTGATCCCCCCTCATGGGGTGTGATATCCAGTGATACCCCCTGTCTGATCCCTCCTCATGGGGTGTGATATCCAGTGATACCCCCTGTCTGATCCCTCCTCATGGGGTGTGATATCCAGTGATACCCCCTGTCTGATCCCTCCTCATGAGGTGTGATATCCAGTGATACCCCCTGTCTGATCCCTCCTCATGGGGTGTGATATCCAGCGATAACCCCTGTCTGATCCCTCCTCATGAGGTGTGATATCCAGTGATACCCCCTGTCTGATCCCTCCTCATGAGGTGTGATATCCAGCGATACCCCCTGTCTGATCCCTCCTCATGAGGTGTGATATCCAGCGATACCCCCTGTCTGATCCCTCCTCATGAGGTGTGATATCCAGTGATACCCCCTGTCTGATCCCTCCTCATGGGGTGTGATATCCAGTGATACCCCCTGTCTGATCCCCCCTCATGAGGTGTGATATCCAGTGATACCCCCTGTCTGATCCCCCCTCATGGGGTGTGATATCCAGCGATGGAGACCTTTGAATAAGCTTTTAGATAAGTATTTTAGATAAGGTAGATGGCGGACCAATTGATATAAATCATCTAAACTTATTCATGCGCAGCTTTTCATTGGTTATTTGTGGCGTATTTCAGCTTGTCCAGTGGTATCAAGAACTGGTCACGAGTCAGATGGTGAATAGGACGAGCCAAGTGCCGGGGAACGTGACGGAGGCGGCTCACCAGATCCGGGAGATGATCTGTGACGTTGATCCGGACGAGGAGCTGCTGCGGCTCAGCAATCTGAACCTGACCCGGGATCTGGTCGGGCAGCTGTGCAACCTCAGCCGGACCGAGTTCCAGCTTCTCGTGCAGGATGTGGTGCAGGACTTGGACTGGTCCAAGTTACAGCAGCAGGTGAGGGGGGTCAGCTTGTTTGGATGCCAGAATGGGGGTAGATTACCATTTTAAATAGCCTAGATCTGCAATTTATGTATAGCTTTGTACAATGTAAAAAGCACTTATATTTAACAATTCTTTGAATATAATCTCTTTTAAAATGGCTTAATTATGAAGAGTGATGAAGGTATTTATATGGAATATCTTATTGTTTGTTCGAATAAATTCCTTCTAAAATTCATTATGGGTTCGCAAAGTCGAAACAAAATATGTCAGTCCTGTGTACATTATTAAGTTCAAGCTATGGGAACACACTTATCCAAATTAAACCGCTTGGAGACGGCAGCAAAATCGCTATGTGCGATGTAAAATTTGCCCTTGCAGCTGGTGAACTGCAGCGGCAAGTCCTTGAAGTACATCGACGGTGAGAAGTGGGAGCGAGATCTGCTGCTCCTGCGTCAGGTGGGTTGATTGTTTGTATATTCAGGATGCTTTAACCACTTGTGGTCATATCGCGTCAATGGGCGAAGGAAGGGAGAGTGGAGCTATCTCCCCGGGGTCACCCCTACTTTTTGCGAAGGACATGGGATCTTTATCCTGCGACCACACAGACATGGCCACCGCGGGGCGCGAACCACCGATCCCCGTGACCTTCGGCTCTCAGGTGGCTAGAGGCGCTCAATGCGAGCGCTCTAGCCCACTGAGCTATCGAAGCGGCCCTGGTCAGGTGTGTCCTGGTGCACCTGGCATGGTGCATTTACGGGGGTGCTTGCTGCTGTAACAGGGGAATCAGACATCCCCTGCATCATGGTGCAGTCACGGGGGTGCCTGCTGTGGTTACAGGGGAATCAGACATCCCCTGCATCATGGTGCAGTCACGGGGGTGCCTGCTGTGGTTACAGCGGAATCAGACATCCCCTGCATCATGGTGCAGTCACGGGGGTGCCTGCTGTGGTTACAGGGGAATCAGACATCCCCTGCATCATGGTGCAGTCACGGGGGTGCCTGCTGTGGTTACAGCGGAATCAGACATCCCCTGCATCATGGTGCAGTCACGGGGGTGCCTGCTGTGGTTACAGCGGAATCAGACATCCCTTGAGTCATGGTGCAGTCACGGGGGTGCCTGCTGTGGTTACAGGGGAATCAGACATCCCCTGCATCATGGTGCAGTCACGGGGGTGCCTGCTGTGGTTACAGCGGAATCAGACATCCCTTGAGTCATGGTGCAGTCACGGGGGTGCCTGGTACTGTTGACAGGGGAATCAGACATCCCTTGGGACATGGTGCAGTCACTGGGGTGCCTGCTGTGGTTACAGGGGAATCAGACATCTCTTGGGACATGGTGCAGTCACGGGGGTGCCTGCTGTGGTTACAGGGGAATCAGACATCCCTTGAGACATGGTGCAGTCACGGGGGTGCCTGCTGTGGTTACAGGGGAATCAGACATCCCTTGAGACATGGTGCAGTCACGGGGGTGCCTGCTACTGTTGACAGGGGAATCAGACATCCCTTGGGTCATGGTGCAGTCACGGGGGTGCCTGCTGTGGTTACAGGGGAATCAGACATCCCTTGAGACATGGTGCAGTCACGGGGGTGCCTGCTACTGTTGACAGGGGAATCAGACATCCCTTGGGACATGGTGCAGTCACTGGGGTGCCTGCTGTGGTTACAGGGGAGTAAGACATCCCTTGGGTCATGGTGCAGTCACGGGGGTGCCTGCTGTGGTTACAGGGGAGTAAGACATTCCTTGGGTCATGGTGCAGTCACGGGGGTGCCTGCTGTGGTTACAGGGGAGTAAGACATCCCTTGGGTCATGGTGCAGTCACGGGGGTGCCTGCTGTGGTTACAGGGGAGTAAGACATCCCTTGGGTCATGGTGCAGTCACGGGGGTGCCTGCTGTGGTTACAGGGGAATCAGACATCCCTTGGGACATGCTGCTGTCACGGGGGTGCCTGCTGTGGTTACAGGGGAGTAAGACATCGTTTGGGACATGGTGCAGTCACGGGGGTGCCTGCTGTGGTTACAGGGTAGTAAGACATCCCTTGGGTCATGGTGCAGTCACGGGGGTGCCTGCTGTGGTTACAGGGGAGTAAGACATCCCTTGGGTCATGGTGCAGTCACGGGGGTGCCTGCTGTGGTTACAGGGGAATCAGACATCCCTTGGGACATGGTGCAGTCACGGGGGTGCCTGCTACTGTTGACAGGGGAATCAGACATCCCTTGGGACATGGTGCAGTCACTGGGGTGCCTGCCGTGGTTACAGGGGAGTAAGACATCCCTTGGGTCATGGTGCAGTCACGGGGGTGCCTGCTGTGGTTACAGGGGAGTAAGACATCCCTTGGGTCATGGTGCAGTCACGGGGGTGCCTGCTGTGGTTACAGGGGAGTAAGACATCCCTTGGGTCATGGTGCAGTCACGGGGGTGCCTGCTGTGGTTACAGGGGAGTAAGACATCCCTTGGGACATGGTGCAGTCACGGGGGTGCCTGCTGTGGTTACAGGGGAATCAGACATCCCTTGGGTCACGGTGCAGTCACGGGGGTGCCTGCTGCTGTTACAGGAGAATCAGACATCCCTTGGGTCATGGTGCAGTCACGGGGGTGCCTGCTGCTGTTACAGGGGAATCAGACATCCCTTGGGTCATGGTGCAGTCACCGGGTTGCCTGCTGTGGTTACAGGGGAATCAGACATCCCTTGGGGCATGGTGCAGTCACGGGGGTGCCTGCTGCTGTTACAGGGGAATCAGACATCCCTTGGGTCATGGTGCAGTCACGGGCGTTCCTGCTGCTGTTACAGGGGAATCAGACATCCCTTGGGTCATGGTGCAGTCAAGGGGGTGCCTGCTGTGGTTACAGGGGAATCAGACATCCCTTGGGACATGGTGCAGTCACGGGGGTGCCTGCTACTGTTGACAGGGGAATCAGACATCCCTTGGGACATGGTGCATTCACTGGGGTGCCTGCTGTGGTTACAGGGGAGTAAGACATCCCTTGGGTTATGGTGCAGTCACGGGGGTGCCTGCTGTGGTTACAGGGGAGTAAGACATCCCTTGGGTCATGGTGCTGTCACGGGGGTGCCTGCTGTGGTTACAGGGGAGTAAGACATCCCTTGGTTCATGGTGCAGTCACGGGGGTGCCTGCTGTGGTTACAGGGGAGTAAGACATCCCTTGGGTCATGGTGCAGTCACGGGGGTGCCTGCTGTGGTTACAGGGGAGTAAGACATCCCTTGGGTCATGGTGCAGTCACGGGGGTGCCTGCTGTGGTTACAGGGGAGTAAGACATCCCTTGGGTCATGGTGCAGTCACGGGGTGCCTGCTGTGGTTACAGGGGAATCAGACATCCCTTGGGAAATGGTGCAGTCACGGGGGTGCCTGCTGTGGTTACAGGGGAGTAAGACATCCCTTGGGACATGGTGCAGTCACGGGGGTGCCTGCTGTGGTTACAGGGGAATCAGACATCCCTTGGGTCACGGTGCAGTCACGGGGGTGCCTGCTGCTGTTACAGGAGAATCAGACATCCCTTGGGTCATGGTGCAGTCACGGGGGTGCCTGCTGCTGTTACAGGGGAATCAGACATCTCTTGGGTCATGGTGCAGTCACCGGGGTGCCTGCTGTGGTTACAGGGGAATCAGACATCCCTTGGGGCATGGTGCAGTCACGGGCGTGCCTGCTGCTGTTACAGGGGAATCAGACATCCCTTGGGCCATGGTGCAGTCACGGGCGTGCCTGCTGCTGTTACAGGGGAATCAGACATCCCTTGGGTCATGGAGCAGTCAAGGGTGTGCCTGCTGCTGTTACAGGGGAATCAGACATCCCTTGGGTCATGGTGCAGTCACGGGGGTGCCTGCTGCTGTTACAGGGGAATCAGACATCCCTTGGGTCATGGTGCAGTCACGGGGGTGCCTGCTGCTGTTACAGGGGAATCAGACATTCCTTGGGACATGGTGCAGTCACGGGGGTGCCTGCTGCTGTTACAGGGGACTCAGACATCCCTTGGGACATGGTGCAGTCACGGGGGTGCCTGCTGCTGTTACAGGGGAATCAGACATCCCTTGGGGCATGGAGCAGTCAAGGGTGTGCCTGCTGCTGTTACAGGGGAATCAGACATCCCTTGGGTCATGGTGCAGTCACGGGGGTGCCTGCTGCTGTTACAGGGGAATCAGACATCCCTTGGGTCATGGTGCAGTCACGGGGGTGCCTGCTGCTGTTACAGGGGAATCAGACATCCCTTGGGACATGGTGCAGTCACGGGGGTGCCTGCTGCTGTTACAGGGGACTCAGACATCCCTTGGGGCATGGAGCAGTCAAGGGTGTGCCTGCTGCTGTTACAGGGGAATCAGACATCCCTTGGGTCATGGTGCAGTCACGGGGGTGCCTGCTGCTGTTACAGGGGAATCAGACATCCCTTGGGTCATGGTGCAGTAACGGGGGTGCCTGCTGCTGTTACAGGGGAATCAGACATCCCTTGGGGCATGGTGGAGTCACGGGGGTGCCTGCTGTGGTTACAGGGGAATCAGACATCCCTTGGGACATGGTGCAGTAACGGGGGTGCCTGCTGCTGTTACAGGGGAATCAGACATCCCTTGGGGCATGGTGGAGTCACGGGGGTGCCTGCTGTGGTTACAGGGGAATCAGACATCCCTTGGGACATGGTGCAGTCACGGGGGTGCTTGCTGCTGTTACAGGGGAATCAGACATCCCTTGGGGCATGGTGGAGTCACGGGGGTGCCTGCTGCTGTTACAGGGGAATCAGACATCCCTTGGGACATGGTGCAGTCACGGGGGTGCCTGCTGCTGTTACAGGGGAATCAGACATCCCCTGGGTCATGGTGCAGTCACGGGGGTGCCTGCTGCTGTTACAGGGGAATCAGACATCCCTTGGGGCATGGTGGAGTCACGGGGGTGCCTGCTGCTGTTACAGGGGAATCAGACATCCCTTGAGACATGGTGCAGTCACGGGGGTGCCTGCTGCTGTTACAGGGGAATCAGACATCCCTTGGGACATGGTGCAGTCACGGGGGTGCTTGCTGCTGTTACAGGGGAATCAGACATCCTATGGGTCATGGTGCAGTCACGGGGGTGCCTGCTGCTGTTACAGGGGAATCAGACATCCCTTGGGGCATGGTGGAGTCACGGGGGTGCCTGCTGCTGTTACAGGGGAATCAGACATCCCTTGGGACATGGTGCAGTCACGGGGGTGCCTGCTGCTGTTACAGGGGAATTAAGCATCGCTGCAAAGATGGCCAATCTTAAACATTGCCGGATTTCTGACTGAGCAATAAGTCGTACTTCATGTGCATTGACAGATATCGAGATTTGTGAATTTATCTTTTTATGTAAAATTTATACCCCAAATATATATGTATATCAACTGCTACTGCTACTCAACCCGTTATTCCGTGGTTCACCATGTATTGCCGTTTCAGATCCAGGACTTGGAGAGTCTCGGACCACTCCTGACCCAGTTCAATAACACACTGGCTGGTGCCCTGGTCTCCTTCAACACAACCAACGGCACCAGCCTGTCGAGCATGCTGTTGTGTGGGCGCCGCCAGGGGGCGTTCGGCCAGACGGAGGGGCCGACATCCTTGGTGGACTCACTGCAGGGGTCCGGCGGCGGGGGGGAGGGGCAGGGGCAGGGGGAGGGGGAGAAGGACGAAGACGACGAATCTGATCAATACGTGTATGAGAATGATACCAGTGAGTAGCTGCATGATGAGAACCCTACATTACACATCTTCAAGTAGCGCCTCGTGATACCAGTATGGCCGTTTTCCTCATGTTAAACATGATTTGAAATCGGTTTCACAACGTGATGCATTTTGTGATTGATGTGCACGAGACATAAATGTTACTTCTAAATGTAATTTATTTTCAAAGGCTTTATGATTAGTAAATAAAATGATAGTATATTCAGAAACACCGCCTAATAGCAAACTAAATACCAACCTGTTGCAAATTACAACGTGGTCGGTCAAGATATTTCTACGGTCATATTATCACGAGATATTACAATGTTAACAGTGTGGTACAATACGTAGTGTAGTATGAGTGTACGTTACGGCTCTAGAATGACGTACATGGTCCATGAAGCGCGTCCGCCCATTGACTAGATTATCTACATTTCAGCGACGTTCTGCAACGACGTGTTCCGCAGCTTCCAGCAGAGCCAAGGAAGTCGCATCGTGTGGCGCCAGCTGAAACCCATAATCCGGGGCAAGATCCCGTACAGTCCGGATACTCCTGCGGTCCGGAACATCATCAAACAGGTCCGGCCTCACCCAGCTATAAGTCTCGCTACGTGATGTGTTTCGTTTAAGCGAAATATATTTTTATAATTCTTATATTTATATTACCTACATACTTATTAATACTAGGTCTATGCACCCTCCTGAGCACCCAAAAGTGCTCTCGCAAGGCCGGAGGAGGTTCGTATTTTATCGAGATAGTCTCCTACGCGGG
Organism: Arenicola marina; assembly: GCA_964019135.1. Lineage (NCBI taxonomy): Eukaryota > Metazoa > Annelida > Polychaeta > Arenicolidae > Arenicola > Arenicola marina. The sequence goes on from OZ025249.1 coordinate 21,648,851, forward strand.
GATATACGGTATATCCTTAGTTATGAAGGTTCTCTTTGTTGCAGGCTAATTACACGTTTGAGACGTTAGCCAGATTTCAGCAGGTGGCCATTGATTGGCTTGCAATATCGCCCAACATTACACGTTACATGGAGTCCAGCCCCAACGTGGATACCATCCGCGTAAGTCTCGCGAGAACGCACATGAAGATGTTACTTTACGCTGATAGGTGGCAGAGGCACATCACAATGGAGGAGCAGAATGTCTGCCTGCGTCTAAATGACCTCTGAGCGCTTTTGCATTTTGTAAACATGTATGAAATTATATGTGTATTATTCCTATAGATATTATTTCCTATAGATATTATTTCCTATAGATATTATTTCCTATAGATATTATTCCTATAGATATTATTATTTCTATAATGTCTATAGGAGGAATATCCTATTGATATTATTCGTATAGGCATTATTCCTATAGACATTTTTCCTGTCGATATGTGAAAGTGAAAGTATTACCGGCAATTTGGAGCCTAATACCGTTAATATTACACTTTTGGTACTTAGTTGTCCTGGGCGAAGACATGCTAAAGCAAGCAATAAACGTCAATATATATGCATTATGTATGTTTCATTTTGTCATCAACGACACATCGTTCATTGTCGCTGTCTGCAGGTTGAGCTCGATGCACTCTCTCGGATCTCCGGCCCTGAGGATCTGCAGCGTTACACACGCGACCTGCTGGCCCCATTGGCCCAAACAATTCCCGGCGTCCCCGGCCTACCCGCCATTCCCGGCCTTCCCGCCATTCCCGGCATGCCCATGGGACTTCCGTCGGCCGGTGACGTTCAGGGCAGCATCGCTCAGTTCATTGAAAGCCGTCGAGGCGTCCTGCCTGCGTGGTTACTGGAAGCCGTCGACAATAATTATGGCAACAGGAGTGCCGAAGACCTGTGGCGGGACTACCCGATGGAGGCCATCTTAACGTACAAGAGGTGGTTCAGCAACGAGGAAGGCACCGGAGAGTACACGTGGCGAACGTCCATCAACTACACGGACGTCCTGATGACGGAGGTGAAGAGCTACCTGGAGGTAAGTAGAGAGTACACGTGGTGAACGTCCATCAACTACACGGACGTCCTGATGACGGAGGTGAAGAGCTACCTGGAGGTAAGTAGAGAGTACACGTGGTGAACGTCGATCAACTACACGGACGTCCTTATGACGGAGGTGAAGAGCAACCTGGAGGTAAGTAGAGAGTACACGTGGCGAACGTCCATCAACTACACGGGCGTCCTGATGACGGAGGTGAAGAGCTACCTGGATGTAAGTAGAGAGTACACGAGGCAAACGTCCATCAACTACACGGACGTCCTGATGACGGAGGTGAAGAGCTACCTGGAGGTAAGTAGAGAGTACACGAGGCGAACGTCCATCAACTACACGGACGTCCTGATGACGGAGGTGAAAAGCTTCCTGGAGGTAAGTAGAGAGTACACGTGGTGAACGTCCATCAACTACACGGACGTCCTGATGACGGAGGTGAAGAGCTCCCTGGATGTAAGTAGAGAGTAGACGTGGTGAACGTCCATCAACTGCACGGACGTCCTGATGACGGAGGTGAAGAGCTACCTGGATGTAAGTAGAGAGTACACGTGGTGAACGTCCATCAACTACACGGACGTCCTGATGACGGAGGTGAAGAGCTACCTGGAGGTAAGTAGAGAGTACACGTGGCGAACGTCCATCAACTACACGGGCGTCCTGATGACGGAGGTGAAGAGCTACCTGGGTGTAAGTAGAGAGTACACGAGGCGAACGTCCATCAACTACACGGACGCCCTGATGACGGAGGTGAAAAGCTTCCTGGAGGTAAGTAGAGACTACACGTGGTGAACGTCCATCAACTACACGGACGTCCTGATGACGGAGGTGAAGAGCTACCTGGATGTAAGTAGAGAGTAGACGTGGTGAACGTCCATCAACTGCACGGACGTCCTGACGACGGAGGTGAAGAGTTACCTGGAGGTAAGTAGAGAGTAGACGTGGTGAAAGTCCATCAACTGCACGGACGTCCTGATGACGGAGGTGAAGAGCTACCTGGATGTAAGTCGAGAGTAGACGTGGTGAACGTCCATCAACTGCACGGACGTCCTGATGACGGAGGTGAAGAGTTACCTGGAGGTAAGTAGAGAGTACACGTGGCGAACGTCCATCAACTACACGAATGGTTTGCCTCCACTCCTTGAAGCGTTTATAGCTGGTTCAAAATGTCCAGTTGAAGTGATTTCTAATCCCCACAAAAGCCGCCGCGCCAGGTGCTAAGACGCTAATGACTCTGTATTCACAATGTTCTCGCTTGTTATGACGAAAATTTTCAATTTTCGTCATATGTCGGTCGGTCGTGTTTGTATGTTTGTTTGTATGTCTGTCTCACTCAAAAACGGGAAGTCTCCTTGCGGCCTAACGGCTGTATGTATTAGTTCGCAGTCTTTAGTACCTAATAGCTAGGCTATAGGGCTACAACATTCTCGTCATGCAGGTCGAAAGGTCAAAGGTCAAGGTCACAGCGATTTTTTGAAAAAATAACTAAAAACGCTTATATCTCCGTTAATATTCAAGCTAGAGATCTCGGATTAGTTTCAGAATGTGCCCCTCTTTCAGGTGCAGTTTTCGGGTATTGTTCACTTTTTGATGCGTAATACTCATTTTCGAGCAAAATGAGCTAATAGGTTTTGCGCAAAATGCACAAAATGACCTCTGTCAGTTTTCACGCTTTTTGACACATTTAACATCAAGCTATCGCTATGCGGTTCTAATATGTCATAGAAATATGAATTGTAATGACTTGTGTTGAATCTTAGAGTTTTCTGATACGTCACGTGACGTCACGATGACGTCACTTTTGGTACTTACAAAAAATCAGAAAAAATCAGAAAAAAATCACAAAAATGCGAGAGTAGCATTATATTGTAGGAAAAGTAGTTCCTCGTATAGCTACAAACTAAAAAGAATACGTTCCTATCTTACTTCCGGTTCCAGGGCCGGGGAGATTTCTCTATGGGACTTCCCATGTTAAAAGGGCTGTATCTTTAGGCTGGGAAAAAATGTTTTGTCGCGTATGTCGCAAGTGCCTCCAGCAAACAACACCGGGATTTTTGTCTTAGTTAAACATGATACCTAGTAGCAACAGTGCTTATCATATGCAATTGGAGAAAAAAGTGACGTCACAGGATTTTTTCGAAATTTGGCCTATGGTGAAAGATACGGCTTTTTGGTGTCAGCAGAGGCTCCCACGGGTGTTCTATTCAAGCCATCACTCAATGCTTGCAGCTGTGGATGGATAATACTAAGCTGAATCATAATCTGTCAATATGGTTCCATAGCCACATAACTTTTCGGTATATAGTCGAAATCGTTTAACATGGGATCCTATGGAGAAAAATGAACTTGATCGAATATGACCTACTTCCGCTCAAGCTATTTCAGTCTCCTTCGCCACACAGTGAGGTAATATCACTTTAAAGCAAGATATAAGAAAAACACGGCGATCTCTGTACTACTTTTTGTTTCCATGGCAACGAAGCCACTGGCCTAATGATAAACATACAGATTGTGGCCATTTAAAGAAAAATCGTCAAAAAACAGATACAAATGCTAAAATTGCAATCTTTTCGCTAACTAATTGCCAATATGCATCTTCAGATCACTCAGTGCTTTAGTTAGGCGGAGGTTGTTTAGTTATGGTGCTAGAGCGCTCCAAAGTGGGACGACACCTTTGCGGGGCCGCCAATGATGAGTGAATGGAGATTGTGTCCATCTTGAAAAAATCGTCAAAAATCAGAAAAACAAGCTAGATCTGTGATGTTTGCGTCAGATGGTAGGGAACATTGATGGTCAGAAAAATAGTAAAAGAAACAAATTAGTTGCTATATCACTTGGCTTACAGTGTTCTTTGTTCTTGTCGTCGGTCTCCGTGTTTCCGCAATGATAAGCTAATGCAATTTTTGACCATTTCGCCAAGCCATAGCTGAAGGACTAATCTTACTATCGCCTAGCTCTTTAATCGAATAAGTTGTGGCAGTAAAGCTTGGCATATTGCCGCTTGGACGTTGTCGTGCGTCACGTCATAACGTCACCCTGACGTCATGACGTCACATATCTTACGTAGGCTATTACTCTATTACAATGAACAATTACAAGGCTATTACAAGGTATGGCGACTTTCGGGTTGCTTGACGTTGCAGGTCGTGTTCAGGGACATTTTGTGCCGTGTGTAACTTGTTTGGCGCAGGGGATAAGTATGCGTCAAAAATGACGTCATAGCTAACGTGCTCCTACGACATGTTGGGTTTGCTTTATTTTCAGCCACTTTGGCAATAGCTGTCATAGCCTGAGTTGATACGTAGGTATATTAAAGAAATAGAAGCCATCTTAAGCATTTTCGCAAACGTCAAATGACGTCATGTCGCGTCACGATGACGCATTATTAGATAAAAAGTAAAATTCGTAGCGCCATTCATAATGAGTCAAGCAATCACTCTTGAGAATAAAAATTTCATGTTCACTTAAACTCTAATATGGCATTAAATTCGCGGGCGGAAGATGCGTCACATGACGCGATTATCACGTCACCGGCACAAACGACGGCTTTACCTGTAATTCCGTCAATATCGGTTAATTAATTGCTCATTGCCCACTGCTCAAAATAGAGCCTGCGGTGCGCACGTTATCAGATGAATGCGCTATTTGGCTCAAATTTCCCGTTATACGCGCTGTTTAGCCCGAATTGTCCGGTATACGCGCTGTTTATCCAAAATTGCCCCCAATATGCGCTGTTCAGCTCAAATCGCCCGTTATATTCGCTATTTAGCATAAATTGAGCGTTACATGCGCTTTTTAACTTACAATTACCCGCTACATGCGCAATTGAGCCCAAATTGCTCGTTATACGCGCTGTTTACCCTAAATTGCCCCTTAGATGCCCAGTGTACCTAGAATGTCCTGTTATACTTGCTATTTAGCCCAAATTGCCAGGTATGTGCGATATTTAGCTCAAATTGCATGCTGAAAGCTCTAGTTTGCGAACCAAAAGCTCTATTTTGCCAACAGAAAGCTCTATTTTGCGAACCAAAAGCTCCATGTTGTCAACAAAAAGCTCGATTTTGTACACAGAAAGCGCTATTTAGTAAACAGAAAGCTATATTTGGACTAAGTTGCTATCCCACGCCGATATCTATGCTCAATTGCTCTCTGAAGGTTATATTTGGCCCAGCAAAACCACTATTTACCCCAGATTGTACCTTAAAAGCTCTATTTGGGCCAAATTGTATGTGTAATGGCCTACTGGGTCAAATTTACTCACTAAAACTCTATTTTGCCCGCTGAAACCTCTATTTGATCCAAATTGTCAAGTGAAGGCACTAATTGACCCCTCAGATCCCGATTTGACCTCTCAGATCCAGATTTGACCTCTCAGATCCAGATTGACCCCTCAGATCCAGATTTGACCTCTCAGATCTAGATTGACACCTTAGATCCAGATTGACCCCTCAGATCCAGATTTGACCCTTCAAATCCAGATTTGATCCCTCAGATCCAGATTTGACCTCTCAGATCCATATTTGTCCTCTCAGATCCAGATTGACCCCTCAGATCCAGATTTGACCCTCAGATCCAGATTTGTTCCCTTAGATCCATAATTGATCCCTCAGATCCAGATTTGATCCCTCAGATCCAGATTTGACCTCTCAGATCAAGATTTGACCTCTCAGATCCAGATTTGACCTCTCAGATCCAGATTGACCCCTCAGATCCAGATTTGATCCTCAGATCCAGATTTGACCCTTCAGATCCAGATTTGATCCCTCAGATCCAGATTTGATCCCTCAGATCCAGATTGACCCCTCAGATCGAGAGTTGACCCTCAGATCAAGATTTGACCCTTCAGATCCAGATTTGATCCCTCAGATCCAGATTTGATCCCTCAGATCCAGATTGACCCCTCAGATCGAGAGTTGACCCTCAGATCAAGATTTGACCCTTCAGATCCAGATTTGATCCCTCAGATCCATATTTGACCCTCAGATCCAGATTTGATCCCTCAGATCCAGATTTGATCCTTCAGATCCAGATTGGACCTCTCAGACCCAGAATTGACCTCTCAGATCTAGATTTGACCTCTCAGATCCTGATTGACCATTCAGATCCAGAGTGATCCTTCAGATCCAGATTTGACGTATCAGATCCAGACTTGACCTCTCAGATCCATATTGATCCCTCAGATCCAGATATCATTCACAGACGCCTATTTTGCCTCTCAGATCCATATTGACCTTTTCAGCTCCCCATTCGACCTGGACATCCACATTTGCCCTCTCAGATCCCGAGTAGGCATCTGGCATCCCCACTAGACCCGTCAGACCCAGATTTAATCTGTCGGATCCAGATTGGACTCATATGATTTATATTGACTCCCTCAGAACCTGATGGAAGCCGCCAGATAGAGATTTGACAACTAGAATGCAGATTGACCCGTCGCATCCCTATTTGACCTTCAGATCCCGATTCGACCTTGGTGATCCTGATTGAACATTGCTAATCCAGATTGAACCCAACGAAACCAGCTTTGACCCGTCGTATACCAATGTGTCCCACGGATCCCGTTTCGAACCATCGACTTCGACCCTGCACATCTCGATTTGTCCCACACAACCCTAATCGACCCATCAGATCCCTATTGGTCCCCCGAATCTTGATTAGCATCCCTATTCGAAGACCCTGCGGACCGCCACTTGCGGAGGACAACCCAAGGCATCATCGATACACGCCTGATCACTTCAGGGTGATTTTGTTTAGTCCTCTAATGAATGACCAGTGGCCACGGTGCTGTCATCCCAACACACACCCCAAGGTCCACACTAGGTCGGCACGAGCATTTGTAATACCATTCACTCAAGCCGCTGACCTAATTCCGAGGCCCCGTCTTGACCTCAAAACCACGCTATCATATTCAATGTAAAGTTCAAGCCAGGGGACCGAGCATATGTACTCAATGTACCGGAATCTAGAAATGGCCCTCATTCCCTTAATAATCATCGTGGAGGGTCGCGGTTTGGATCACCATGTTCAGAAAGACACGTTCTGTGACCCAAAGTCGATTTTCGTCATCATCAGTGTCCCACTGAGTTCTTGTTATGACGAAAATTGAAATTTTCAATTTTCGGAATATGTCGGTTGGTCGTGTTTGTGTGTATGTATGTATGTATGTCTGTCCCACTCGAAAACGGGAAGTCTCTTTGTGGCCTAACTGCTACATGTATCGTTTCGCAATCTTTAACATCTTATAGGCAGCTAATAGGGCTACAACATTCTCGTCACGCAGGTCGAAAGGTCAAAGGTCAAGGTCACAGCGATTTTTTGAAAAAATAACTAAAAACGCTTATATCTCCGTTAATATTAAAGCTAGAGATCTCGAATTAGTTTCAGAATGTGCCCCTCTTTTAGGTGCAGTTTTTGGATATTGTTCACTTTTTGATGCGTAATACTCATTTTCGAGCAAAACGAGATCATAGGTTTTGCGGAAAACGCACTAAATGACCTCTGTCAGTTTTTTCGCTTTTTGGCACATTTGCCATCAAGCTATCGCTATTATGTTTAAATATGTCATAGAAATATGAATTGTGATGACTTGTGTTGAATCTTAGAGTTTTCTCATACGTCACGTGACGTCACGATGACCTCACTTTTGGTACTTACAAAAAATCATCAAAAATCTGAAAAAAATCACAAAAATGCGAGAGTAGCATTATATTGTAGGAAAAGTAGTTCCTCGTATTGCTACAAACTAAAAAGAATACGTTCCTATCTTACTTCCGGTTCCAGGGCCGGGGAGATTTCTCTATGGGACTTCCCATGTTAAAAGGGCTGTATCTTTAGGCTGGGAAAAAATGTTTTGTCGCGTATGTCGCAAGTGCCTCCAGCAAACAACACGGGGATTTTTGTCTTAGTTAAACATGATACCTAGTAGCAACAGTGCTTATCATATGCAATTGGAGATGAAAGTGATGTCACAGGATTTTTTCGAAATTTGGCCAATGGTGAAAGATACGGTTTTTTGGCACTGGCAGCGGCTCCCACGGGCGTTCTATTCAAGCTATCGCTCAATACTTGCAGCTGTGGATGGATAATGCTAAGCTAAGTCATAATCTGTGAACATGGTGACATAGCGTTATTACTTTTCGGTATATAGTCGAAATCGTTTAACATTGGATCCTATGGGGAAAAATGAACTTGGTCGAATATGACCTACTTCCGCTCAAGCTATTTCAATCTCCTTCGCCACACAGTGAGGTAATATCACCTTAAAGCAATTTATAAGAAAAACACGGCGATTTCTGTATTACTTTTTGTTTCCATGGCAACGAAGCCACTGGCCTAATGATAAACATACAGATTCTAGCCATTTAAAGAAAAATCGTCAGAAATCAAATACAAATGCTAAAATTGCATTCTTTTCGCCAACTAGTTGCCAATAAGCATCTTCAGATCACTTAGTGCTTTAATTAGGCGGAGGTTGTCTAGTTATGGTGCTAGAGCGCTCCGAAGTGGGACGACACCTTTGCGGGGCCGCCAATGATGAGTGAATGGAGATTGTGTCCATCTTGAAAAAATCGTCAAAAATCAGAAAAACAAGCTAGAGCTGTGACGTTTGCGTCAAATGGTAGGGAACATTGATTGTCAGAAAAATAGTGAAAGAAACAAATTAGTTGCTATATCACTTCGCTTACAGTGTTCTTTGTTCTTGTCGTCGGTCTCCGTGTTTCCGCAATGATAAGCTAATGCAATTTTTGACCATTTCGCCAAGCCATAGCTGAAGGACTAATCTTACTATCGGCTAGCTCTTTAATCGAATAAGTTGTGGCAGTAAGGCTTGGCATATTGCCGCTTGGACGTTGTCGTGCGTCACGTCATAACGTCACCATGACGTCATGACGTCACATATCTTAAGTAGGCTATTACTCAGCTATTACAAGGTATGGCGACTTTCGGGTTGCTTGACGTTGCAGGCCGTGTTCAGGGACATTTTGTGCCGTGTGTAACTTGTTTGGCGCAGGGGATAAGTATGCGTCAAAAATGACGTCATAGCTAACGTGCTCCTACGACATGTTGGGTTTGCTTTATTTTCAGCCACTTTGGCAATAGCTGTCATAGAACGAGTTGATACGTAGGTATATTAAAGAAATAGAAGCCATCTTAAGCATTTTTGCAAACGTCAAACGACGTCATGTCGCGTCACGATGACGTATTATTAGATAACAAGTAAAATTCGTAGCGCCATTCATAATGAGTTAAGCAATCGCGCTTGAGAAAATTTCATGTTCACTTAAACTCTAATATGGCATTAAATTCTTGGGCGGAAGATTCGTCACATGACGCGATTGTCACGTCATCGGCACAAGCGACGGTTTTACCTGTAATTCCGTTAATATCGGTTAATTGCTCATTGCACACTGCTCCAAATAGAGCCTGCGGTGCGCACGTTGTCGGATGAATGCGCTATTTGGCTTAAGTTTCCCGTTGTACGCGCTGTTTAGCCCGAATTGTCCCGTATACGCGCTGTTTATCCAAAATTGCCCCCTATATGCGCTGTTCAGCTCAAATCGTAATCTAGAAATGGCCCTCATTCCCTTAATAATCATCGTGGGCGGTCGCGGTTCCGATCAACATGTTCAGATAGACACGCTCTTCGACATAGAGTCGATTTTCGTCATCATCAGTGTCCTCACTGACTTCTTGGTTCTTTGTCGGTCTTCCAGTCCAAAAGGCGTGTATGTCTGTCTCACTCGAGAACTGCAAGTCTCATTGCGTCCTAACAACCGTATACATTATTTCGCAGTAGTTTGTGCCTGATAGCTTGGCGATAGGGCTACGATATACTCGTCACGCAGATCAAAAGGTCAAAGGTCAAGGTCACAGCGATGTTTTGACAAAAATCATTGAACACGCTTATATCTCCGTTAATATTAAAGCTAAAGATCTCTGGTCAGTTTCAGAATATGCTACTAATTAGGGCGCAGTTTTCATGTATTGTTCACTTTTTGATGCGTATATTCATTTTCGAGTAATATGAGCTCATAAGTTTTGAGGAAAACGCACTAAATGACCTCTGTCAGTGTTTTCGCCTGATGACCCATTTACCTTCAAGTTATCGCTATAACGTTCTAATATGTCATAGAAATATGAACTGAGATGATTTGTGTCGAATCTTAGAGTGTTTTGATACGTCACGTGACGTCACGATGACGTCACTTTTGGTACTTACCAAAACTCGTCAAAAATCGGAAAAAATCATAAAAATACACGAGTAGCGTCTTTTGTAGAGAAAGTGGTTCCTCGTATAGCTGCGAAGTAAAAACGATACGTTCCTATCTTACTTCCGGTTCTTAGATAAAAATGTTAAAATTGCAATCTTTTCGCCAACTAGTTGCCAATAAGCATCTTCAGAGTGCTTTAATCAGTCACATAGAACGCTTGATACTGGAGCGTCGTCGCGTCGGGTCAAACGAAACTTGACTTCTGATTTATCTTGGCCACGAAGATGTCTACCGCAGCCCCTCAACTTAATGCCTGGCGACCCTTGTGTGTGACTGTTATCCTAATCGCTTAGAACTAGAGCTACGCCCACCCGATCCACACGTTTTTCATGCAAGTATGTTCGCGGTTAACAGTTAACGAACGACCGCCGGATGCAGTTCGCGTTCCTGATGGCTGCTTCAAAAGATTTACTGACCTAAGTTGGATACTTTAAATACGTCGTAATAAGTCAATAATAAGACAATGTTAAGTGGGAGTAATGGTCAGACGCGCTCTACCTCATCAGTTTGCTCTCGAATCTCCCACCTAATGTCGATGCCGGTCACGTACCACCCACTTCGGACCGGGCACCTGTGCTCCTTTCACCAGCGGCAATGTTCTGGGCCTGTCCTAACCTTCCTGGATGCTTGTCTGCCGCCACCTTGCACCCACCCCGCCGACAAACCTACGTTATTATGCACAAGTGTTAGCAAACAGTCGCCGAGTAGCAGGATACCTGCTTCAAGGGACATTAAACTACTATCATGCTGTAATGTAATCGGTACAGTAATGTCAAGAATGCACTGTTACGGCGAGCTGAGAAATTGAGACTAAGTGAGTGCCGTGAAACAAAATTTCTTCTCTGTTGGTAGTCGCGAAATCGACAATCACAGTTATTGCCCCCGGGAAGGGGGGGGAGGGGGTAGGAACCAACAAAATCAATTGCACTGCACTAATGGACGCGAGCCCTATTTGAAACAACGATTCCCTTTAAACTTACTCATAGAGCAATATCTTCCCTTAAACTTAATCTTCCCGAAACTTAAACAATATTTGAAATAAGGTGTATATGTTCTTAGTGATAAGGATACACATTTTTTTATACAGTAATATGCATGTTCTAAAGCCACTTTTTATGCCCAACTCGTGCCAACGAAATGGATTATTCTAGGAAATGGCAGGCGTGAGTCATATGTGAACTTTGTTTTTATATATGTTCAAACTAATGAAAAATATTGTTCACATGTTAAGCACTGTATGTCAGATAAATTACTGATGCCACATAAATTTCCAATGCCAAATACATTATTTATACCTAGCAATCAAAAGGCATAACACAAATTTCCCTTGCCCGTGAACTGACCCGCTTATGTATGGAAGCACAAAGTGAAACTACGGAGACACGCTTAGGGTGATCCATGTTGGCAGAATGAGTGGGAAGGCGGTTGTTACACATTTACAAATTGATAACTTTGTAAGCGGGTTAGAGTCAGGAAAAGCGTGAGAATGTCTGTTACTTCATGGGGGACGTGTTTTGCCGGCGAAAATACAAGATCTGCTAAAAGTATGGCCGACGTCATCTTAAGATCAAAGCTCAAGTGACTGGCCCCCCTGCCTCACTCAAGCCGCTGACCAAATTCCGAGGCCCCGTCTTGACCTCAAAACCACGCTATCATAGTCAATGTAAAGTTCAAGCCAGGGGACCGAGCATATGTACTCAATGTACTGGAATTTTTTTGAAATGGCCCACATTCCCTTGATATTCATCGTGGACGGTCGCAGTTTCGATCAACATGTTCAGAAAAACACGCTCTTTGACCTAAAGTCAATTTTCGTCATCATCAGTGTCCCACTGAGTTCTTGTTCCTGTTTATGCTTTCATATGTCAAATTAATGTAGTTGCTGGGTACTTCGTGTTTCTTGGCGAATCTTAAATAAATAGAAAAAGAATAATATCAATCGAAGATTGATATTTATATTTATACAATAACATTTATATGTATAACATTTCTATTTATACAATAACATTTATATGTATAACATTTCTATTTATACAATAACATTTATATATATAACATTTGTATTTATTATCTTATAAAGTAATTTTTTTACAAAGTTAATTTCTTATAAAGTTCAAAATGTCTGCTTTGCGTCGTTTCAGTGCTTTGAGTTTGACAAGTTCGAAGGCTACGCCACAGAAGATGATTTGGTGAAGAAGAGCTTGGATCATGTGGTCGATGACAAGCTGTGGGCAGGTACGTCTATAGTCTGTCTGTCCCTTGGTTTTCAGGTATGTGAAGCGTCTATCAATCCATAGGTTTCAAACACCACAAATAGTTGTTGAATAACAATTAATAGCAAGCGTAAGAAAGAAAACTAAACGGAGTTGGATCTATGCCAACAAAAAGAATAACGTCGGGGCTTATATCTGACAGAATCTATGCTAACAAACTTGCCTGTAAGCAAAGTAATGACTGATAATTGATGCGTTTATCTCTGGTTGTCCGCCAGCCTTGGTGTTCAAGGTGGACGACAAATCCTCGGACCCCGCCCTGCCCAGCATGGTGTCCTACAAGATCCGGATGGATAGCGATCGCGTCGACTCCACCGCCAAACTGAAGGTCCTGGACAGGTCAGTCAGTCCGCCACGTGGCCTTTCCAAGTCGCTCGCCGCTGAGGGAACCCAGCAAGCAGGGCGTCCTGGTATAAGATTGATTCGTTCCCTGGGTGACCCACCATA
>OZ025249.1:21662125-21823248 GCA_964019135.1 Arenicola marina
AGGGTTGCCAGGGGTGCCAGGGTTGCCAGGGGTGCCAGGGGTACCAAGGGTGCCAGGGATGCCAGGGGTACCAAGGGTGCCAAGGGTGCCAGGGGTGCTAAGGGTGCCAATGGTGCGAAGGGTGCCAGGGTGCCAATGATGCCAGGGGTGCCAAGGGTGCCAGGGGTGCTAAGGGTGCCAAGGATGCCAAGGGTAACAAGGTGCCAAGGGGTTGCCAAGAGTGCCAGGGGTGCCAATGGTGCCAGTGGTGCCAGGGGTACCAGGGGTACCAAGGGTTGCCAAGGGTGCCAGGGGTGCTAAGGGTACCAAGGTGCCAAGGGTGCCAGGGTTGCCAGGAGTGCCAGGGGTGCCAAGGGTGCTAGGGATGCCATGCGTCATCAGGGTCAGACAGAGAAGCTCGTGCCGCCCGTAGGCGGTGGATGGGAACCAGCCTGTTCCGTACACTGGCATGTTTTTCGGTGATCTACCCTCTTCAGTGTGAAAGTTCTGTAGCGCGAGATTTTAGTTTTGTTCCATCTGCCGCTATGCCGAGGAATATGTCATTTTGGTGCAGTTTATATCTAAAACCATGTTTTCCAATATCGTTATGTGATCATCTGTTTTCATCTGTATCAAGTCCTATCTATTTACGCTGAGGTTACTAAACTATGGATCTACGACCCGTTAACCGTTCGAGGCTTTGAAGCCCAAGATGCATGGGGATTATATGTTGTTTTTTTCAAGTACAGAACATAAACTGAGCTACAAAGTACTTTTAAATCGCATATTTTCGTGATAAACTCCTAATACCTCAACTGAATCTTGCTGTAAGAACTATTGGAACACTTTACATACATACACCTCATTGGGGTAGTAGGCGAGATCACCGTGGCGCACCTAGCGAATGCAACTTATATGTGGCTGTTTTTCGACTTTTCGAGCATTTTTTCGCTACGAAATTTAAATATTGATACAATGTACATAACAGGAAATAATACAATCTTTTACCATAAGTTTTGAAATGTAGGATACTAACGTTCCGTAACCTTTCCGTTACCTGGACGCTCGGAAATATATACCCGGGTAGAGGTTCTCGCAATCAGTCTTACTTCGTTCGCGTAATTTTTTTCATCCCCTAAAACGTTGCAAAAATTCCCCCTTTTTTTAGTTAATTTGATTATTTCGCACTTTAGGCACACAGCCTGTGATACATACACAAACACAAATTCAGTGATTGAAAAACGAAACTGTTCAGTAATCAAATAAGTAAACAAGTGACAGATAGTAAATCGTATAAAGATCTTAGTAAATTACCATACATAAATTTATATACAAACTTCGTTTTCAAAAGAAACGCTGCATTTACAAATTTGGTTTGCTATATCTACCTCACATTCTGATGTCATTAGCAACAAAAACTGGTCAGGGCTGATTATATAGGGAATGAGTCTGTCTCTTAAAGTTTGAGATTTACCATTGTTAGTATCTTGTATGTTGGTTTTTCTGTTTCTGCAGACACAGTTAGGTGACCCTGTCAGCGCCAAGGATGAGGGGTGGCGGACTTGTCTGACGGCAGTGACACCGCCAGCTCGGCCAGCTGGTCTACCACCAACGGTCACGGTGAGTCGTGGTACAGGTAGCGGGCCCTGAAACCTGGGGCCCAGGCCTTGAGACTGAAACCTGGGGCCCAGGACTTGAGACTGAAACCTGGGGCCCAGGACTTGAGACTGAAACCTGGGGCCCAGGACTTGAGACTGAAACCTGGGGCTCAGGCCTTGAGACTGAAACCTGGGGCCCAGGACTTGAGACTGAAACCTGGGGGCACCAGGACTTGAGACTGAAACCTGGGCCCAGGACTTGAGACTGAAACCTGGGGCCGAGGACTTGAGACTGAAACCTGGGACCCAGGACTTGAGACTGAAACCTGGGCCCAGGACTTGAGACTGAAACCTGGGGCCCAGGCCTTGAGACTGAAACCTGGGGCCCAGGACTTGAGACTAAAACCTAGGGCCCAGGCCTTGAGACTGAAACCTGGGGTCCAAGACTTGAGACTGAAACCTGGGGCCCAGGACTTGAGACTGAAACCTGGGGCCCAGGACTTGAGACTGAAACCTGGGGCCCAGGACTTGAGACTGAAACCTGGGGCCCAGGACTTGAGACTGAGACCTGGGGCCCAGGACTTGAGACTGAGACCTGGGGCCCAAGATTTGAGACTGAAACCTCGGGCCCAGGACTTGAGACTGAAACCTGGGACTAAAACCTGGGACTGAACACGTGAGACCTGGAACTTGAGTTGTAGGCTGCGGGAACTGGATCCTGTTGCCGGGTTAAGTCGCGGGCTTTGGTAGTTGTACCTTATGTCTAACAGACTCCAAACAAGTGATATATATATATATTACTTTACATGCGGACGTGAAGTCATAAGTGTCCTGGATTTAAATTGATAACCAGATTTCACTGTATAATACAGTGATGGTGTCTAGTTATATAGTGCTGGAGCGTTATTTTGAATACAATTGTATTGTATACTTGTGAGCTTTCATCTAGTTCAGGCTAGTTTAATTGTTTCTCTGTGAAAGATGATTAAAATACTCTCGTGTTGGCAGGGGCGCCCTCTGTGGAGTCGAGAGTGACGGCCTTCCTGCAGAGCCAGGTGCCCGAGGCGACCCTGGTGGAGAGCGTGGGTACTGAGCTGACGTACCAACTGCCGGACGACAAGGGACACACCGCCCAGTACGAGGCTCTATTCAGGAAGCTGGACGGCCACCTCAACATGCTGGGTATCTCTGGCTACGGCATCTCAGACACGACATTGGAGGAGGTAGGGGTCTGGGGGAGGGATGGGTGTGGGGTGAGGGGTGCAGGGGGGAGGGGGGGGAGGGGGGGGGGGGGGGGGCGGGGAGAGGGGTGATTAGGGACACACCGCCCAGTACGAGGCTCTATTCAGGAGGCTGGACGGCCACCTCAACATGCTGGGTATCTCTGGCTACGGCATCTCAGACACCACACTGGAGGAGGTAGGGGTCCAACAGTAAGTGGTGGATACAAATTTTACATAATTTAGACATTTACGATGGTTGACCCGGGCTAGGACCATGAAGTCGCTGACGAGATGTCAACGAGATGTCGGTTGTTGCAGGTGTTCCTGAGGGTGGCTGATGAGACTGGTGTGGATGAGGAGCAGGCCGAGCGAGAGGGGGTCGAGATGCTGACAGACGGTGGGTGCCCCCTCCCCCCCCCCTCATTCCCTTTAAAGTTTTTTTAAAACAACTTTAAAAAGACGTTTCACTATAAATCAACGTTTTTGTAACGTGCTCTGAGATGAACTGCAATATATTGGAAGCATAGTGAACACTTATAAATAACGTGCAGTTGATTTCGTTGTAACCGAATATTACCTGAAAATAATGTTGTCCGATGGGAAAGCTATTGACGTATATATACATATTGCAAAAAGTATTTGTCCTGGCGTTTCCAAATAGCAACGTCGTAAGAAACTAAACGGCTTCCCATACCACTAGTCCACGACGGATATTATGACAGACCAGCGTCTTACCTAACCGTCAACGTCTGAGCGTCAATCTTGCACCAGGTGGCGCCTACGCTCGCCCAGTGACCCGCATGAGCTTCCGGAGTAAGGCGCGAAGCTTCTTCAACAAGAAGCCGTCAGATAAGAGAGCCTTCATTCATGCCGATGGCGACGCAGGTATTTATATTACACAGATTATATTATTAATACTGCATATTATTTCGCTTCGTGGTGGCAGCATTATTACTCTTGTACTTACCTATACTGAATTCGTAACGAGATGAAATCACTATCTTCACTACGTAATACGACGTTTCTTAGGTGAAGTAGAAGCCTGGATAGATAACAGCTACTAACAGTGAACACTAACCAGTACTTAGTGATGCTGCAGTTGCATTAGTGTACGGACGTTTGCTTGGACGTCTTTCCCAACTTATATCTACGATTTTTTATGGGGATGCATTAGGTGACCATTGGGGTATACTCTCATGGAATAACTATGAACAAGGTCAAAACAAGATCCTGTAATCAGGCTCACCCTGTGTGTAAATAAGTAAAGAGAAAAATGCTGAGAGATGAACTACCTAATCTGTGGTTCTGTGCCAATACGATATGCCCATGTTATTATACTTGGCAATAAGGCGCTGCAGAAATTAACTTCTTGTATATATTTATTACCATATTATTTAACCCCATGAACGGATTATATTTTCTGTTGTTTGTTTTTGCACCATGACGTAGTAATAACTATTTCCTTACTATTAGAGTATGTGTGTTTCTTTCATCTTTCTACTAATCTGTAAACTAATAATTTGCTAAATACAGAGGGACAGCGTTCCTCCTGTTTGTTGTGTCCAGCAGTACGCTCTTTCTGTTTTAGCTGTCAAGTGAATATCTGTATGAAACTACAACTGTCAGTTTTTGTTTTTGGTTATGTTTATAATCTTGTTTCTCTGTTTTTCTCCTGATAAATCCTAAAAGCAGATTACGTTCCCCTGTTACGGTTTGGGGACCGCTACTTACGTACGGGTAACACTACTGTCGGCCGTAGTTACTATGAACCCTTTAGATAATGGCTTGGTAACTCTGCTTGTCTGTCTAATCACATGGAAGGTTAAAGTTGATCAATTGTCAAGCACCACCAACCATGATCGATGACTTCCCGGGCATGATCTTTATTTACCAGGTTATCATTTGGTTGTCAGGACAACGTGAAACACGTGCACACGTGGGTTCGCTAATGGGAAATTGTGAAAAGTCTGTTTTATTTAAGTCGGGCATTGGCGGATTTTTAAGATGGCAGCGGTTTTATGTGTTGCTTTAGCTTTTTTTCTCCTTCTTGAAGGTGGGAAACCTAAAGGATTGAACTGGAAGCAAGATAAATCCCGCTTCGACACCTCTAGCGCTCTGTTTATGTTTTACATATAGTGTAATTATGCTCTTGGGTTAATTCTCCCACAATTGTTTATTCGACTCCTTTGCCTTAGTGTACTTTAGATAAGTCACCCACAGTGCCAATAAAACTAGGAGTGCAGCCGCCATTGTCTTACAGTGGTATTCATGTATTATACGACCTTGTTTCTATCGACAAACTAACGTCATGTATGTGTTAGGATCATATAATAGTGGTCAGGGTTTCATACCTTGTCCAAAAGGTTATGATGCTTACGACTGGACCACGTCTTTATACAGCATCTGCACATCTCTCAGTCGTTACGATAAAAAGGCAATAATTATTGATTGAAAATATCGTAATATCCTGGAATCTTTCTGAATAACACTGGATACCCACTTGATACCTACCGGATATCAATATTTTCGTATTCCATAAACAAGGTTGTGAGCCAAATATATAACAACCAAAGTGAGGGTGGGACATGTCAATGACGACCTCAAAGTCAAGGGCCCTGTTGTTTGATTATTATCAGCACCAGATTTAGGTAATTTAGTCGCTTTTCTGGACCAAAAGTAACCTTTTGTCCAGTTATTAATATTAAATAAATGTATGACCATTTCTGTGGACCAGCGCTAACCAATAACTAACTCGACGCATATCACTTCACGGCCTGTCACGTGTGAGAGGTGGGTTCACGTCTTGGCGCCTCTCGTCTTTCTTAGCGTTGTCACTACCTGTTGTACCGTCACGTTGTTTATCTTATTTTGTAGGCAGTATATGTGACGGAGACCTGAGTGACGCAGGTATCTATCCACTACCTTCCTTTGACTTCACCCATCACGGCTATGTCACGAAGCCTCTCATTTTACGCTATGTCATGAGCTACCGAGGCAATTTTTATGTAGTGTACATCTCTACAGCTTTTTATAATTTTTGAATTATTTATGTTGTCAAGTTCGTATCTTACTGAGACTTTATTATGATTAATATGCCATGTTTTCATTTTATGTTCAGTTATTTTTTAATGTTGTCTTCGATCTTTCTTGAGTATAATTTTCAAAATTTATTTTTCGTGTCATACGAATTATTACTTTTATCCCCGTCTCGGCTGCCCACAATAACTGCTGGCTGTCCACAATGTGTTCGTGCCACGTTGACTGTCTGTCTGTCTGCAGACTGCGGAGACACGGACCTCAACGTACCCACAGAGGTGACCAACCGTTGTAACGGTATGGGCGACTACACCGTGACCGGTGCTGCCCTCGTGCGGAGACAGTTCCGGGCCATCCTGGTCAAGAGGTTCCACTACCTGCGCAGGAGCAAAAAGGCTTTCATTGTGCAGGTAACTGATGCCTAGACCGCCAAATAGGACAACTTGTTGCGGCTTTGTAGCGATCCTGCAGCCTTTTTTATTTGTGTAAATAAAGACGCCTACCTACCGTAATAGTGCCGTGGCATAGCTACCCCTACATGGCTCACTTAGCTTCAGGTCAACGGACCCGGGTTTGATCCTCAATGTTGTTTTGCATCTTATAGCAATTCGATCAGATTGTTATAGCTCCAAAAAATCATGCCAGAATCAAAAATTGTTACAATTTTAGACCTGATTATTGCAAGGATTATTTATTCTTATCACTTGGTTATCATTACAATATATTGCCTATGTAACAGAGTGAATGTGCGAGGGCGCTGACATAAGAGAATCAACAGAATGGACCGTTCCGGAGTTTATTTATAACATAAACCAAACACCCTGTAAAGACAGGATTCAAAATCAATAAAACATACACATAGAAGCTTAATTTCAATGAATATTAACAACTTTTGGCAGTGAGCTTCGAAGACGAGATGATTACATAAAAAGGATGAATGAACAAATGAAATTACGAAATAATCAAAACTCTTTAAAACACAACAGATCCGGTTCGAATTAGCTGCTGTATTATACAATTTAATTTGTATTGTAGCAGGACAACGTTATATGACATCGCTCTCCAATGCATATATTAAGTACGAAATAATCAATTTTCAAATTAAACTGATGCAAATTATTCATTACAACAAAGTCCAGATATAATCTATATCATCAGACATACTAGTTTAAAAGCTAGTATCAATATCCCTAAAGTAATCAATGAAGCAATATAAATGCTTAATTTTAGAAAGAGCATTCTCCATTTAAGAATGAAATTAAACAGAACCATATTCTCATATTACGACACATAAAATTAACCAACGCTGATAGAGACCACTCAATTCTGGAGATTTCTCATACACAATATAATATAAATGTAGTAATCCCATACCCTGATAACCGCATTATTATGGAAATTACTCCTCCATAAAATAACATAAAAATGAAATACTCGACATAGTTAAACTAAAGTGATATTATGTCACTTACCGCATCTCCAGCGGGTGTTTAATTTAAAGTTGACACTGCTGCACGTTGCTGCACCACAGCTCTGTAAATGTGTGTAATACATCATGTGAAATACCATAGACATCTATCATTCCGGGACAGGATTATCATTGGCGCCTTGGTCCCAAGGATAAAATGGCATTCACAAACTTGACCAAAATACTACTACATAAACCCAAAATACCATTTGCCACGAACCACGAGCCACATGAATTACCATGTTCACACTTTAAGTAAAGTGCAGTCTGTATATATATAAATGAACACAAGACTGACAAGTCATGGCCATAGGCATTAAATTAAAGGTCTAAACCATAAAGTTACAAGTGTCAAATTGTTGAAATGCTAATGTCATATCGCTTTTTAAAAATACCCTCCTTTTTTACCATAAGTCACTACCTTAGATAAGTGACACATATCACCAAAATAACACTGATATATTCGTAGCAGAACTGAACAAAAATCGAAATGTAACACCTGAAAGTTAAATCAACCGGCTTTGTCAAATGCTCGAGACCTAAAGCGGCATACCCACGTGGTATATTTCCACGCTTAAAACTGACTAAGAATTGTCTTTAATATTAGAAATACAGTTCAAAATAGCTATAACGAGTGATATAACGTCGTCTGGAATGTACCACAAACTAACCTGAGTGACGGCAAAATGGACAAATGGCTAAAACTGTTGATGCGAGTCTGTAAGCAAAACACGTCTTGCTCGTCGAGCAACTTGAGACCAAGGGCATCTCTCTAGGCGGAAACGGATGTTCACGGGCGGTGCCTCGCCAGATGGCAGCACATACACAAATAAGAGGATACCAATAGATGGCGACACTTTTAAGCAACATATTATCACAGAGCACCACTAGGTGTCACCTCTGTAAATCCGAAATACCATAAAAACTGACCCTGTCACACCCACCCCTTCTTTTTTGTTTACTTAAGGCGTTAAGTAAGCAAACCTTACGTATTACTCGCAGCTTAAATAACAGGTAACATTTAACGCATAACAGCAATAACCTTAGCTGTAATACCGAACATTCTAGACAAAAATTTCATTCAATGCTAATACTGATCGAGGTTCGCCGTGAGGGTTACCATGTTTCCCAGCCGTAGTTCTCGTACTTCGCCGAAGTACGGGAGTCGACTCTACGTCTACCTCGCGTTCTACAGTTTCCACAGGTTGGGCAATTAGAGAATCTCGTCCCTGGTTAACGACGGGTACAACACCACGGTCTTCCGGGTGTGCAACTTGGGGAGTCTGAACCCCAGTTTCGTCAGGTTGGACAGTCGGAGAGTCTCGTCCCTGGTAAGCAACGGGTACAACACCACGGTCTTCCGGGCGTGCAACCTGGGGAGTCTTAACCTCCACCGTCCGTCTCTCAGGCATCCGTCTCTCAGGCATAGTAGGCTGGTACTGTATGACATAATCCTCGGCTTCTGACGAATCTGAAGACGATTCGGAACAGTGAGTGAAGGAGGTTCCTCTCCGACGTTCTCCTTCAATGGACGCCGGTGGCGGTACTGGAGTCCGGACGTTATGACAAGATTTCAGCTCAGTGCGGTTGACCCACTTCGCCACTCCGAACCCGTCCGCTGGCTCCACGAGGTACCCTGCCTTGTCTTCCATTCGCGCTACCACACGATAGGGTTCGGGTCGGTAGGAGTCCTGCATCTTGTTGCGTCCTCGTACGCCGCGGTTCCGGAGGTAGACTCTCAGTCCAATGGACAAGGGCATGTCGCGCGCACTGGCATCGTACGCCTGCTTTCGAGTGGCCGCTGCACGCTCCAACTTGTCGTTAGCGTGGACAAAAGCTTCTTTCAGTCTGTCCTGGTGGATGGCAACCCAGGAATCAGGCTGGACTGGTTCCTCCCGTATCTCACCGAGCAGAGCGTCAATTGGCAGACGGGCGTCCCTTCCGTACATCAAATAAAAAGGAGAGAATCCCGTGCTCGCGTGAGGCGTAGTGTTGTAACAGAAGGTCAGTGAGTCTATGAGGTCGGGCCACTTCGGTTTCTTTGACGGAGGGAGAGTTCGCAGCAGGTCATGCAGAGTCCGATTGAACCTCTCACACTGGGCATTTCCGATCGGATGGTAAGGGGTGGACCGAGACTTCTTCACTCCGTACAAGTTGCATAGGTCCTTGATCAGACGAGACTCAAAGTCTCTACCTTGATCTGAGTGTAACCGGAGAGGGGGTCCGAATCTGTGAAACCAGTGTTTCACCAACACTTTGGCAACGGTGGTAGACTTTTGATCTTTAGTCGGGATCGCCACACTATACTTCGTGAAGACATCAGTTATCACCAGTACATTTTCGTGTCCGCTTGTTGACTTTTCGAGGATTGTGAAATCCATGGCGACGACTTCCAGAGGCCTGGTTGCCAGGAGTGATCCCAACGGTGTCTTAACTCTTTCTACCTTGGCGAGGAGACATCGGTTGCAGCGGCCAATCCAGTTCTCGACGTCCTTGTACATCCCAGGCCAATAGCATCGTGACCGGACCAGAGCTGCAGTTCGGTCGACGCCCTGGTGCCCCTGGTTGTCGTGAAGTCCTTCCAACACTTTATCTTTCATCGAGACTGGTAGCACCACTTGTCGTATCATTCCTTGGACGGGATCTTGCACCAGGCGCACCAAAACTCCCTGGTCAATGCTTAGCTTGTCCCATTGGCGCAGAAGGAGTTGTACGTGGCTGGACTCATCCTTCCGGCGCTGGCGGCTAGGTTTCCCCTCCCTCATGAATTGCATCACTCTTCCCACGATGTGATCGTTCGCCTGCACTTTGCTGAGCTCCTCGTTCGAGACACGCGGCAGCTGACAAGCCTCCGGTTCTCCTTGGATGCTGTCGTCGCGAAGTAACTCTGAGCAGACAACAAGTTGCAGCTCTGCTGGAAGATCACTATGTCGCAGCACGACGGCGAAGGTATCGGCGACCTCATCTTCACTGACATCCCAGGGACGCTGTTCCTGCCTGGAGAGCGCGTCACAATTTTGATTGTTGCGACCTGGCTTGTACTTGATCTCAAAGTCAAACCCTGCTAAGGCCGAGGCCCAGCGTTGCTCCAGCGCCGGCAGCTGTCTTTTCGTCATAAGGTAGGTTAAGGGGTTATTGTCGGTCTCGATGGTAAACTTCTGATGCCTCAGGTATTCCGTGAACTTTTCAGTAACAGCCCACTTCAGGGTAAGCAGTTCCAGCTTCTTGGAGCTGTAACGGTCGAGATTCCTTTCACCACGGCGCAGACCGCGGCTGGCGTACGCAATTACCCTTCTCTTCCCATCCTGGATCTGACTCAGCACGGCTCCGAGACCATCGTGTGAGGCGTCGATCTCCACAACGAATGGCAGGCGGAAGTCCGGGTAGGCCAGTGTTGGGGCTGCTGTCAGTGCGTCCTTCAGCTGGGTAAAGGCCACGTCGTGTTTATCAGTCCACTCGTCCTTGAGGGGGGCTGACTTGTTCCGGCGTCCCTTCTGCTCCCTGATGATACGCCCTACTAGCTCATGCAGAGGCGCCGCGATGGAGCTGAAGTGCTGGACAAATCTCCTGTAATAGGCGGCAAATCCTACGAAGGTTCGCAGCTGTTTCAGGGTCATAGGTACAGGCCACTCCGCTACGGCAGCGACCTTCTCTGGGCTGGTCTTAACTCCTTGGGCAGACACTCGGTGACCCACAAAGGACACTTCAGGTTTGAAGAAATGGCACTTGTCAGGACGAATCTTGAGTCCATGCTGGGACAGTCTGGACAGTACTATTTCCAGTCTGTTGAGATGTTCCTCCATATTCCGACTGAATATAATGATGTCGTCTAAGTACACCAACAGTATCTCGAACACCTCATCCCGAAACACGTGTCCCATGAGTCGCGAAAACGTGGCTGGCGAGTTGGACAGTCCAAACGGCATCCGGATATACTCGAACAGACCCATAGGTGTCACAAAGGCGGTCTTGTGCTGGTCGGTGGCCTCAACTTCCACTTGATTGTATGCAGAGGTGAGGTCCAGGGTTGAAAACAAGGTTGATCCACCCATGGATTCCAGGGCTTCCTCGATCCTTGGCAGGGGATATGAGTCCTTCTTCACCTTCAAGTTTAATCTGCGGTAGTCAACGCAGAGGCGCAGTTCACCAGTCTTCTTGCGTATGATAACGGTCGGGGACGCATAGTTGGAAGTACTCTCCCTGATTATTCCCTTGTTCAAGAGGTCTTGAAGGTGAGTCTTGACCTCCTTCCAATCCTGCGGTGGAATCCTCCTGTATGGCTGCTGGACAGGCACGTCATCCATAGTCTTCATACTGTGTCTGATAGAACCAGTGCAGCTCAGGTCGTCACCATCTTGAGAAACCACGTGACGGTACTTGCAGAAGATGTCTTTCGCTCTCTGCAGTTCTTCTTCTGTTCCAGGGAAGTTGTCGAGGTTTATCCCACTCACGCATCCTTCGGCTGAATATATCTTCGCTCCTGCGGCAGGAACGGCGGAAACCCGGTCACCGGTATCACACGTGACAGTTATCCGGTTGGAATGGACCTTCAGTTGGATCTCATTGCAGCACACATCAGAGGCGGGTTTGAAAGTGGCAAGGGGGGTGCCAGATCTCAGTTGGATGTCTGAGTCCGTTCCGTTCATTACTTGGACATACACTGCTCCACTTGAGGCGTCCACGACAGTCCGTCCTATCCGTATACCCGGATGGGGTGGTCTTGGTAGTGGTTCCATCAAAGTCAATCCTTGTCGGGGACCAACGACTTTCACGGGGGTGAGACTCTGTGCAGGGATCATCAGTGGCCAAGGGCCGGGAACACGAGCGATGCCTGTCATCTTCTTTCTGGTCGGCTCCTCTCGACGCAGCAAAGATGCAAATGAGGGTAGGTGTTCCAGCACGTTAGTGCCGATTAACATGGGGACCTCTTGCCGGATACCCTCTGTGGCCTTCGTGTCCTTCACCACGAAGATGGTCACGTTCTTGAGGAAGGTGTCGCCAATCTGTAAGTCGCTCTGTATGGCACCGATGTAGGGTATGTCCAGACCGTTAGCTCCGGTAAGAGAAAACCATTCCGCTTGCTTCAATAGGACTCCCGTGGGTACCACCGATTCTCTGAAAGCGCTCTCGGACAGGGTTGTCACCATCGATCCGGTATCCACAAGACCTATCAATCCCACGCCACCTAATTGGATCTCGACTGTCGGGCGGCTTCCCACTAGGCGCACTACGGGTACGGTTGAGCCTCTGTCAGTTGTGGCACCCACTTCATGGCTCACTGCAATGGGTGAATCTCGTTTGGGGGTCGATTGGCACTGAACCGGCGTGCATCAGAACTGGGATTCTCTGGGGGCGGTCTTGACTGTCCAGCTTCGCGTGACCCAATACCCGGCGGTCCAGTGGTTTCCTTGTTCCGCTGCGCCTTCCACTGGTAGCAATCTCTGCGAAAATGGCCAGGCTTGTCACAAAAGAAGCAGCGTCGCTCCCTTCCGTCCGGTCGCTTTCTCTCTGTGAGCTCTAGGATCAGCTTGTGCTGCTCATTCAGCTGCAACTGTTGTCGCTGCAGGCACTCCATCATAGAGGTCAGTTTACTGGTCTGTGATTCGAGCTCGCTCGGCTGTACCACGTTCACCGTAGCTTGACCAATCTTCCCTTGACCCTTCGATCCGGAAGCTCCGAGGTCATCCTCCGCCCATCTCTCTGCCTCCCTCCTGAGGCTCCTGAATGTGGTACTTGGATGGTCACGGATCCGTCGCTTCAGCTCACGACGGAGAGAGCCATCCCGCACCTTCTCAGCGAAGGTGTCCCGTAAAGCCCTGTCGCGGTTGGGGAGGCAAGTGTCGTCTTGCTGAAGGGCTTTATCCAGAAGCTCCATGAGCGCGTGTGAGAACTGTTGGAGTGTCTCCCGACTCTCTTGCCGTCTGGCGTAAAACGCATCCAGCAGCTGCGCAGCGGTCCGTTTCTCCCCAAAGGCCTCTTCCAGCAGCTTGAAAATGGCCTCCGGGTGAGACCTTTCTTCTGGATCCGCATACCGAACCTCTCGCTTCGCAGCTCCTTCCAGGTGGCACATCATGAAGTCAGCTGCGATCAAATCCTCCAAACCCTGGGCTTCGAGGCTTGCGTGGATCTCGATCTTCCAATCTTCCAGGCGTGCAGGGTCCCCGCTGAACTTGGAAACCTTCTTGGGCGCGTACACCACCCTGGTAAACTGTTCCGGGAAGGGTCGTGGAACATGCATCGCTCCCATCTGCCTCCGTAGGTCGGCCAGCTGTCGTAGCAAATCCTCCCTGCCTTGGTCATCAGCCTCTGGCACAGCCGCACCTTCGCCTGCAACTCCATCCTCTCCTGCCCCAGGAGCAACAACCTCTTCCTCCTCCACACCCACGTCATCCCCATGTCTAGACATGCCTAGACACTTACAATAAGTAGGTACCTTGTCTAAACCGACGACAACAACAAAGGTGACAGGAAACAGGCTAACATCAAGTAAAGGTCACGTCAACAACAATGCGACAACATAAAACAGGCGATGTCATCAACAACGTGACATAACAGTAACATTAAACCAGGGGCAGTATGAATATGTAAGCGACGCTCACGGGATTCAGCCTTATCTTCATCTGTCCGTTGATCTGATGTTGGGTCGGGCGATCCATCCTACAGCTGAACGGCTTCGTTTCTGTTGATGTCAATGATGACGTCTGGCTGGCACTTGATTGTTGATCCCATCATCATCCTGTCAACGTCTGGTCGTTGCTTGTCATCGGTCATATGGTCTGATGTTCCGCCATCCTCCAAATTAACTGTGATTGTCACCTGCCAACGCCCTGACCCCACTTCTGACACCAAATTGTAACAGAGTGAATGTGCGAGGGCGCTGACATAAGAGAATCAACAGAATGGACCGTTCCGGAGTTTATTTATAACATAAACCAAACACCCTGTAAAGACAGGATTCAAAATCAATAAAACATACACATAGAAGCTTAATTTCAATGAATATTAACAACTTTTGGCAGTGAGCTTCGAAGACGAGATGATTACATAAAAAGGATGAATGAACAAATGAAATTACGAAATAATCAAAACTCTTTAAAACACAACAGATCCGGTTCGAATTAGCTGCTGTATTATACAATTTAATTTGTATTGTAGCAGGACAACGTTATATGACATCGCTCTCCAATGCATATATTAAGTACGAAATAATCAATTTTCAAATTAAACTGATGCAAATTATTCATTACAACAAAGTCCAGATATAATCTATATCATCAGACATACTAGTTTAAAAGCTAGTATCAATATCCCTAAAGTAATCAATGAAGCAATATAAATGCTTAATTTTAGAAAGAGCATTCTCCATTTAAGAATGAAATTAAACAGAACCATATTCTCATATTACGACACATAAAATTAACCAACGCTGATAGAGACCACTCAATTCTGGAGATTTCTCATACACAATATAATATAAATGTAGTAATCCCATACCCTGATAACCGCATTATTATGGAAATTACTCCTCCATAAAATAACATAAAAATGAAATACTCGACATAGTTAAACTAAAGTGATATTATGTCACTTACCGCATCTCCAGCGGGTGTTTAATTTAAAGTTGACACTGCTGCACATTGCTGCACCACAGCTCTGTAAATGTGTGTAATACATCATGTGAAATACCATAGACATCTATCATTCCGGGACAGGATTATCATTGGCGCCTTGGTCCCAAGGATAAAATGGCATTCACAAACTTGACCAAAATACTACTACATAAACCCAAAATACCATTTGCCACGAACCACGAGCCACATGAATTACCATGTTCACACTTTAAGTAAAGTGCAGTCTGTATATATATAAATGAACACAAGACTGACAAGTCATGGCCATAGGCATTAAATTAAAGGTCTAAACCATAAAGTTACAAGTGTCAAATTGTTGAAATGCTAATGTCATATCGCTTTTTAAAAATACCCTCCTTTTTTACCATAAGTCACTACCTTAGATAAGTGACACATATCACCAAAATAACACTGATATATTCGTAGCAGAACTGAACAAAAATCGAAATGTAACACCTGAAAGTTAAATCAACCGGCTTTGTCAAATGCTCGAGACCTAAAGCGGCATACCCACGTGGTATATTTCCACGCTTAAAACTGACTAAGAATTGTCTTTAATATTAGAAATACAGTTCAAAATAGCTATAACGAGTGATATAACGTCGTCTGGAATGTACCACAAACTAACCTGAGTGACGGCAAAATGGACAAATGGCTAAAACTGTTGATGCGAGTCTGTAAGCAAAACACGTCTTGCTCGTCGAGCAACTTGAGACCAAGGGCATCTCTCTAGGCGGAAACGGATGTTCACGGGCGGTGCCTCGCCAGATGGCAGCACATACACAAATAAGAGGATACCAATAGATGGCGACACTTTTAAGCAACATATTATCACAGAGCACCACTAGGTGTCACCTCTGTAAATCCGAAATACCATAAAAACTGACCCTGTCACACCTAGTTCACATAACTTACGGTCAGCCCCTCAAGCGAAAAATTCCTTTTCCTCCAGGTTTACCGTTACATCTTTAGTCAGTGTTACAGTTTTCTTACATGTCTTTGGTCATCTTTCATTTCGGTCTACTAATCAGATGTTTTTTTCAATTGGCGGAAAACAAGTATTCTGATAGCTTTAAACCGAGAGACTGTATAACATATCAATCCTCTCATTGTTCTTCGAGCTTCCTTGGCCTGAGTCAGCCCGCATGTACATAGCGATGTCCACAACGCCAATCAGCTATATGTTATATAATCTCTATGGAGATAGCCTCACCCCTGAGATGTATTTAACACTGTTTGAGCCATGAAAGAAGGACAGAAGGTGTGTGATATTGACATTAATCCTGGGATGGTTGGTCGCAGATTTTGCTGCCCGCCGTCTTTATCTGTCTGGCGATGGCTTTCGCCATGGTCAACCCCCCGGTGCCCCAGCAACCAGAGCTCGAGCTCCACCCCTGGCACCTGCTGCCCCCCGACACCATGGACTCCCGCCTCTACATGTTCTACAGGTCAGTGGCAGGGTCATAGGGCGCAGTAGCGCCGGGGTCAATGGGTGCAGCTTTGTAAGGGTCTGTCAATGCATCAGGCGAGATGCCGGTAGGTGAATTTTTGTGCCAGTAGCAATAAATTTGTCTAAGTTTTCATTATATTTAAGTTGAATTTAAAAGTGATATTGCACGCTGACATCTCTTGTCGTGTATCGCTTGTCGTCTAGCTCTAGCCTGGATTTCTTCTGGGTGACATCACGAACAGCGAGACTGTTTGCGTTGTCTTTGCAAACGGTATAATAACATATATATGTATCGTTACATGTTTCAAATCCTACGGTTTTCATTGGTCGGTTTACAGTAATGACGCGCAGGGCACGGACTGGGCTGACCAATTGGAGGACCTGTTACAAAACGAGCCTGGCGTGGGCGTGCGCTGTATGGCTCCTGACGTCTACACCATAGAGTGAGTGGAGGCGTGGGGCTGGGGGAGGTAGGGGGCGGGGGCAGCGTGCGTGAAACGTCAGCCAGTGTATAGGTTATATGACCATTGGTCCCTTTCTGTGACAGTAGGTTATGTTAATACATACACTATATGTATGGTATGTGACCCTTGAACTTTAATTGTTATTTCAACACAAACACTATATAAACAACCCACAACACAACCCAACTCCACGCATGTGGATGAGGCTATTCGCCGCATTATATCATTATATTATTATATAATGTCTTCTATTAGCTACTATTGAAAGAGGACCCCACACATACATGCGTTTACTAATAGCAAATATTTACTCATTAAGCCTTTCATTTGACCTCACATAATTATGTCGCATACAGTGTGTACTTATCATCACAAATATGTATTGTTGTATTAGATACACTGAGGTGTTTAGACGTATGTCTGTGACTTGCCCTGCCAGTGGCTTTCCGTGTGAGGATACAAAGGACGCCCAGTCGGTCTGGAAAGAGGCTCAGGGCAACACGAGCGCTTACAAGGACTGCTCCTGTGATACGGGCTACCAGAAGTGTCCCTCCGGTCAGTACCACGTGACCCAGCCAAGGCAGGCGGCGATGCTCAGCTGCTGAGGAATGTCGGGAAGGGATAAACTCGTGAACAATAATCCGATGAAAGTTATGAGCCTTACAAGGCAGTAAATCACACCTCAATGAGCGTTATTCAAATAATTGTGCTGCCAATTCTTTACCAAGAGCCATACTATTAATGCATTAGCGTGTGTCCTGTTTATGTGTGTCAACAAATTTACGGAAGTTCTTTGTGTGTGTGTGTGTACAGACAGGAATGTGTTGTATATTATACGACTGTGTGACCTTGTTGTGACCTTGGCGTGGCCTGTTCAGGATCGTCCGGCCCGGAGCCAACGCGTCTGGAGCTACCGACCACGGACGTCCTGTACAACCTGACGGGCTACAACATCTCTCACTGGATCATCAAGAGTCATGAAGAGTACCTCAAGAAGAGGTGTGTGCGGGAGGGGGGCTGTGCGCGGGGGGTGGGTGGTTGTGGGTTTCAATCCGTTCTGGGTGTGTGTTGTAGCTTGGGGCTCTGGGTGGTGCTTCTGGAGGCGGAGGGGGGAAGGTGTGGACTCTAAAGGAGGGTTGTTGTCGGGTGCTGTGATTGAGGGTTGTGGTTTATGGGCAAGCTATGAGGCCGTGTCCATCGTCTTTGTTAAAAATAAAATGTCTTATAATATAATATTAGAATTAAATGTATTGAAAACAGACTGCGGAGAAATAACACCACATAATTGAAACAGAAACCATAAAAAAACATATATTCTAAGATATAAAATACAGGAAAACTGTGTACCACAGGCTCGATAACACTATCATATAGTACAATGCGCCTTCATGTCTTGTTGAGTGAGAGTCCTGACGATGCCTTCGACAGGTATGGCGGGTTGTCGGTGGGCGAGGAGAACGACCAGGTGCTGGCCAACTCCACGCAGGTCGAGGAGGCCATTCGCCGCATTGTGACCGCGGCCAATGGCGGCCAACAGCTGGACGCCGACGTCAGCGTCCCGCCCCTCCTCGATGACCTTGGCGCACTGATCGGAAGCCTGGCGACGAGACGCGGTGCTAAGGTCAGTGTCCTGTCGCGTCAGGATATAGTCCGTTTTTGTGCTTTTGTACGTAAATTGCACCGGTTTGTAAATATATAGACTCATCTTTACTGTCTTTCTTATGGGAACATTTGAAATAGAGTGAAATGTTGGTATTTTAGGCCTTTTTGTGCACTTCAAAGTTAATTTGGGACAATGACAATCCCGAGACATCGAAATGGGGTTGGATGCGACTTGCCCCAGATGCAAGTGCCACGGTTCGACGTGTTAATCTGTAGCTCAGCCTACTCAACAACAACAGCTCAACCCCATGGGAACAACTTAGATATGATATCGGTTCGAAACAGCGTTAGACAGAATGCCTAAAAGTTGTGCTATGGTGACGACTTTTTTGGGGGGTTTGTAATTTCAGGTTTGGTTCAACAACAAGGGCTACCAGGCCATGGTGGCTTACATGAACATAGCCAACAACCTGATCCTGCGTAGTCACCTACCGCCAGGCGCGGACGTCAGGAAGTACGGCATAGCGGTCTCCAACCACCCCATGAACCGGACCAAGACTCAACTGGCCCAGTACACATTGTAAGTAGGCCATAGCGGTCTCCAACTACCCCATGAACCGGACCAAGACTCAACTGGCCCAGTACACATTGTAAGTAGGCCATAGCGGTCTCCAACCACCCCATGAACCGGACCAAGACTCAACTGGCCCAGTACACATTGTAAGTAGGCCATAGCGGTCTCCAACCACCCCATGAACCGGACCAAGACTCAACTGGCCCAGTACACATTGTAAGTAGGCCATAGCGGTCTCCAACCACCCCATGAACCGGACCAAGACTCAACTGGCCCAGTACACATTGTAAGTAGGCCATAGCGGTCTCCAACTACCCCATGAACCGGACCAAGACTCAACTGGCCCAGTACACATTGTAAGTAGGCCATAGCGGTCTCCAACCACCCCATGAACCGGACCAAGACTCAACTGGCCCAGTACACATTGTAAGTAGGCCATGGCGGTCTCCAACCACCCCATGAACCGGACCAAGACTCAACTGGCCCAGTACACATTGTAAGTAGGCCATAGCGGTCTCCAACCACCCCATGAACCGGACCAAGACTCAACTGGCCCAGTACACATTGTAAGTAGGCCATAGCGGTCTCCAACCACCCCATGAACCGGACCAAGACTCAACTGGCCCAGTACACATTGTAAGTAGGCCATAGCGGTCTCCAACCACCCCATGAACCGGACCAAGACTCAACTGGCCCAGTACACATTGTAAGTAGGCCATAGCGGTCTCCAACCACCCCATGAACCGGACCAAGACTCAACTGGCCCAGTACACATTGTAAGTAGGCCATAGCGGTCTCCAACCACCCCATGAACCGGACCAAGACTCAACTGGCCCAGTACACATTGTAAGTAGGCCATAGCGGTCTCCAACCACCCCATGAACCGGACCAAGACTCAACTGGCCCAGTACACATTGTAAGTAGGCCATAGCGGTCTCCAACCACCCCATAAACAGGACCAAAACTCAACTGGCCCAGTACACATTGTAAGTAGGCCATAGCGGTCTCCAACCACCCCATAAACAGGACCAAAACTCAACTGGCCCAGTACACATTGTAAGTAGGCCATGGCGGTCTCCAACCACCTCATGAACCGGACCAAGACTCAACTGGCCCAGTACACATTGTAAGTAGGCCATAGCGGTCTCCAACCACCCCATGAACCGGACCAAGACTCAACTGGCCCAGTACACATTGTAAGTAGGCCATAGCGGTCTCCAACCACCCCATGAACCGGACCAAGACTCATCTGGCCCAGTACACATTGTAAGTAGGCCATAGCGGTCTCCAACCACCCCATGAACCGGACCAAGACTCAACTGGCCCAGTACACATTGTAAGTAGGCCATAGCGGTCTCCAACCACCCCATGAACCGGACCAAGACTCAACTGGCCCAGTACACATTGTAAGTAGGCCATAGCGGTCTCCAACCACCCCATAAACAGGACCAAAACTCAACTGGCCCAGTACACATTGTAAGTAGGCCATGGCGGTCTCCAACCACCTCATGAACCGGACCAAGACTCAACTGGCCCAGTACACATTGTAAGTAGGCCATAGCGGTCTCCAACCACCCCATGAACCGGACCAAGACTCAACTGGCCCAGTACACATTGTAAGTAGGCCATAGCGGTCTCCAACCACCCCATGAACCGGACCAAGACTCAACTGGCCCAGTACACATTGTAAGTAGGCCATAGCGGTCTCCAACCACCCCATGAACCGGACCAAGACTCAACTGGCCCAGTACACATTGTAAGTAGGCCATAGCGGTCTCCAACCACCCCATGAACCGGACCAAGACTCAACTGGCCCAGTACACATTGTAAGTAGGCCATAGCGGTCTCCAACCACCCCATGAACCGGAACAAGACTCAACTGGCCCAGTACACATTGTAAGTAGGCCATGGCGGTCTCCAACCACCTCATGAACCGGACCAAGACTCAACTGGCCCAGTACACATTGTAAGTAGGCCATAGCGGTCTCCAACCACCCCATGAACCGGACCAAGACTCAACTGGCCCAGTACACATTGTAAGTAGGCCATAGCGGTCTCCAACCACCCCATGAACCGGACCAAGACTCAACTGGCCCAGTACACATTGTAAGTAGGCCATAGCGGTCTCCAACCACCCCATGAACCGGAACAAGACTCAACTGGCCCAGTACACATTGTAAGTAGGCCATAGCGGTCTCCAACCACCTCATGAACCGGAACAAGACTCAACTGGCCCAGTACACATTGTAAGTAGGCCATAGCGGTCTCCAACCACCCCATGAACCGGAACAAGACTCAACTGGCCCAGTACACATTGTAAGTAGGCCATGGCGGTCTCCAACCACCTCATGAACCGGACCAAGACTCAACTGGCCCAGTACACATTGTAAGTAGGCCATAGCGGTCTCCAACCACCCCATGAACCGGACCAAGACTCAACTGGCCCAGTACACATTGTAAGTAGGCCATAGCGGTCTCCAACCACCCCATGAACCGGACCAAGACGCAACTGGCCCAGTACACATTGTAAGTAGGCCATAGCGGTCTCCAACCACCCCATGAACCGGACCAAGACTCAACTGGCCCAGTACACATTGTAAGTAGGCCATGGCGGTCTCCAACCACCTCATGAACCGGACCAAGACTCAACTGGCCCAGTACACATTGTAAGTAGGCCATAGCGGTCTCCAACCACCCCATGAACCGGACCCAGACTCAACTGGCCCAGTACACATTGTAAGTAGGCCATAGCGGTCTCCAACCACCCCATGAACCGGAACAAGACTCAACTGGCCCAGTACACATTGTAAGTAGGCCATGGCGGTCTCCAACCACCTCATGAACCGGACCAAGACTCAACTGGCCCAGTACACACTGTAAGTAGGCCATAGCGGTCTCCA
Organism: Arenicola marina; assembly: GCA_964019135.1. Taxonomy (NCBI): domain Eukaryota; kingdom Metazoa; phylum Annelida; class Polychaeta; family Arenicolidae; genus Arenicola; species Arenicola marina. The sequence continues at coordinate 21,684,051 of OZ025249.1, forward strand.
ACCACCCCATGAACCGGACCAAGACTCAACTGGCCCAGTACACATTGTAAGTAGGCCATAGCGGTCTCCAACCACCCCATGAACCGGACCAAGACTCAACTGGCCCAGTACACATTGTAAGTAGGCCATGGCGGTCTCCAACCACCCCATGAACCGGACCAAGACTCAACTGGCCCAGTACACATTGTAAGTAGGCCATAGCGGTCTCCAACCACCCCATGAACCGGACCAAGACTCAACTGGCCCAGTACACATTGTAAGTAGGCCATAGCGGTCTCCAACCACCCCATGAACCGGACCAAGACTCAACTGGCCCAGTACACATTGTAAGTAGGCCATAGTGGTCTCCAACCACCCCATGAACCGGACCAAGACTCAACTGGCCCAGTACACATTGTAAGTAGGCCATAGCTGTCTCCAACCACCCCATGAACCGGACCAAGACTCAACTGGCCCAGTACACATTGTAAGTAGGCCATAGCGGTCTCCAACCACCCCATAAACAGGACCAAAACTCAACTGGCCCAGTACACATTGTAAGTAGGCCATAGCGGTCTCCAACCACCCCATAAACAGGACCAAAACTCAACTGGCCCAGTACACATTGTAAGTAGGCCATGGCGGTCTCCAACCACCTCATGAACCGGACCAAGACTCAACTGGCCCAGTACACATTGTAAGTAGGCCATAGCGGTCTCCAACCACCCCATGAACCGGACCAAGACTCAACTGGCCCAGTACACATTGTAAGTAGGCCATAGCGGTCTCCAACCACCCCATGAACCGGACCAAGACTCAACTGGCCCAGTACACATTGTAAGTAGGCCATAGCGGTCTCCAACCACCCCATGAACCGGACCAAGACTCAACTGGCCCAGTACACATTGTAAGTAGGCCATAGCGGTCTCCAACCACCCCATGAACCGGACCAAGACTCAACTGGCCCAGTACACATTGTAAGTAGGCCATAGCGGTCTCCAACCACCCCATAAACAGGACCAAAACTCAACTGGCCCAGTACACATTGTAAGTAGGCCATGGCGGTCTCCAACCACCTCATGAACCGGACCAAGACTCAACTGGCCCAGTACACATTGTAAGTAGGCCATAGCGGTCTCCAACCACCCCATGAACCGGACCAAGACTCAACTGGCCCAGTACACATTGTAAGTAGGCCATAGCGGTCTCCAACCACCCCATGAACCGGACCAAGACTCAACTGGCCCAGTACACATTGTAAGTAGGCCATAGCGGTCTCCAACCACCCCATGAACCGGACCAAGACTCAACTGGCCCAGTACACATTGTAAGTAGGCCATAGCGGTCTCCAACCACCCCATGAACCGGACCAAGACTCAACTGGCCCAGTACACATTGTAAGTAGGCCATAGCGGTCTCCAACCACCCCATGAACCGGAACAAGACTCAACTGGCCCAGTACACATTGTAAGTAGGCCATGGCGGTCTCCAACCACCTCATGAACCGGACCAAGACTCAACTGGCCCAGTACACATTGTAAGTAGGCCATAGCGGTCTCCAACCACCCCATGAACCGGACCAAGACTCAACTGGCCCAGTACACATTGTAAGTAGGCCATAGCGGTCTCCAACCACCCCATGAACCGGACCAAGACTCAACTGGCCCAGTACACATTGTAAGTAGGCCATAGCGGTCTCCAACCACCCCATGAACCGGAACAAGACTCAACTGGCCCAGTACACATTGTAAGTAGGCCATAGCGGTCTCCAACCACCTCATGAACCGGAACAAGACTCAACTGGCCCAGTACACATTGTAAGTAGGCCATAGCGGTCTCCAACCACCCCATGAACCGGAACAAGACTCAACTGGCCCAGTACACATTGTAAGTAGGCCATGGCGGTCTCCAACCACCTCATGAACCGGACCAAGACTCAACTGGCCCAGTACACATTGTAAGTAGGCCATAGCGGTCTCCAACCACCCCATGAACCGGACCAAGACTCAACTGGCCCAGTACACATTGTAAGTAGGCCATAGCGGTCTCCAACCACCCCATGAACCGGACCAAGACTCAACTGGCCCAGTACACATTGTAAGTAGGCCATAGCGGTCTCCAACCACCCCATGAACCGGACCAAGACTCAACTGGCCCAGTACACATTGTAAGTAGGCCATGGCGGTCTCCAACCACCTCATGAACCGGACCAAGACTCAACTGGCCCAGTACACATTGTAAGTAGGCCATAGCGGTCTCCAACCACCCCATGAACCGGACCAAGACTCAACTGGCCCAGTACACATTGTAAGTAGGCCATAGCGGTCTCCAACCACCCCATGAACCGGAACAAGACTCAACTGGCCCAGTACACATTGTAAGTAGGCCATGGCGGTCTCCAACCACCTCATGAACCGGACCAAGACTCAACTGGCCCAGTACACATTGTAAGTAGGCCATAGCGGTCTCCAACCACCCCATGAACCGGACCAAGACTCAACTGGCCCAGTACACATTGTAAGTAGGCCATAGCGGTCTCCAACCACCCCATGAACCGGACCAAGACTCAACTGGCCCAGTACACATTGTAAGTAGGCCATAGCGGTCTCCAACCACCCCATGAACCGGAACAAGACTCAACTGGCCCAGTACACATTGTAAGTAGGCCATAGCGGTCTCCAACCACCTCATGAACCGGAACAAGACTCAACTGGCCCAGTACACATTGTAAGTAGGCCATAGCGGTCTCCAACCACCCCATGAACCGGAACAAGACTCAACTGGCCCAGTACACATTGTAAGTAGGCCATGGCGGTCTCCAACCACCTCATGAACCGGACCAAGACTCAACTGGCCCAGTACACATTGTAAGTAGGCCATAGCGGTCTCCAACCACCCCATGAACCGGACCAAGACTCAACTGGCCCAGTACACATTGTAAGTAGGCCATAGCGGTCTCCAACCACCCCATGAACCGGACCAAGACTCAACTGGCCCAGTACACATTGTAAGTAGGCCATAGCGGTCTCCAACCACCCCATGAACCGGACCAAGACTCAACTGGCCCAGTACACATTGTAAGTAGGCCATAGCGGTCTCCAACCACCCCATGAACCGGACCAAGACTCAACTGGCCCAGTACACATTGTAAGTAGGCCATAGCGGTCTCCAACCACCCCATGAACCGGACCAAGACTCAACTGGCCCAGTACACATTGTAAGTAGGCCATAGCGGTCTCCAACCACCCCATGAACCGGAACAAGACTCAACTGGCCCAGTACACATTGTAAGTAGGCCATAGCGGTCTCCAGCCACCCCATGAACCGGAACAAGACTCAACTGGCCCAGTACACATTGTAAGTAGGCTATAGCGGTCTCCAACCACCCCATGAACCGGACCAAGACTCAACTGGCCCAGTACACCTTGTAAGTAGGCCATAGCGGTCTCCAACCACCCCATGAACCGGACCAAGACTCAACTGGCCCAGTACACATTGTAAGTAGGCCATAGCGGTCTCCAACCACCCCATGAACCGGACCAAGACTCAACTGGCCCAGTACACATTGTAAGTAGGCCATAGCGGTCTCCAACCACCCCATGAACCGGACCAAGACTCAACTGGCCCAGTACACATTGTAAGTAGGCCATGGCGGTCTCCAACCACCCCATGAACCGGACCAAGACTCAACTGGCCCAGTACACATTGTAAGTAGGCCATGGCGGTCTCCAACCACCTCATGAACCGGACCAAGACACAACTGGCCCAGTACACATTGTAAGAAGGCCATAGCGGTCTCCAACCACCCCATGAACCGGACCAAGACTCAACTGGCCCAGTACACATTGTAAGTAGGCCATAGCGGTCTCCAACCACCCCATGAACCGGACCAAGACTCAACTGGCCCAGTACACATTGTAAGTAGGCCATAGCGGTCTCCAACCACCCCATGAACCGGACCAAGACTCAACTGGCCCAGTACACATTGTAAGTAGGCCATAGCGGTCTCCAACCACCCCATGAACCGGACCAAGACTCAACTGGCCCAGTACACATTGTAAGTAGGCCATAGCGGTCTCCAACCACCCCATGAACCGGACCAAGACTCAACTGGCCCAGTACACATTGTAAGTAGGCCATAGCGGTCTCCAACCACCCCATGAACCGGACCAAGACTCAACTGGCCCAGTACACATTGTAAGTAGGCCATAGCGGTCTCCAACCACCCCATGAACCGGACCAAGACTCAACTGGCCCAGTACACATTGTAAGTAGGCCATAGCTGTCTCCAACCACCCCATGAACCGGACCAAGACTCAACTGGCCCAGTACACATTGTAAGTAGGCCATAGCGGTCTCCAACCACCCCATGAACCGGACCAAGACTCAACTGGCCCAGTACACATTGTAAGTAGGCCATAGCGGTCTCCAACCACCCCATGAACCGGACCAAGACTCAACTGGCCCAGTACACATTGTAAGTAGGCCATAGCGGTCTCCAACCACCCCATGAACCGGACCAAGACTCAACTGGCCCAGTACACATTGTAAGTAGGCCATAGCGGTCTCCAACCACCCCATGAACCGGACCAAGACTCAACTGGCCCAGTACACATTGTAAGTAGGCCATAGCGGTCTCCAACCACCCCATGAACCGGACCAAGACTCAACTGGCCCAGTACACATTGTAAGTAGGCCATAGCGGTCTCCAACCACCCCATGAACCGGACCAAGACTCAACTGGCCCAGTACACATTGTAAGTAGGCCATAGCGGTCTCCAACCACCCCATGAACCGGAACAAGACTCAACTGGCCCAGTACACATTGTAAGTAGGCCATAGCGGTCTCCAACCACCCCATGAACCGGACCAAGACTCAACTGGCCCAGTACACATTGTAAGTAGGCCATAGCGGTCTCCAACCACCCCATGAACCGGACCAAGACTCAACTGGCCCAGTACACATTGTAAGTAGGCCATAGCGGTCTCCAACCACCCCATGAACCGGACCAAGACTCAACTGGCCCAGTACACATTGTAAGTAGGCCATAGCGGTCTCCAACCACCCCATGAACCGGACCAAGACTCAACTGCCCCAGTACACACTGTAAGTAGGCCATAGCGGTCTCCAACCACCCCATGAACCGGACCAAGACTCAACTGGCCCAGTACACATTGTAAGTAGGCCATAGCGGTCTCCAACCACCCCATGAACCGGACCAAGACTCAACTGGCCCAGTACACATTGTAAGTAGGCCATAGCGGTCTCCAACCACCCCATGAACCGGACCAAGACTCAACTGGCCCAGTACACATTGTAAGTAGGCCATAGCGGTCTCCAACCACCCCATGAACCGGACCAAGACTCAACTGGCCCAGTACACATTGTAAGTAGGCCATAGCGGTCTCCAACCACCCCATGAACCGGACCAAGACTCAACTGGCCCAGTACACATTGTAAGTAGGCCATAGCGGTCTCCAACCACCCCATGAACCGGACCAAGACTCAACTGGCCCAGTACACATTGTAAGTAGGCCATAGCGGTCTCCAACCACCCCATGAACCGGACCAAGACTCAACTGGCCCAGTACACATTGTAAGTAGGCCATAGCGGTCTCCTACCACCCCATGAACCGGACCAAGACTCAACTGGCCCAGTACACATTGTAAGTAGGCCATAGCGGTCTCCAACCACCCCATGAACCGGACCAAGACTCAACTGGCCCAGTACACATTGTAAGTAGGCCATAGCGGTCTCCAACCACCCCATGAACCGGACCAAGACTCAACTGGCCCAGTACACATTGTAAGTAGGCCATAGCGGTCTCCAACCACCCCATGAACCGGACCAAGACTCAACTGGCCCAGTACACATTGTAAGTAGGCCATAGCGGTCTCCAACCACCCCATGAACCGGACCAAGACTCAACTGGCCCAGTACACATTGTAAGTAGGCCATAGCGGTCTCCAACCACCCCATGAACCGGAACAAGACTCAACTGGCCCAGTACACATTGTAAGTAGGCCATAGCGGTCTCCAACCACCCCATGAACCGGACCAAGACTCAACTGGCCCAGTACACATTGTAAGTAGGCCATAGCGGTCTCCAACCACCCCATGAACCGGACCAAGACTCAACTGGCCCAGTACACATTGTAAGTAGGCCATAGCGGTCTCCAACCACCCCATGAACCGGACCAAGACTCAACTGGCCCAGTACACATTGTAAGTAGGCTATAGCGGTCTCCAACCACCCCATGAACCGGACCAAGACTCAACTGACCCAGTACACATTGTAAGTAGGCCATAGCGGTCTCCAACCACCCCATGAACCGGACCAAGACTCAACTGGCCCAGTACACATTGTAAGTAGGCCATAGCGGTCTCCAACCACCCCATGAACCGGACCAAGACTCAACTGGCCCAGTACACATTGTAAGTAGGCCATGGCGGTCTCCAACCACCTCATGAACCGGACCAAGACACAACTGGCCCAGTACACATTGTAAGTAGGCCATAGCGGTCTCCAACCACCCCATGAACCGGACCAAGACTCAACTGGCCCAGTACACATTGTAAGTAGGCCATAGCGGTCTCCAACCACCCCATGAACCGGACCAAGACTCAACTGGCCCAGTACACATTGTAAGTAGGCCATAGCGGTCTCCAACCACCCCATGAACCGGACCATGACTCAACTGGCCCAGTACACATTGTAAGTAGGCCATGGCGGTCTCCAACCACCTCATGAACCGGACCAAGACTCAACTGGCCCAGTACACATTGTAAGTAGGCCACAGCGGTCTCCAACCACCCCTTGAACCGGACCAAGACTCAACTGGCCCAGTACACATTGTAAGTAGGCCATAGCGGTCTCCAACCACCCCATGAACCGGACTCAACTGGCTAATGACTGATGTATGTTCTATAACGTTGTTTCCGCCTCTGTTGCTTACAGTGAAGCTAACATCATTGACGTGCTGATGACTGATGTATGTTCTATAACGTTGTTTCCGCCTCTGTTGCTTGCAGTGAAGCTAACATCATTGACGTGCTGATCGCCATCAGCGTCATCTTCGCCATGTCCAACATCCCGGCCAGCTTCGTCATGTTTCTCATCGAGGAGAGGGCCTCCAACTCCAAGCACCTGCAGTTTGTCAGCGGCGTCAACCCCGTCGTGTACTGGCTGGCCAACTTCACATGGGATATGGTAGGGACATACCAGCTGGCTATCTTCGCTTTGGGGCAACTAAAATGTACATTCAATGTCTGTGAGCGAAATATGTTCATTCTAAAGGTATAATGCTAAGGTATAAGGTAAAATATACGCAATGTTGGTCATTGATTATACCCCGGACACATGGCATCAAGTCATCAATGTGCTTCTTTCTAGATGAATGAAATAAATGATTGGTGTTCTCATTCCAGATGAATTACCTGGTGTCTGCCATTCTCTGTATCATCATCTTCGTGGCGTTCCAACAAGAGGCCTACGTGTCCCCGGCCAATGCTCCCTGCCTCATCTCTCTGCTCCTGCTCTATGGGTGAGACATGCATGCGGTGACTGCGAGAGCCACGTGCCCTTTCTGTGTCTGTAAAATGATTAAATAAATTAAATAAAAGAATAATAAAATAATTAAAAACTTTAATAAAATAATATAATAAAATAATTAAAAACTTAAATAAAGAAATTATGAAATAATTAAAAACTTAGATAAAATAATAATAAAATAATTAAAAATTAAATAAAAGAATACTAAAATATTTAATTACAAATTAAATAAAAGAATAATAAAATATTTAAAAATCAAACACATATGACGTGATTTTGTCTTTCCTATGACTTAATTTGTTACCGTGACCTTTCAACCTACAAATTACTGCTACATGTACATTATATTGATATACCGAGGCGACTATTTCTAGGTGGGCCGTGACGCCGCTGATGTACCCGACATCCTTTGCGTTCAGCACGCCCAGCACGGCCTTCGTCGTCGTGTCCTGTACCAACGTCTTTCTGGGCATCGTGTCTACCATCTCGACCTTCATTCTGGAGAGCTTCATGGAGGAGGTCAGCGCAACAAATTGGCCTCCAACGCCAATATGAAAGTGACATAAAGCGAAGACATGACTTGGAAGAGGCCAGCAGTCTGGGCCGATATAACTGTGGTAGCTTTGCCATGTCCAGTTGTGCAATGTCTCAAATAGCCTTCCTTCTGGTCCAGCTTGTGGCCCAGTCTGTTAAGTCCGACCTCGAGACACCGTCATGGCCGTATGTAGTCCAGCTTCTAGCTCCAAGCTCCAGGCTCCAAGGTTATTATTTTATGTCTAATATCTCAGATATATTATAATATATATATATTGCTTTATTTATTTAAATGTTGCCATGTCACCAGGACCTGGATGAGATCAACGCCTACCTGAAGAAAGCTTTCCTCATCCTGCCTCACTACTGCCTGGGTCGGGGACTCATCGACATGACGCGCAACCAGATCGTCGCCGACGTCTTCGCTGTGTTCGGTACGTGACCACGGACATGTACAGTTTCAGCTAGGCCAGCAGTGGCCTGCAGATGGGTCGGCCGTTTCAGGGTGTCTCTAGGGCGTCACCAAAGAACAAAACTGTGTATACATTACCCCCCTTGGAAGGCAGTATTCTTGTGAGAAACGTGCTCTTGGCGTGTCCGTTGAGTACGACGCTTTATGACCTTTGTAGGTCATATCAATGGGAAAGTTCAAGGGAGAGATGAGCAATATTCCAAGTATAAGCCTCTACAGCGAAGAAAGGCATGGGATCTTTATCCTGCACAAACATAGATATATGTTCAGATACCGGTGCGGCTCGAACCACGAACCGGCCGCTTTGGCTGGCCTAGCAGAGCGCACTGGACAGTAGTGGAGCGCGCTACCCACTAGGCCACGGGGTGACCCTCATAGCTGGCGTAGGCCAGCCATTAGATCGGTATTAAGTTTCAAATTTGTTGGGTGGGGGGGGGGGCACCCATGGCCTAGCAGGTAGTGCGTTCGGCTATTGTCGTCTGTGCTCTGCTCGGCCAGCCCAAGCGGCCGGTGTGTGGTTCGAGCCCCAATTGTGCAAAAAATGTCCATGTTTGTGCAGGATAAAGAGTAGGGGGTTAGCCCCGGAGAGATGGTTCCTCTCTACCTTGACCCGTCCCATTGTCGGGATATGACTTACAAAGATTAAAGCGTCTTACTTAAACAAACAAAATCAAATCTTCTGCCATTTTGTTGTCATAAGATGAAACATATAGATTGTTGATCCAACAGACAAGATTGTGATGCCGAGCGACTGTGCGTGACTGCGGGATATCAGTTTTACTTCCTCATCTCCCACAGGCGAGGACCTCTTTCAAAACCCCTTCAGCTGGGACCTGGTGGGCCGCAACCTGTTCTGCCTCAGCATCCTGGGAGTCCTCTTCTTCTTGCTCAACCTCTGTGTGGAGTACCGCTTCTGGTACTACAAGCTGCCCTGCCTCAAGTACAAGTAAGTGCCACGTGTAGGGGAGACGCCGTGGTCGAGGGGGTAGCGTACCCGACTGCAGACCGACAGGTTACGGGTTCAAACCCCACTCGTGTCTGTGGCCGTTTCATCTTTCATGTCATATCTCATGTGGGCAGAAATGTGGCATAAGACACGAATCCATCATCAGTGTCACGCCTACTGTGCAGGAAGTCAGGAAGTATATATATATATATATATACATATATACCCTATGTGTTCTCTGGACGAAGTCACGACTTTGGGTAATTCTCTTGCTTTTAGTTTATTCATGTGGTATATCTAAACTAAGTAATTATTGAACATAAGTTAATAAAGACTATTACCAAGTATAACGACTACCGACTAGCTTCCATTGAATTGGTTTGATTGAGTTTATTTCCGTCAAGCCCAAAGTACACAATACAAACGAATCAATGCAAACGAAATACAAAATGAACGAACAAATGGTACACGATAAAATTATCAAGTATTTATCAAGTAAATATACATGGCCAAATTCCTTTGAGTTCTAGTATTGGTGCAAGACATTAATAGGAGCTTCCATTGATTTGTCAGTAAACGAATCCATTCACAATACGTATTTATTGTATTTACATTTGTTACTATGGCGCCTGGTGACGTGTTGTTATGGTAACAGGAGGTCGGATGCGGCGGCGAGTGAGGTGGAGGGGGAGGACGAGGATGTGGCCAGAGAGAGACGACGAGTCTTGTCCGACGCACCCAGCAACAGTGAGGACATACTAACCATTGACAACCTCACCAAGGTAAGATATACTTACCATAGACAGCCTCACCAAGGTAAGCTATACTTACCATTGACAACCTCGCCAAGGTAAGATATACTTACCATTGACAACCTCACCAAGGTAAGCCATACTTACCATTGACAACCTCGCCAAGGTAAGATATACTTACCATTGACAACCTCACCAAGGTAAGATATACTTACCATAGACAGCCTCACCAAGGTAAGCTATACTTACCATTGACAACCTCGCCAAGGTAAGATATACTTACCATTGACAACCTCACCAAGGTAAGACATACTTACCATAGACAGCCTCGCCAAGGTAAGCTATACTTACCATTGACAACCTCGCCAAGGTAAGATATACTTACCATTGACAACCTCACCAAGGTAAGACATACTTACCATAGACAGCCTCGCCAAGGTAAGCTATACTTGCCATTGACAACCTCACCAAGGTAAGACATACTTACCATTGACAGCCTCGCCAAGGTAAGACATACTTACCATTGACAGCCTCGCCAAGGTAAGACATACTTACCATTGACGATCTCACAAGGTAAGGGATAGTTTAACTTACCACAGATGACGTCTTCGAGGTGAGACACACTCCTAGTAATCATTCGCAAAGTCAAAATCATCACTTATATTAATATTTTCATATCCTGATGATGCTGCTGCCACCGTAGCAATGAGGTTGCACTATGTCAGCCATGACTGACCCCTGGCTCTCTCTCCACCGTAGCAATGAGATTGCAGTATGTCAGCCATGACTGACCCTTTGCTCTCTCACCAACGTAGCAATGAGATTGTTGTAGGTCAGCCATGACTGACCCCTGGCTCTCTCTCCACCGTAGCAATGCGATTGCTGTATGTCAGCCATGACTGACCCCTGTCTCTCTCTCTCTCCACCGTAGCAATGAGATTGCTGTATGTCAGCCATGACTGACCCCTGGCTCTCTCTCCACCGTAGCAATGAGATTGCTGTATGTCAGCCATGACTGACCCCTGGCTCTCTCTTCGCAGTAGCAATGAGAGTGTTGTATGTCAGCCATGACTGACCCCTGGCTCTCTCTTCGCAGTAGCAATGATATTTTTGTATGCCAGCCATGACCGACCCCTGCATCTCTCTCTCTCCACCGTTGTCAGATCTACCGGAAGAAGCTGAAGCAGGGACGCCAGCGGGCCGTGGACCGCATGTCTCTGGGGGTCCACAAGGGGGAGTGCTTCGGGCTGCTGGGGGTCAACGGGGCCGGCAAAACAAGCACCTTCAAGATGTTGACCGGTGATGTCCCACCCACCAGCGGGAACGCCCACTTGGCAGGTCATAGGTCAGTACCACGTGACCGAGGATGTCACGTGCCTTGGTGTCGCCATGGTGTGGTCCCGGGACTTGTCTATGGAAACATTGGATCAGTTGCTTTTAATTGCTGAGGCATTGGTTATTTAAATAACTGAGGTATCGTTGGCTTAAATAACTGAGGTATCGTTGGCTTAAATAACTGAGGTATCGGTGGCTTAAATAACTGAGGTATCGGTGGCTTAAATAACTGAGGTATCGTTGGCGTAAATAACTGAGGTATCGTTGGCTTAAATAACTGAGGTATCGTTGGCTTAAATAACTGAGGTATCGTTGGCTTAAATAACTGAGGTATCGTTGGCTTAAATAACTGAGGTATCGTTGGCTTAAATAACTGAGGTATCTGTGGCCTAAATAACTGAGGTATCGTTGGCTTAAATAACTGAGGTATCGTTGGCTTAAATAACTGAGGTATCGGTGGCTTAAATAACTGAGGTATCGTTGGCTTAAATGACTGAGGTATCGTTGGCTTAAATAACTGAGGTATCGTTGACTTAAATAACTGAGGTATCGTTGGCTTAAATAACTGAGGTATCGTTGGCTTAATTAACTGAGGTATCGGTGGCTTAAATAACTGAGGTATCGTTGACTTAAATAACTGAGGTATCGGTGGCTTAAATAACTGAGGTATCGTTGGCTTAAATAACTGAGGTATCGTTGGCTTAAATAACAGGTATCGTTGGCTTAAATAACTGAGGTATCGGTGGCTTAAATAACTGAGGTATCGTTGACTTAAATAACTGAGGTATCGGTGGCTTAAATAACTGAGGTATCGTTGGCTTAAATAACTGAGGTATCGTTGGCTTAAATAACAGGTATCGTTGGCTTAAATAACTGAGGTATCGTTGGCTAAAATGACTGAGGTATCGTTGGCTTAAATAACTGAGGTATCGGTGGCTTAAATAACTGAGGTATCGTTGACTTAAATAACTGAGGTATCGGTGGCTTAAATAACTGAGGTATCGTTGGCTTAAATAACTGAGGTATCGTTGGCTTAAATAACAGGTATCGTTGGCTAAAATGACTGAGGTATCGTTGGCTAAAATGACTGAGGTATCGTTGGCTTAAATAACTGAGGTATCGTTGGCTTAAATAACTGAGGTATCGTTGGCTTAATTAACTGAGGTATCGGTGGCTTAAATAACTGAGGTATCGTTGACTTAAATAACTGAGGTATCGGTGGCTTAAATAACTGAGGTATCGGTGGCCTAAATAACTGAGGTATCGGTGGCTTAAATAACTGAGGTATCGTTGGCTTAAATAACTGAGGTATCGTTGGCTTAAATAACTGAGGTATCGTTGACTTAATTAACTGAGGTATCGGTGGCTTAAATAACTGATGTATCGTTGACTTAAATAACTGAGGTATCGTTGGCTTAAATAACTGAGGTATCGGTGGCTTAAATAACTGAGGTATCGTTGGCTTAAATAACTGAGGTATCGGTGGCTTAAATAACTGAGGTATCGGTGGCTTAAATAACTGAGGTATCGTTGACTTAAATAACAGGTATCGTTGGCTTAAATAACTGAGGTATCGTTGGCTTAAATAACTGAGGTATCGTTGGCTTAAATAACTGAGGTATCGGTGGCTTAAATAACTGAGGTATCGTTGGCTTAATTAACTGAGGTATCGGTGGCTTAAATAACTGAGGTATCGTTGACTTAAATAACAGGTATCGTTGGCTTAAATAACTGAGGTATCGTTGGCTTAAATAACTGAGGTATCGTTGACTTAAATAACTGTGGTATCGTTGGCTTAAATAACTGAGGTATCGTTGGCTTAAATAACTGAGGTATCGTTGGCTTAAATAACTGAGGTATCGTTGGCTTAAATAACTGAGGTATCGGTGGCTTAAATAACAGGTATCGTTGGCTTAAATAACTGAGGTATCGTTGGCTTAAATAACTGAGGTATCGTTGGCTTAAATAACTGAGGTATCGGTGGCTTAAATAACTGAGGTATCGTTGGCTTAAATAACTGAGGTATCGGTGGCTTAAATAACTGAGGTATCGGTGGCTTAAATAACTGAGGTATCGTTGGCTTAAATAACTGAGGTATCGGTGGCTTAAATAACTGAGGTATCGTTGGCTTATATAACTGAGGTATCGGTGGCTTAAATAACTGAGGTATCGGTGGCTTAATTAACTGAGGTATCGGTGGCTTAAATAACTGAGGTATTGTTGGCTTAAATAACTGAGGTATCGGTGGCTTAAATAACTGAGGTATCGGTGGCTTAAATAACTGAGGTATCGGTGGCTTAATTAACTGAGGTATCGTTGGCTTATATAACTGAGGTATCGGTGGCTTAAATAACTGAGGTATCGGTGGCTTAAATAACTGAGGTATCGGTGGCTTAATTAACTGAGGTATCGGTGGCTTAAATAACTGAGGTATTGTTGGCTTAAATAACTGAGGTATCGGTGGCTTAAATAACTGAGGTATCGGTGGCTTAAATAACTGAGGTATCGGTGGCTTAAATAACTGAGGTATCGTTGGCTTAAATAACTGAAGTATTGATGGCTTAAATAACTTGAACTAGAAATGAAATCAAATAGCTTGAACTTAATGTTTGCAGGCAGTTAAGAGGCACTATTTTCACTTTGTAGTTTACGTTGTATACATTAAATGCACTTTGTAGGCACTAGATACACTGTGTAGTCATAACGTTGGTAGGCTCTAACTTCACTTTATAGGATGTCAATGCAGTTTGCCGCCACTAGAAGCACTTTGTAGGCATTACATTCACTTTGTAGGCATTACATTCACTTTGTAGGAATAAAGTTCACTTTGTAGGCATTAAGTTCACTTTGTAGGCATTACATTCACTTTGTAGGCATTACATTCACTTTGTAGGAATAAAGTTCACTTTGTAGGCATTAAGTTCACTTTGTAGGCATTAAGTACACTTTGTATGCATTAAGTTCACTTTGTGTGCACTAATTTCACTTTGTAGGCATTACGTTCAGTTTGTTAGCAGTTACATTTATATCGTAGGCACTAAATGCACTTTGTAGGCACATCGTAGGCGCAAATCTCACGAAGCGTAATTTACGTCATTATGTTGTCCGTCGTTGTTATTCATTGTCTCTTGTGGTTGCTCGGCACAGCATTCTGACGGATATGACGTCAGTGCACCAGAACCTGGGGTACTGTCCGCAGTTCGACGCCATCTGTCCGCTGCTGACTGGGCGAGAACACCTCGAGCTGTACGCCCGCCTCCGCGGCGTACCAGAGCAGGACGTCCCCGTGGTCAGTTACTTCGATCTACGCTTGATTCTTCCGTCGAAGCGATATAATGTTTGACATACGGTTTAAACTTTGCTTCTGGAACTGTATGTGTGTAGACAATACGATATCCTTAAGTACAGAGACTAATAGTTTTCCTGCCTTTTCCTCTTTTATACTTTGAGAAACAAGAACACAATTTCACCAGAGAACAGTAACAGGAATGTTATGTTTAGCAAAAGCGATAATAAAGAATAGATGGAACATCGATCGGAAAGTGTTACAAAATATACGCCTCTATTCATTTAACGTATATCTGCTTCAATCTGAGAAAGGGACGCGGATGTTGCCTGCTAAGCCTGTATAATGTTTTACTTTGTGGTCGCTAGGTGACCGCCTGGGGCATCCGGAAGCTTGGTCTGGTCCGACATGCCGTGAAGAATGCCGGAGACTACTCTGGCGGCAACAAACGGAAGCTCTCGACGGCCATCGCCCTAGTGGGCAACCCGCCTGTCATCTTCCTGGTGAGTGGGGGGGGGGGGGGGGGCAACCCGCATGTCATCTTCCTGGTGAGTGGGGGGAGGGGGAAGGGGGCAACCCGCATGTCATCTTCCTGGTGAATGGGGGGAGGGGGGGGGGGCAACCCGCTTGTCATCTTCCTGGTGAGTGGGGGGAGGGGGGGGGGGGAACCCGCATGTCATCTTCCTGGTGAGTGGGGGGAGGGCAACCCGCATGTCATCTTCCTGGTGAGTGGGGGGAGAGGAGGCAACCCGCCATTCATCTTCCTGGTGAGTGGGGGGAGGGGGGGGGGGAACCCGCATGTCATCTTCCTGGTGAGTGGGGGGAGGGCAACCCGCATGTCATCTTCCTGGTGAGTGGGGGGAGAGGAGGCAACCCGCCATTCATCTTCCTGGTGAGTGGGGGGAGGGGGGGGGGAACCCGCATGTCATCTTCCTGGTGAGTGGGGGGGGGGGGAACCCGCATGTCATCTTCCTGGTGAGTGGGGGGAGAGGGGGCAACCCGCATGTCATCTTCCTGGTGAGTGGGGGGAGAGGGGGCAACCCGCATGTCATCTTCCTGGTGAGTAGGGGAGAGGGGGCAACCCGCATGTCATCTTCCTGGTGAGTGGGGGGAGAGGGGGCAACCCGCATGTCATCTCCCTGGTGAGTGGGGGGAGGGCAACCCGCATGTCATCTTCCTGGTGAGTGGGGGGAGGGGGGGGGGGGGTGCAACCCGTCAGTCATCTTCCTGTGAGTGGGGCGAGAGGGGGGGGGGTGCAACCCGTCAGTCATCTTCCTGTGAGTGGGGGGAGGGCGTGGGGGGAGAGGGGGAGGCAACCCGCCGGTCATCTTCCTATTGAGTGAGGGGAGGGGGTTATCGGGTTGTCATGGTTACGGAGTTGGCACTAGTGGGTGATCCCTCGTAGGGTTTGGCTTATCTGCATTAATCTCAGTACTTTTAAGTGATTTGTAAGCTGATGTACATTAATGACCTGTTACTGTTACATGAATGTTTCTCTCAGGACGAGCCGACCACTGGAATGGACCCCAAGGCTCGCCGCTTTCTGTGGAACTGTATCAACAAGGTGCTGAAGGATGGCCGCTCTGTCATCCTCACCTCGCACAGGTGGGTTGAGTGGGTGCTTAGGGTGGTGGGTGGCCGCTCTGTCATCCTCACCTCTCACAGGTGGGTAAAGTGGGTGATTAAGGTGGTGGGTGGCCGCTCTGTCATCCTCACCTCGCACAGGTGGGTAAAGTGGGTGCTTAGGGTGGTGGGTGGCCGCTCTGTCATCCTCACCTCTCACAGGTGGGTAAAGTGGGGGCTTAGGGTGGTGGGTGGCCGCTCTGTCATCCTCACCTCTCGCAGGTGGGTAAAGTGGGTGCTTAGGGTGGTGGGTGGCCGCTCTGTCATCCTCACCTCTCACAGGTGGGTAAAGTGGGTGCTTAGGGTGGTGGGTGGCCGCTCTGTCATCCTCACCTCTCACAGGTGGGTAAAGTGGGTGATTAAGGTGGTGGGTGGCCGCTCTGTCATCCTCACCTCGCACAGGTGGGTAAAGTGGGTGCTTAGGGTGGTGGGTGGCCGCTCTGTCATCCTCACCTCTCACAGGTGGGTAAAGTGGGGGCTTAGGGTGGTGGGTGGCCGCTCTGTCATCCTCACCTCTCACAGGTGGGTACAGTGGGTGCTTAGGGTGGTGGGTGGACGCTCTGTCATCCTCACCTCTCGCAGGTGGGTAAAGTGGGTGCTTAGGGTGGTGGGTGGCCGCTCTGTCATCCTCACCTCTCACAGGTGGGTAAAGTGGGTGCTTAGGGTGGTGGGTGGCCGCTCTGTCATCCTCACCTCTCACAGGTGGGTAAAGTGGGTGCTTAAGGTGGTGGGTGGCCGCTCTGTCATCCTCACCTCGCACAGGTGGGTAAAGTGGGTGCTTAGGGTGTTGGGTGGCCGCTCTGTCATCCTCACCTCTCACAGGTGGGTAAAGTGGGTGCTTAGGGTGGTGGGTGGACGCTCTGTCATCCTCACCTCTCGCAGGTGGGTAAAGTGGGTGCTTAGGGTGGTGGGTGGCCGCTCTGTCATCCTCACCTCTCACAGGTGGGTAAAGTGGGTGCTTAGGGTGGTGGGTGGCCGCTCTGTCATCCTCAACTCGCACAGGTGGGTAAAGTGGGGGCTTAGGGTGGTGGGTGGCCGCTCTGTCATCCTCACCTCTCACAGGTGGGTAAAGTGGATGCTTAGGGTGGTGGGTGGACGCTCTGTCATCCTCACCTCTCGCAGGTGGGTAAAGTGGGTGCTTAGGGTGGTGGGTGGCCGCTCTGTCATCCTCACCTCTCACAGGTGGGTAAAGTGGGTGCTTAGGGTGGTGGGTGGATGCTCTGTCATCCTCACTTCTCACAGGTGGGTAAAGTGGGTGCTTAGGGTGGTGGGTGGACGCTCTGTCATCCTCACCTCTCGCAGGTGGGTAAAGTGGGTGCTTAGGGTGGTGGGTGGCCGCTCTGTCATCCTCACCTCTCACAGGTGGGTAAAGTGGGTGCTTAGGGTGTTGGGTGGCCGCTCTGTCATCCTCACCTCTCACAGGTGGGTAAAGTGGGTGCTTAGGGTGGTGGGTGGCCGCTCTGTCATCCTCACCTCTCACAGGTGGGTAAAGTGGGTGCTTAGGGTGGTGGGTGGCCGCTCTGTCATCCTCACCTCTCACAGGTGGGTAAAGTGGGTGCTTAGGGTGGTGGGTGGCCGCTCTGTCATCCTCACCTCTCACAGGTGGGTAAAGTGGGTGCTTAAGGTGGTGGGTGGCCGCTCTGTCATCCTCACCTCGCACAGGTGGGTAAAGTGGGTGCTTAGGGTGTTGGGTGGCCGCTCTGTCATCCTCACCTCTCACAGGTGGGTAAAGTGGGTGCTTAGGGTGGTGGGTGGACGCTCTGTCATCCTCACCTCTCGCAGGTGGGTAAAGTGGGTGCTTAGGGTGGTGGGTGGCCGCTCTGTCATCCTCACCTCTCACAGGTGGGTAAAGTGGGTGCTTAGGGTGGTGGGTGGCCGCTCTGTCATCCTCAACTCGCACAGGTGGGTAAAGTGGGGGCTTAGGGTGGTGGGTGGCCGCTCTGTCATCCTCACCTCTCACAGGTGGGTAAAGTGGATGCTTAGGGTGGTGGGTGGACGCTCTGTCATCCTCACCTCTCGCAGGTGGGTAAAGTGGGTGCTTAGGGTGGTGGGTGGATGCTCTGTCATCCTCACCTCTCACAGGTGGGTAAAGTGGGTGCTTAGGGTGGTGGGTGGACGCTCTGTCATCCTCACCTCTCGCAGGTGGGTAAAGTGGGTGCTTAGGGTGGTGGGTGGACGCTCTGTCATCCTCACCTCTCGCAGGTGGGTAAAGTGGGTGCTTAGGGTGGTGGGTGGCCGCTCTGTCATCCTCACCTCTCACAGGTGGGTAAAGTGGGTGCTTAGGGTGTTGGGTTGCCGCTCTGTCATCCTCACCTCTCACAGGTGGGTAAAGTGGGTGCTTAAGGGTAGCGCACACTGTGCCGGTTCATAGTCCCGGTTTACCCCGGTTCTGAAAACCGGGGACAACCTTGGACAACCCTGTGCAACCGTAGCGAGTCCGTAGTCAATCCGCGGTAATCCGGGGTGTACCGTGGTGAACCGTAGGTCGCCCCGGTGGTTTTGAACTGTTCAAAACTACCGGCATGACGTGAGAAAGCAACGCCGTGCAATTTTAATGATACCAAACTTACGTTTGTACTGTAATGTTATCCTTTTTTATGACATAAACAATATTTCTCCATGCTGAGACTCCATTGGTAGCAGACACACTTCGCAAATAGACAAAATCACAGGCAATGAAAGGCTCTATAGTTGCCATGGCTTCTTCGTGGTGTAAATATAGAGCATGTATTGTTCAAAGCACGTTGGCGACAGAGCGTTTTCTGCCAATGGCGTGTCAGCATGGAGAAATATTCTTTGTGTCATAAAAAAGGATAACATTGCAGTACAAACGTAAGTTTGGTATCATTAAAATTGCACGGCGTTGCTTTCTCGCGTCAGGGATTTTCAAAACGATCGCGGCAGATTTACGGAAGATATGGGCCGAAACGACACGCTACGGCATTTATGACTTTGACTTTAAGCCTCAAGTACACGCAATACTATGCCGCATCAAGTTCACTTTGTAATTGTCGTCCGGATTTGGCGTTCATGGTAATGGGTTCACGCCATGGCATCTGTTTGTGTGACTGATGTTTGTGTCTTATCAAACCCCAGTATGGAGGAGTGTGAAGCCTTGTGTGGCCGTCTCGCCATCATGATAAACAATATTTGTGTGACTGATGTTTGTGCTTTATCAACCCCCAGTATGGAGGTATGTGAAGCCATGACATGTGCGGCCGTATCGCCATCATGATAAACAATGTTTGTGTTTTATCAACCCCCAGTATGGAGGAGTGTGAAGCCCTGTGTGGCCGTATCGCCATCATGATAAACAATGTTTGTGTTTTATCAACCCCCAGTATGGAGGAGTGTGAAGCCCTGTGTGGCCGTATCGCCATCATGATAAACAATGTTTGTGTTTTATCAACCCCCAGTATGGAGGAGTGTGAAGCCCTGTGTGGCCGTATCGCCATCATGGTCAATGGAACCTTCCAATGTCTCGGCAGTATACAGCATCTCAAGAACAGGTGAGATTTAGTGTATACAGCATCTAAGTGAGATATACTGTATGGCGTACCGCAATATTAGTCTGTACATGTACATTATTATATTTCCTTGTAGTAACAGTTTTATAAGTAGGAAACTGTAGCCCCCCCCCCTCCCCTTCTGACGTACCCGTGCCATGTCCCAGGTTCGGGGACGGCTACACTGTGATCGTGCGTCTGGCCAGTGACGTCAGCCACCAGCAGCCAATGAGAGACTTCATGGCGCAGACGTTCCCGTCGGCCCAGCTGAAGGAGCAGTGCCACAACACGCTGCAGTACCAGCTCGGCTCCAGCCACACCTCGCTGGCCGTCATCTTCGGCCAGCTGGAGGCCGCCCGAGACCGGCTCCACATCGAGGACTACTCCGTGAGCCAGACCACGCTGGACCAGGTACACCGTACACGAACTGCTGGAACTATCCCGAAAACGTTGCTAGCGGAATACGTTGATAGCGTTATGTGACGTCGAATTAGTCTCATGTGTAACTAAATACATATATACCATTATGTTTTACTTTAATTTAAGCTGTCTATCTTTTGTGGCAATAAGAGTATATATAACTGTATAATTTCAATTGTAGTTCAAAGTTCGTACAACTCCATAAGAAGTAATTTTTGAGATTGTGCATTGAGTGTAAACCTTCATGTGTCTTCATGGTCGACCTGTACTGGATGCCTATAGTGACGGATAATCGCTGTACTTGGCAGGTCTTCATCAACTTCGCCCGGCTCCAGACAGATCTCCTGGATGACGAGCTGGTGGCTGTCCAGGCGTCTGGAAACACGGAACTCGCCGCCATGTACACCGCTCAAGGTCAAGGTCAGTACCCGCTGATATCACGTGGTGTGATTGGTGTATTCTGTGTGAAGTGTAGTGTGCTGTGTCCCGACCAGAGGGCAATGGCCATGTCACATGCCTTGTCCTGGAGGGTGGGTGGGTGGGCCAGGGTGGTTCTCCCTCGTCTCTCTGCGTGTTACCTTCTTAGATGTTGTCAGTGGATTCTCCATAGCCAAGTGGCAGAACACTCCACTGTAGACTATTGGTTCAAAATCTAATCTGAGCCATCTCATATTTTATCCCAACCAGTCATTGTGCATGGGATTTCCTTTAGACCTCGTGCACATACAACGGACCTTAAAAGCAAATTCCAGAATATGTTGTTGCTTTTGTGTTAGATTCTGCCTGGGCGAGTGTTTATGGATTTAATAACTAACGTAGCCTACATTGACGAACACATTATCAATAACCGATGTAGTTTTAAGCACACAGCCTCTCCGAGGGGTTTTGACAGCTAGATCACGGATGGCGATTCACCGTGATCAAGCAATCCGCGGGGACGGGTAGTTGTTAATAATGGTCGTGGCTAGCTGGCCTGGTATATATGTATACATGATCTGTCCGTCTCACCACCTCTCTGCCTCTCGCACTATAAAGACGTAGAACTCGTCTCAAAGTAAGTGCGCTCACAGCTAGTCTCCGGTAAAGGCACATCCTCTACTAGTTTGTTTAGCTAGAGGCGTACGCACGTACCCCGCGTTACATTCTGCCTCTATCTTTGGCAGCCATACGTGCATGTATTAAAGTTGTAGCAATCCCCGTGTGTGTCAGTTTAAGGGGGTGGGGGTGTACCTTGGCATATAGTATATGATATAATTCCGTCACCATTGGACATGCACCAGTGTTGGGGACGTCCGGTGGTACATACGGGCTGATGTTCAGTGTATGCCCGCGTGTGTAAGCAATGCACGATGCCGTATATATATGTATGTATAGACCCTTGCACGCATGTGTCCACGATGACCGTTGCTAGTCCCGCTCCATTCCTTGCTTCATAACATGTCTGACCCATACCCTTAGCGATGTGCATTATGGCTATTAGAAGTCTTTTACATATGGTGTGTACCCGCAAGCATTTCACCTGTTTTCGTGATATAAGCTTAGAACGTTGTGTGCACGAGGATACTGACAGGTTCTGTCATTGCGATGCGTGGTTAGGCTTCCTCTATTATACTTGTATCTTAAATTGCCTTCATCTTTATTAAATCAGCAAATCCCGACTTCCGTCTTAGACGTCCTCTTTTAATTGTTTTAAGTATATTTATTAATTTAAAAACGTTTAATTTCTTTTCGCATAATATATAGTCACATCGTGTGCTTGAGCTTTAACTTGATCATACGTAACCCGATGGCCAATCAATAGACATGGTAGCTATTGCCATTCCGCTGTTATCCGATCACGAAGGTGTTAGAGCACGTGTATATCACCGCCCTGTCCTTGCTTCCTGCTTCCACCACCTCGCTGTCCTCAGCGAGTGGACACCCGCCTTGGCCGCCAGAGGGAACCACGCACCTTGTTACTCAGCTCTCGCCAGATGGCGCCCCTGTTGATAAACAGCCGGGTACTTGTGGCGCAGGTACTGTGCATAATCCGCTTCACGCTTCCGCTTCACGCGCTGCATGACTCTCTGTAGGTCGTGGTGTCCTTTAAACAATATTAACATTTACTCCCATTTTGTCTTTACGGCCAGTTGTCCTGGTTTCCCAGGGGGCACCGCCCCATTCGGTGCAACAACAAATCCTCTCAGATCTCAACATGAAGGAAAGCATGTATCGAGTTCGTCAGCCATTGTTTCATATCATACTACATGCCATGAGCCAATCTAAACCCGTCTTATATATACCTACTAACATGCGTGAAGGGCGGTCTTTATAGTCTGCTGACGCCTTTCTGGTTATAATTATGCCTCGATCTGCTTCCTTATCCAACCCCGACCTCCCCCCCCCCCCCCCCCACCCACACCCACCCCGCGCCTCCCCTTGCCACCGCTTCTGGTTTCCATTCAAGATGGCCGCCAAATTCTACCACCAATCAAAGTTTCGCCTGTTCTCTGTATCGTTTGCAGGTGGGTCGGCCTACGGTCTGGCCAACGGACCGCCTGACTGGGACGAGGAGAGTCTGCGCGGAAGCACGATCAACTTGGTGCCCGAGGCCAGCGCCAAGTCGTCCTCCGCGAGGTCGGGGGCCAGGCCACACCTGCCCAGTGTCTCCAACTGCTGACCGTGGTCCTGCACTCACCACCATGACGTGTGTGGCCTCTCACGCTGTGATTGAATACTCACTCCTCCGCTAGACTTATATATTGGAGACATTCCGTCGGAAAGTATGTGATCCCTGCTCAATATATATCCTCATAACGGTGAGATTACCCAATGGATGCCTAACAAGTGTGAACACAATATTGGACTTTTTTTTGTATTACTACGTAGGCTAGATCTATATATAACAAACCTTTGTTCCGTACCATCTATTCTATGACTGCTTTGGCTGCTAAAGTGCGCTCTGCGTTAAAGTAGTAAATAACGATATAAAATATATTAAGACATTAATATAGAAACTACATGTATTCTGAGGTCTATAATTATTTATTAGATTCTATAACACATCACACCGGAGAGGTGGTCACAGACTGGACAAAGCTGTGCAGTAGTAAATAATTACAAAGTACTACAATCTCTGCCCACTCGGGTACAGATATGGACACGTGCTTGGTCTAGCCAATCCTGACTGGGTGTCTATGGGTTCACTTTCCCTCTGACCACCACATTCCAATGAAGCGGATCCTGATCTTTGACAAGGTCACAACTCTTTTAATGTCCATATAACCACGACGTCTGCTGTGTATATAGCTCTATGCTTATTATGAGTTAATGTCGCTTTCCGCTTTAACTTACGTGAAAACCACGACCCTGTGAAACTTACACACTACACTACAAAAAAATAATGTCGTGAGAGAACAATATTGGTGTGACGTCACCAGTGGATTTTACGGATCCAAAGCTTGCGCCCTCATATTTCTGATATACAGTATAATTGATCAGCAGTGCCTCCCTCTATGGAGCCATCTCGTAAGTGAGTGATAACGGTGATTCGAGGTTTTCTGCTATATTCGCCAAGCTGTGACATATGAACCTGCATCATGGCCAGTGCGATTTAATCGTCTCAAATCGCTCATATAGTCTTATTTTTCGTTGAAATATTGTTGACAGATCTGTTTTATTGTACCAGAAACAGCTAGGAGTTTGAAGATGCACTGCATTGTCTCGAAAATATTGTAGGTTTAATTTTCGTGTTTTCAACTATTTCTTCTCATACTAGCTAGAAGTAAGGGTCTGGAAGGGGGGGGGGGGGTCTTGTGTCCAGTTGTTGATTTTTCAAAATTCTACAATTTCGAATGTCGATTTTTCACGACGTTCCGTGTCGCTTTTGGGCTAAATTTTGTGTCGTTTTTTTTTAGATCCTCAGTGTCGAAATTTAGGGCTCAATGTCTAATGTCTATTTTTCAAATATGCATGTGTCGCCATTTACCCCTTCCAGACCCCTATAATTAAGTAGCAGTTTATATAATTTTGAAATATTGGGGTATGAAATTTATATTTACAGCAAAGTTACAAAAAGTTGCATTAGACTGCGCAAAGCTGTGTTCTATA
Source organism: Arenicola marina (assembly GCA_964019135.1). NCBI lineage: Eukaryota > Metazoa > Annelida > Polychaeta > Arenicolidae > Arenicola > Arenicola marina. The sequence goes on from OZ025249.1 coordinate 21,708,547, forward strand.
TTTATAAGGAGCCTTTTCTTCAAAATGTAAAATTCACACCCTAAATATATCAAGGTATATAACTTACTTCTTATATTAAGAAGAAAACCGAAATACTATCTGCTGCAATTTTCACTGTCGGCCATGTAACTTACTTAGTAAGCAAGTCTTAATTCTCGTTTAAAGCGGTTTGGGTTCGCGGCTTCAGCCAGAATGCGAGGAACTAACCCCTACAAACCGATTGTTGGAATTAGTGCCGCGGTGGGATAAAGCACTAAAAAGGTTTTCTGCATGGTGTTGATGCAAAACCTGCGATACTTATGTGATATTAAACTGCGAATTCGTGTGATCTGAAGTTGTTGTAAAGGTTTCTAACTATCCATAGCGGTAATATAAGACCTATATAGTTCAAGTATTGACATTGTTGGGACTGGATGACACTAGTTGACAATTCATGCAAGATTGGTAGTTTTAGATTTATTAGGATAAATATAAAACCGAAAACAAATTATTAGCACAAAACATCAATTTAAAATTCGTGAGTTATAGATTTTTTGTATTTAAATTTGTTGCCATAGTTATTATTGTACTCAATATGTGCATAAAATCAAACTTTTTTACCGCTCGTACGCTTGTGCAGTCATGGTGTGACTCGGCGCAATACGAATCTCTCCCACTAATACTAACTCATCTTGTTCCGGTCCCGGTTTTTATGTTGTTGCTCGATTCAGTGTGAATGTAATAGGTTTATCTTCAGGAAAATGGAAAGTGAATGTTTAGCTATACCACCCGCGCTTTCACTGTCGTCTGTCTTGTGATATAGCACTTCTGTATATATGTTTCACGGGTTGCATTTGTTCACTCAGTTCTATGCCTGCAGGTCGCCTACTGTTAGCTGTGCTTTTGCGGGAGGCAGGGTTGTTAATCATAATGTTATTCAGATTCTTTACGCCTTTTAGAATATTATGCAGAAGTCATTCTGAACTAAAGGTTGCATTACAAGAACGCTTGACTGGAAAAAAAGGAATATATTATGACAAGGTGTTTGCACTGCTCTGACTATTTCACGGTGGAGATGTGTTAATAAATATTTTATAGAAGTTTTGTCATGGCTCTCGTGGTTCTTCCTTGATTATAGCTACTTGCTACACTATTTACGTGGAGCAGGAAGGCAGGGCAAAGTGATGTTCAAAAATAATATCGATGACAATACTAAACTGGCCGCGTACTTCGCATTGCAAACCAGCTAACCTGGCGATCCAAACCCATTACAAAAGAAACTCGACAAAGCCGGATTGTCTCGGCACCTTTTACTTTATTTTTTTCTGTGCTGTAACATAACAGCAGATACAGGTGTTTCTGGTGCCTGTCGGGCGAGACAGCGGGTCGCCAGCCGGCGCTCACTTCCTGGTCTTGAAGTACTCGTTGAGTATGTCCAGGGCCTCTGTGTCCTTCCCGTAGTCCTAAAACACAAACAACGACACCTTATAACATTGCATTATCTGGGCGGGAAGGAGACACCAGCAAATGTACTTATTCGTTTCCAGACCGCCAACCTTTACCTGTAACCGTTCTTCACATGGATTGATGTAAGTACATTAACAGGTGTAGGTTATATCGCGATAGTGGCAAAGGTCAATGCATCCTGCACAAAACACATTTCCACTAGTGGGATGTCGGCCACACACAGAGCACACTAGACACATATATCCAAACACACTACCTTCCCCCATTCATTCGAATTCCCCAATACAGTTGATATTAACGACCACTGCCTGCACAAGTCCGGTGTCTACTAGCAGCTGGCGTCCTTCAGACCATATGTACTGATCAGTGGCTCATACAAACGCCATGGTCATCACAGGACAAGAACTGTAGTTCAAACAAGGCTACCGCACTTAAATCTATCCGTAGTACCGGTAATTATAATTAATTTAATGGTTTAGAAGATTTGTGGTTTAAACTTACATGGGATCACACAAGTTATAATATTATAAGAATTATCTTTTGAAGCAAACGTCTTTATGAATTTGGCTAGCTATAAACTTTCCTCAGACCACATGTACAATAATCAGGTCTCATACGAGGGAGCATGGTCTATCATCACCGGAGTTCACAGCAAAGGTACAAATCCTGAACATACACAATCCAAGGATAGTACAAACATTTGAAAACTATTGAAAGGTAGATGTGTATTTTTATAGATGCTGGACTCACATTTTAAAAATATGTCTTTTTCATAATATTTTTATTTTGCCTACTTTCCTCAGACCACATACAATAATCAGATCTCATACGAGGGAGCATGGTCATATCATCACAGGAGTGATATAGGCAAATATAAAAGTCACTTAAATATGTAACAGCAATAATATGGTGCATTGTAGTATGCATTTGGCGATCGGCCAGTCTTTAATAACAATGCAATAAAAAATCTAGAGGATTTGCATATTTTCCCAAAAAGATTCCTAAATGCCAATTTTTACAATATCATATGAAATTTTAATGTCATAAAAACAAATGTACTTATATCCTATTCATAACCTAGTTCATTTTTAGGCGAGCTGAGCCACATCATTTTACTACAAAAATCTACTGTAGAGTTGTGAATGTATTTACGAATAACCAATTATACACATCTTTCCTCAGACCACATGTACAATAATCAGGTCTCATACGAGGGAGCATGGTCTATCATCACAGGAGTTCATGGAAACATTTAAACATGTAATAACATTATAATATAGAATTGCGCTAACTGGAGTGCAGGGAAGCCTGATCAGATTATAAACTTGTGTTGAATAGCCATAAAAATAACAATATAAAGGTCACATTTCATACACATTTATCCAATGAACAATTCGGTGTAATATTTCTTCTTACTATTGTTTGTTGTTGTACTAGCCTACAGTTTAGAGATTAACACACATTTCTTGGTTTGAATGGTTGAGGTTGGTTTCACAGTTATGAAGAAGATCTTCAGAAGTAATTTTAACAGGTGCCATCTTCCTCAGACCACATGTACAATAATCAGGTCTCATACGAGGGAGCATGGTCTATCATCACAGGAGTTTGTGGCAACATTTAAATATGTAACAAAATTAAAATATAGAATTGCGCCAACTTGCATGCAGGGAAGCCAGGTTATAAACTTGTGTTGAATAGCCATAATAAATAACAATATAAAGGTCACACTTTCTACACATTTATCCAATGAGCCATTTGGCGTAATATTTCTTCTTACTATTGTTTGTTGTTGTACTAGCCTGCAGTTTAAGAGATTAACACACATTTCTTGATTTGAATGGTTCAGGTTGGAATCATGGTGAAGGTTATGGAGAAGATCTTCAGAAGCAATTTCAACAGCTGCCATCTTCCTCAGACCACATGTACAATAATCAGATCTCATACGAGGGAGCATGGTCTATCATCACAGGAGTTTGTGGCAACATATATTTAAATATGTAATAAAATTATGATATAGAATTGCGCCAACTTGCATGCAGGGAAGCCTTATCAGGTTATAAACTTGTGTTGAATAGCCATAATAAATAACAATATAAAGGTCATGTTTTATACACATTTACCCAATGAACAGTTTGATGTAATATTTCTTCTTGCTATTAGTTTTTAATGTTTTAGCTTTAATTTATAGATTAACACACATTTATTGTTTAATTGTAATTGTTCAGCTTGGTTTTATAGTTCTGGATACAGTCTTCAAAAGTACTTTAAACAACTGCTGTCTTTCCTCAGACCACATGTGCAATAATCAGATCTCATACGAGGGAGCATGGACTATCATCACAGGAGTTCACAGCAAAAATATGAAATATATTGCCACTACTAGATAGTAGGTTTGACATTTGAGTACAGACTTTTGATGCTATGATAGAAATATTACTGTTGACAGGACTCACCTTGACTACAACACAGCTGCAGCCAACAACCTTCCTGGCCTTGCCTTCCTTGTCAATCTTACACAGGCCAGCCCATTCCCCAAGCTTCTTGTTGTCATCAACCTGCAGTGAAATATGCAAAATAACAGCAAGTGGCTACTGTTACCACAGAACTGAATACCATCACCCTAATCAGTTATTTTGCTGCAATACCTTTTACTTATGTTAATTAACATATACTTCTTACTATCCATATAACCAGATGAAACCTTCAAATTTAGATGAAAATAATACTTCTTACTATCCATATAACCAGATGAAACCTTCAAATTTAGATGAAAATAATGACTTCTCGGATAGCAGGAAAGATACTATAATTTTATGTGATAAGTTACATTAAATGCACCCCTTAAATCACTAAATTGCCAGCAGCGTAATGGATGATATTGTGTTCATTGCATAGAGAAAATCCATCAACATTATACCATCTGCATATAATTTAAGTTGCCTTGCCTTGATGAGGTTGATTCCATGCTCAGCACACAGAGCCTCCACAAGCTTGACATACATGGGTTCATCACAGTTGTTGGCCAGAATGCAGAGATGAGCCTGGCGCTTGTCCAGAGCCTTGGCACACTCATGCAGGCCACGGGCAAGGCCGTCATGGATCAGGGCAGTCTTCAATACCTCCTGAATAGCAGTGTTTACATCCATAGGCCCCGAAGGAGCCACAGGAGCAGTAACTGGTACATCATCTCTACAAGAGAAATAAACCCCAAATTTTACACACTAGTACATAATCAGTTTTGAAAACATTGATAAAATAATTTTTTTTATTTTACTTTTATATCTATTCTACAGTTAAAAATGTTGACAGTACAGATCAAGCACAATATACTTTGATGAAAAATAAAGATCAGATCACATAATGCTGATGTTGTTTTCTAGTTTGGTATCTTATTACCCGCAGACTGCTCTCTGGATGTAGGCGAAATCCTTTATCCACCATTAGAAAATGTCTGTTCTGGGCAAAGCACTCATTCATTTCACCTAGTTACACCTTTTTTAACTCCATATGTTGATGAAGTAATCTTAATTAATCAATATATCTACGTTTTGCTTGCATATTTACTGGTTTAGTCATGCACACTCTAAATCGGCACGCTCTTATCTATATATAATAACAGAGTGTGCAACATCTCAGAGGCCTGACAAACATCAGATATTTTAAAATATACCATTGTTGTCTAAAAAATAGAAATCAAAAGACTTCCCTGAACATGTCAAAATAGGTTATAATTCTGGGCCAATAAAGATGGACTTCCCCTGTATTAGCCTATATGCAGGCACGCCAATGTGCAAATGATGATTGGGGTTGTATAGATTTGTCAATTAGGATATTTTTACACCATTTCTTAGTTTAATCAAGGTCCATTCACCCCTTTTCTTAGCCTTGGGAGACCCACCCTGTTCCGCCGTTGGGTCTCGGTTCCAACCTGGGTTTTGCACGGGGGGACTTTTAAACAGAATAGGCGCATTTGGAAATTCTGAATTATCTGGAGGTACACTGGGGGTAAATATCATATTTTTGCATAGATTCATCTTTTAGCTATCAAATTCTTCCAAAAAATCAAAAAAATTGATTTGTATCTGTGTCTGCAAGATGATTTACTAAGCACCAACGTCCGAACCAGGCACCATACTTGTTTTTGGCACGTGCTGGTGTCTCTCCCGTGCGAAACCCAGGCTGGAACCGAGACCCACAAGCTGAAGAGAGTAGGTCTCCAGAGGCTACCCTTTTCTGTGTCAAAGGTGAGACTTAGCACTAATGCTTTGTTTGATGTTATTTTGGAATGCCTGACAACAATAGTATATTTTAAAATTACCGATGTTTGTCAGGCCTCTCTGAGAATGTTGCATATAGTTATTATATATAAATAAGAGTGTACCGATTCGAGTGCTTGTGGGTTTAGTTTATATCCTTGCCACCAAATCAACACCTTCATGATTTACGTATGGATTGGGCAATTTTATCGCATGATTGAAATTAATCCTGTTTCATTTCAACAAAAGTAAACTTCAAAACACCACAAAGGTGCAAAGTCTTACTATTTTTGTTTATCATGTTTGAAACATTATTTACAGACGAAAAAACATCACTTTATTTGGAAAAAATCCCCCATTAGTTCCTCATCTACGTGGCGTCTATTTTCATGGTTCTCTTGACCACCTTTAGTTGTTACAGTATATATACAGCGTGACAACCATGTGGTCACCACAGGCACGAAAGAGTAAGATTCCACTTTACGTACCCTTCCGCGTCAGACATGGTTTCTCAGCGGACGTCCTCCTGAAGCAAGGAAAATAAAAATCATAAACAAACATAACGTTATATATAATCGATGAAAGTGGCTTAAATGGCAGATTAACTTCATTTTCAACCAAAAATGTACGGATTCAAAACTGGTAGTTATCTTACAATGATGTCTAACTTCCAAGCACGAAGGAAAAAGGAAGTCCAGAGGCAGAGCGCAAGGCATTGTGGGTAGAGGTGTGCCCCCTAGCGAATCGCTTCGTCATTATTTCAGAAGTCTATGGTCTAGATGAAACGTTATGACTCGCCGTGGCTAAATAAAAAATCCCGTTCGTATAATGTAGACACGTTGTTTTTGAATTTATCCAGTTGATACCCATATCAAACTGGACAAGAATGCTATCTGGCGAGGCCTACATGTCACCTCGTCGCGTCTTTCAGTGACGTTATGACTCGCCGTGGCTAAATAAAAAATCCCGTTCGTATAATGTAGACACGTTGTGCTTGAATTTATCCAGCTAATACCCATATCGAACTGGACAAGAATGCTATCTGGCGAGGCCTACATGTCACCTCGTCGCGTCTTTCAGTGTGCAACTTTGCTTGTGGCACGTGGCTACATAAATCTGTCCGGAGCGATTTTTGTAAGCCACATAATCCATTTACATATACATCTGTAATGAATCAATACTGGCTCTCGTTTTTTTTCAAAACCGGTATATCCATCCTATACCAGCGTAACGTGACCATGCATGGTGACTACCAATATCTAGCTGTATCTAGGCCTATGTTTAAAAAATCCATCGCTGTGTAACTGGGTAACATGGCATTACCCTTGTATTACCCACAATCCTCAGTGGTGCAAACTGCCGGATTCAACACGTAGCCCGCTTGTTTTTGCAATATCAGTAAGCGGGAGCGGCAATTACTTTGAGAGCAGTTTATAAATTACAGACAGCAGCTCTGTGTACCAGCATTACTTGGACTTCTGACAGCTTTATCCTGCTTTATATAAACATGTCGGGATATATTTTACTCTATAGAAATACTCAAGGTAGAAGTTTTTCGCCCGCTTGGCCACGGCGTGGCACAATATATAACCATAGGCCCACCACTGTCCAGAAGTGGCGCAGACAAATTCAAATTCTCTCGCATTTGTCGACTGATGTCGGTGTTGGAAAGCGGAGGGGAGTGGGTGACGCTTTCATACAAGCTACTGCAGTTGGTTTGTAACTGTACCAAAGACACAAATTCAGTAGAAGCATTAATGGCCCTTGGAGCAATAATCACCGTTGTGACCTATAATTTACCCTTGTTATCGGGTGACTGATCTATACTATGATGTCCAAAGACCCTGGAGTGGTTCCCGCGGTGCATAAATAATATTCCCCTGCCCGAGACGGGAACAATTTCCAATGATTTAACTGTTGCAGCTGGGACCGTGGCGGGGAAGTTTAAATCCCAGCAGGCTCGAACGGTCTCATCCCACCCACTCCCAGTGCTTTCCCTTCCACAGCCCCCCTCATTGGTATTTGAAACGACGCCAGAGAACGGCGGCAGAGATGGACGGAGAGGCAGAGTTAACCCCCCCCCCCCTAAAATGATTTCTACCCCATCGGAGACATGCGAGTGGGGATTTGCAATGTGATTGATCATTTTGAAGTTAATTGCCACCAAGTGTGTGGCGTCCCCGTCACAGGGCGAGGCACACGGGTCACGTGACCTGACGGCAAGGTAGCGAATGTCACTCCCCCTGGGGGGTCGACATATACATGTATTATAACCGTCTCTTGGGGGGTACCTCCTGCACCGCCACCCGACCCCTCCCCACCCCACCCCTCCCTACTCGAATCCCCATACCTGCAGTACCTCATATATGTGCTCTTCGTTTTCTCGTCAGAGTAATGCTAGTTTTATTTCGGTGCCCTGAGTGAGAAATTACCCTTCTCCCCTAACCCCGCTGCCAGGACCCCTAGCCGTCCACCCAGCGAGTTTCCAGTGACATGCGTTCCCTACAACCTGGTCCGTACCCACCTCAGTCCTTCGAACCCTTCCTCCCCCGCCCCCCCCCCCTCCTGCTGATCCCTTCTCGTCTCCCTTTGATCCACCCTTCCCCCTTGATCGGACCAATAAATCCCCCCCCCCCACCTCGGCCAATAAATCACCCTCCACCTCGGCCTCCTTGTCTCCTTGTCTCATTTCTGTTCATTTATCTTTTGATGACTATTCCTGGGTGGCTCGGGGCCGCTGGTCACGGGGTCAGCGGGTGCAGGGGCAGGACAAGCGATAGATGCCATGTCCCCGGCACACCCCTCAGGTCCCGATGGCGAAAGAGGGGGCCCAAGCTCTCGTCGTTTTCTCGCGGACTCACGCGTCCAACGTGATTACACGAGGAAGAACTGCGGTAATTTGTCATAACGCACCCCCTCCCCCTCCCCATCCCTGATGAGCGATGGCTCTTATTCTGACGGAAGAGAAGTGATGGTGACTCATCTTCACAACACTTTATCTTCCCATCACGTCACCTTAGCACTGCCTGTGAGTCAGTCAGCCTCAGCTGAGCCAGTTTTATAAAGGTGGGCATAATAGCAATCAGCATTGGTCGGCGGCTTTATCCTTAATTTGTTTTCCCATAATCTTATCACACAGAGAAAAGATAATGTGCCATACAATATCAATCTTGATGGGCGTCGGAGCGACATTAATTTTTGAGAGGAGAGAATTCCTGCGTCGTTTTCACTTATAGAGGTAGCAATAGTAAGAGCCAGCACTGGGCGGAGACATTGATTGTTAGGAGCTTGTCCCATCCACGGTGCCGGCACGCGGGGGGCGTACCGGCATCGGACCACCTACACCCACCCCCCCCCCCCCACCGCCCTACACACACACCCTAGTTTGATTCCGGAGTTTTAGTTTCAATATTCAGCATTCGCCAGTTGTTACGCTAGGCAAATAAATTAAGTTAGTATTTTAGTTATGGAACGAGGATTACGGTAATGCATTTGGAATTTCCAGTGGGATTATATTAACCGTGTTTATCGCGAGGAGTGATCACAAAATCCCTTTGAAACCCAAAGAGCAAAAACCAGGAAGTACAACTCCCGGTGACAGAGATAACAAGCAAAAATGGCAACTGATGATTCGTTTAAGGAATAATGAGAGTAAGCCATCTGCAAGCAACAGCCGACAAGGCTTTTGATTGTGTGAAGCGGCGGTTAATATCCAGTGGGACAGAATTCGCCCGTTGTTTAAATGTCCCCCCAAAACCACCGCCCAGCTGTCACCCACTCTGACAATCCTCGACTGCCTGTACCCCATGACGACCACAGCCCAACAAGGGAGAACAGACATTGGCACAGGGATCTGACGGCCAGAATGGGCCTTTTGACAAACCGGGCAGCGGGGGGATAGAGGCATTTAATGGGTCTGGGAGAGGGGATTGGGAGGACTAGAAATCAGCGGGGTAAACACTGTGGGGTGCCGTTAAGGAAGGGGGGTGGGATGCATTTAAGGGTGGAGAAGAGGGATAGAGTGGGGAAGGGTGGGACGCAATTTGACTTCGGGGGTGGGGAGGGGGTAGAGTGGTAGAGTGGGCAGGAGCGGATGCAATTTGGCGGCTGGGAGGGGGGGGGGTGGGTGGTGGAGTGGTCCGGTCAGCGATGGAAAAACAAAGCCATCGGGCGATTGAGGGTGAGGGGGTGGGGATAGGTCTGCAGGGTGTGGCGGGGGTAAGGGTGAGGGTGGTGGGGATAGGGTCTGCAGGGTGTGGCGGAGGTAGCTGCGGGGGAGGAGGGGGGGGGGGGAGCCTGGGTGCCTTCTTCTTGATGGCTATGGTACTCCCCCCAAATTACCTTAGTCCTTTGAAGCAGCGCGGGACTGTTGATGATATGTACAGGGTGCAGTCGTTCTGGACGCTCCTATTGTGGGTATAGAGGTGGGGTGAAGTGGGTGAGAGGGGCGGGACGGTGCGTGGCATTGTCTGCGTCAAGGAGTGGGGAGGCGGGGGGGGGCGCATTACGAGGGGTGGTAACTGACATCTGTGTTGAAAGTTACGAGTAGCATGAGTGTTAATGGCACAACCAGGGGAGCGCAGAGGGTGGTGAAGAAGGCTTGCAGAGGGTTATTTTTGGCAGTTTGCGGTGAACTTTGCCAGGGTTACAATGCGCTAACTGGGGCTGAGGCACAAGGGAGGCATGCAAGAGGGAGGGGTGGGGCGGAGGAGGGAGGCGGAATGCTAACGGAAAGCATCCCTCTGAGGTGGAGAGTGGACAACAGATGACGCTGGTACGCGGACATGGTGACATGGGGAGCGGTGGGGTGGGAGGGTGGCGGTGAGGGTACAGTTGTGCATGCGGGTGGGGGTTGGGGCAGTGCATGGGGCAATGGCCCAATATTATATATGGCGTGCCGCGGTGAAGAATGCATGTTTATCCAAATCCACCAGACACACAAAAACAGGAACACGTATTTATTGTGTTATGTGAGTTGCTAATGTGCCCCTACTGAGTTGTTACTATTCAGAGGGGGTGGGGGTGGGGCTGATGGTGGGAGATGGGGGGGTTCGATCGGGGGAAGACTGCGAAGGGGAAGGGGGGGGGGGGGGGGGTTGGAGAGCAGCACCAACGAAGAGCTTTTAGTCTCATTGGTTCCGGAGACCATGGCGTATGTTTGCCATTTGGGGGCAGATGATCCAATTAGCAGCACAGTGCTTTTAGTGGGACATTGTTAGGGAGTATCATGAATTGTAGGCTCGGCTTGTGGCGCACCCTGGTGGCATAGTTATCAGGCGTCTAATTGCACATGTTCTTTTGCATGTCTTAAAATGGTCGTCTTGAATGTGAATGAGGGGTATTTTTTGTGCCGGAGCTTTAGACATTACTTACTGTGATGGACTCTCTGGGAGACCATAGACAAGGAGTCTCTGGGAGACCATAGACAAGGACTCTCTGGGAGACCATAGACAAGGACTCTCTGGGAGACCATAGACAAGGACTCTCTCTGGGAAGGAATCTAGGAGGGACTCTGGGAGGGACTCTAGGAGTGACTCTTAGAGGGACTCCAGGAGAGACCCAGGGGGGACTCTCAGGCAGAGATTCTCTGCGAGGGACTCTGGTGGAGCATAGACAAGGACTCTCTCTGGGAGGGACGCTGGGAGGGACTCTGGAAGGGACTCTAGGGAGGACTCTGGGAGGGACTATGACAGGGACTCTGGGAGGGACTATGACAGGGACTCTGGAAAGGACTCTAGGGGGGACTCTGACAGGGACTCTAGGAGGGACTCTGGGAGGGACTCTGGGATGGACTCTGGAAGGGACTCTCTAACAGGGACTCTGGGAGGGACTCTCTGACAGGGACTCTGGAATGGACTCTAGGGGGAACTCTGGGAGGGACTCTGACAGGGACTCTGGCAGGGACTCTGACAGGGACTCTGGAAGGGGCTCTAGGGGGGACTCTGGGAGGGACTCTCAGAGAGGGACCCTGGGAGGGACTCTCTGGGAGGGACTATGACAGGAACTCTGACAGGGACTATGACAGGGACTCTGGGAGGGACTATCTGGGAGGGACTCTGTGGGAGGGTCTCTGTCCGGGACTCTCTGGCAGGGACTCCCTGGAAGGGACTCCGTGGGAGAGACTCTCTGGCAGGGACTCTGGGAGGAACTCTCTGGGATGGACTCTCTGGGAGGGATTCTCTGGCAGAGACTCCCTGGAAGGGACTCTATGGGAGGGACTCTCTGGCAGGGACTCTGGGAGGAACTCTCTGGGATGGACTCTCTCGCAGGGACCTTGGCAGGGACTCTCTCTGGGAGGGACGCAGGGACCTTGGCAGGGACTCTCTCTGGGAGGGACGCTGGGAGGGACTCTGGAAGGGACTCTAGGGGGGACTCTGGGAGGGACTATGACAGGGACTCTGGAAAGGACTCTAGGGGGGACTCTGACAGGGACTCTAGGAGGGACTCTGGGAGGGACTCTGGGAGGGACTCTGGAAGGGACTCTCTAACAGGGACTCTGGGAGGGACTCTCTGACAGGGACTCTGGAATGGACTCTAGGGGGAACTCTGGGAGGGACTCTGACAGGGACTCTGGCAGGGACTCTGACAGGGACTCTGGAAGGGGCTCTAGGGGGGACTCTGGGAGGGACTCTCAGAGAGGGACCCTGGGAGGGACTCTCTGGGAGGGACTATGACAGGAACTCTGACAGGGACTATGATAGGGACTCTGGGAGGGACTATCTGGGAGGGATTTTGGGAGGGACTCTATGGGAGGGACTTAGAGGGACTCCAGGAGAGACCCAGGGGGGACTCTCTGGCAGAGATTCTTTGCGAGGGACTCTGGTGGAGCATAGACAAGGACTCTCTCTGGGAGGGACGCTGGGAGAAACTCTGGAAGGGACTCTAGGGGGGACTCTGACATTGACTCTGGGAGGGACCCTAGGGGGGACTCTGGGAGGGACTATGACACGGACTCTGGGAGGGACTCTGACAGGGACTCGGGAAGGGACTCAAGGGGGGATTCTGGGAGGGACTCTCTGACAGGGACTCTGGGAGAGACTCTGACAGGGACTCTGGAATGGACTCTAGGGAGGAATCTGGGAGGGACTCTCTGACAGGGACTCTGGCATGGACTCTGACAGGGACTCTGGAAGGGGCTCTAGGGGGGACTCTGGGAGGGACTCTCAGAGAGGGACCCTGGGAGGGACTCTCTGGGAGGGACTATGACAGGGACTCTGACAGGGACTCTGGGAGGGACTCTCTGGGAGGGATTTTGGGAGGGACTCTATGGGAGGGAATTTATGAGAGAGACTCTAGGAGGGACTCTCTAGGAGGGACTCTGTGGGAGGGACTCTGTCCAGGACTCTCTGGCAGGGACTCCCTGGAAGGGACTCTATGGGAGAGACTCTCGGGCAGGGACTCTGGGAGGGACTCTCTGACAGGGACTCTGGGAGGGACTCTGACAGGGACTCTGGAATGGACTCTAGGGGGGACTCTGGGAGGGACTCTCTGACAGGGACTCTGGCAGGGACTCTGACAAGGGACTCTGGAAGGGGCTCTAGGGGGGAATCTGGGAGGGACTCTCAGAGAGGGACTCTCAGAGAGGGACTCTGGGAAGGACTCTCTGGGAGTGACTATGACAGGGACTCTGACAGGGACTATGACAGGGACGCTGACAGGGACTCTGGGAGGGACTCTCTGGGAGAGACTCTCCAGGAGGGACTCTCTGGGAGGGATTTTGGGAGGGACTCTATGGGAGGGACTTTATGAGAGAGATTCTAGGAGGGACTCTCTGGGAGGGACTCTGTGGGAGGGTCTCTGTCCGGGACTCTCTGGCAGGGACTCCCTGGAAGGGACTCCGTGGGAGAGACTCTCTGGCAGGGACTCTGGGAGGAACTCTCTGGGATGGACTCTCTGGGAGGGATTCTCTGGCAGAGACTCCCTGGAAGGGACTCTATGGGAGGGACTCTCTGGCAGGGACTCTGGGAGGAACTCTCTGGGATGGACTCTCTCGCAGGGACCTTGGCAGGGACTCTCTGGGCTAGACTCTGGGCGAAACTCCCATAGGAACTCTAGGAGGGACTCCAGGAGAGGCTCAGGGGGGACTCTCTAAAATAGACTCGGTGGGAGGGACTCTAGGAGGGACTCTAGGAGGGACTCTGGAAGGAACTCTGGGAGGGACTCTGGGAGGGACTCTAGGAGGGATTCTGGTAGGGACTCTCTCAGAGGGACTTTCTGGGAGGGACACTCTGGGAGGGACTCTCTGGGAGGGACTCCGGGAGGGACTCACTGGGATGGACTCTCTGGGAGGGACTCTCCGGGAGGGACTCTCTGGGAGGAACTCTCTGGGGTGGACTGTCTGGGAGGGACTCTCTGGGAGGGACTCTCTGGGAGGGACTCTCTTGGAGGGACTCAGGGGGGACTCTATGGGAAGGACTATCTGGGAGGGACTCTCCGGCAGACTCTGAGAAGGACTCTGGGAGGGACTCTGGGAGGAGCGCATACCGGGAGGGATGGATGCACAGTGGAAGGAAGAGACAATCCCTGGTAGTCAGGGACACCCGTGGGTAAGACGCCCCTCCCTAGTGGCTTGGTAAGTGGTTTGGTACTTTATGGACCGACGGGGACAGAGCCCTACCATACCGTGGCTAGACGGGGGGTGGAGGAGGGGTGGAGGAGGGGTGGAATCCAAGGTAGAAGGTAGTCAAGGTGCGCAGTATTTGAGCGAGGCTAAACTATTGAGGAATGCCGTCGGAGGTGGTGAGGGGGTGGGGGGAGGCCAGGCTAGGGTGGTGACCGTGGAGATTCCTCTAATGGGCAGCAACTCAACTGGGGTTTTTTGGGGGGAAAAGGGGGAGGGGCAGAGAGGCAATCCCGGAGTTAGGGACAGGGACGGGGGTGGGGTCTGGCATGGGCTGTCTATCACATTTAGAGTGGAAGGGAAAAGACCAGTTCGGCCTGCAATACAGACACTTGGGCATAGACAAGGGCGGACAGCGGAAGTGGTCGTCTTGCCCGTGGACAGACGGCCAGCGGTTGCTTGGAGGGGATGGCGTGTAGGGTCGGAGTTTACCAGTTTTACTGGTTCAGGCCCCGACCACTTGGTCCCCTGCCGTCGTCTAGGTCTTTTAAACAGCCCCATGTCCCGATCTGGATTGCAGCTATTATCGCCCAGTGTATAGGCTGAATGCCGTCGGTCGAACGCTGGCCGTTTGCTCTGCTTTACGAGTGTTCCAGCCATCGAAGCGCTGTGGAGGAGGTGCTTGTTTTCCCGCCATCGCTGGACGAGACGTCGTCTGCTGCTCACCCAAGCGCCACCGCCTAACGTCGGCGCGATATCGCCCCCGTCCCACCCTCTGTCTCCCTGCTTCGGTTTGTCAGTCCCATGGACCTTTGGCGTCACTCTCCACCGCGGTGTGGCGCTGCTACAAACCGGTGGACCCCCTCTAATTCTGCCATTGTTTTTTCTATTGAAAAATTATCCGCCAAAGAAGGAGCTACGACATGACGGCAGTCGACGACACGAAAGATTTTTTTCGATAAAATAGATCGATGACGTTTGTACTCGTTGTAGGTAAAGTAGGCAAGTAAGGGGATTTATTTATAATCCACCTCTAAACATCCAGCAGTCTAAATGTAGAATGATGCACATGAATCGAGCAGTCGCCAATGTTACAGCATAAGAGCATACCATTTATGATGCTAAAACCCAGTTACGGGGTTTTTGTTCATTTTTTATCAATATTTATTATTATTGTTTTTAATATAATTTATCGTTGAGCGCGTTATGATTAATAATTGCAGTGTTCACGCCGGGGACAACGTGTTATATCATTTATTCTTCTTTTTTAAAACCTATAGAGGACCTCGTTTTGTCGCGCATACATGCATACATCAATGTAGGTATGTATGCGCCCTTATATTGACTTCATTTGGAACATATTCCGTATTGTATTGAGATCTTACTCAACATCCTTGGTTAGCCCATAAACTGTATCCAATTTGCTGACAGAAAGGCCTTAACGACCTGTTCAATGAATTAATTGTCGCGCAGTTTCATGTTTGTCCATTATTCATGGGCATCCAACACCTAAATATGGTGTTAATGGCTTTAACAGTGCCTATCAATAATTACCCCCCCCCCACCACCACCTCCCCCTTTTTATCAACTGCAATCGTTAAAACGCCATCACCATCAACCCCCAAAGTCGCGATACGGCGAGATGTTTACCACCGGAAGAGCGCGCTTTAAGAAATATAAGGACTACGGTAATCTCGTTGTGAATTCACATGAACTAATTAGTACTTCCGCTGACGTCATCGATGAGCTGCGTCCCGCCTTAATCTCCGATTCTGCTTCCAAACAGTCGAGAGACACTTACTAAAGAAAAAGACCCAACGAGCATATGTAGGTCTGTCAGAAAACGTGCCGCGGCCGATCACGCACCATCTCCATTGTTCAAAAGAAGTGAAGCGTTTCTGTCTGTAGCTGGTCGGTCCAGCCTTTTACCAATGGCTGAATCATGGCACTGATAGCGAAGCATCATTCATCACACGATATCTACCTAATTGTGCAAGATTTTCTATTTTCATTAATCTCCTTCTGGGGACTGTGCTTTTTTCACATCGTCCGAATCAATACTTTAGAAAACGTCGAGTGAGTAACGAGGGCTATTGTGTCCGGCCAATAAATGCCTTGTGGTCTGGATAGAAAAGTTGCCGCTAGGGACTGGCGCCTACCAGGGAGGAACGCTCACCAGGTGGCGCGCCAACAGCGGGAGAGTGGTTCGCTGAAACAGGTCCGAGTGGCTGTCCCATGGGAGACCGCGTGTAGACACGGGACATACCACACGTTTGTATAGATGGGGAAGGCGGGTGGGGGGGGGGGGGTTGCATATATGCATCTATATTCATGAGACTATTTTTAAACCGCAGAAGACTGTCTATAGGAAGGTTGTGAGCGAGCTTACTGACAAGTGGGTATTCACCCCCTCCTGGCGTAAAACCTGGATCCGGTCCTTTTCGTGTGGTATCGATACTGATGCATCAAACTGACTGTAGGCCTACCCAGCACAGTCAAATTCAAGTTTTCCGTGGTCACAGAGGGATTATGACAAATGTACATCATTCCCATTGTGGAAGGAACTTCCCAGTGCATATATTATATAGAAACTCTTATCATGCACCGACAAGGCTAAGTTCATTCCATTTTGGTTTCGGCGTGTCCTCTCTCCCTCTTTCCTCCAGTTTATTCCACCACCCCTTCCAATTCACCGCCCCCCCCCCCCCACACACTCCAGTTCACCCTCGCCCCTCCCCCGGGCCTATCGATCGCGTCCTGAGCTGGATTTATCGCCAGTCCCGTGGATTGTCGTCATGCTAATTGACCGTAACTTTTATGATCAATATTTCATTGGCTCCTCCACGGATCAAAGTCAGGTGCTCAGTGACTTCGGCGTCGGCGGCGTGGGGGGGGGGCTGCTGAATTATATGAGATGGTCGCGGGGGGAGTCAGTATAGGGGCGGGCTGTGGGGGTGGGGGGGAGGGTGTGAGTCAGATATCCGGGTTGGAGCCAGAGTATAGGTAGTATAGGATGACCCCACCCCCCCCCACGCGACCCCTCCCCCGTCCCTCCCCTGATCCACAAGCCCTAAGCGGTTGTCGTGTATCGCTTAACGACCCATTCACAAGGTATACGGCCCGACTTTCTCCCATAGACCACCATAACACTGATGTTGGCCTCCATTCTGCTTTGAATCCACTAAATCGGCAGAACGACAAGCCCAGTTACAGGAGTGGATGGGTGGGGCGGCCCTCGGTGTGTCCGGTGGTGGTGGGGGGGGGGGTCTCACAGAGACCCATGACCGCTGGTCATAGACCCCGGGATATGATTCACACCTAAATTTTATTTTAAATATTCTTCTCCGTTTATCATCTTTAAAGTTTCCTCCTTACATGATCTTCTCGTTTCTCTTTCATATTTTATCGTCCATATATAAGTGATCCTCTTTAAAATCGCTCTTCCATTCAACTCCCCTTCCTTTCATATTGCCTCGAGCTTAAAGCAGCCTACTTACATGCGCCATCTTAGATTTTGTACATATTAGAATCTAGACCAAAAGTATATCAAAATTATGATGCATATGTTTTATGTCTTTGAGTATGTAAAACAACAACTTCAGCATAAAACTGCGCGGTTTATTTATATCGCGCGCGGACGTCCAAGCGAGTCGCGGTCGACATCACACAGAATACCGAACAGCAAACAGGCGCGCAGGGATATAAAACCGGCCACCAACTTCTGCTCCGATGAACAAATTTGCTTCTCTCCGGATAGCCCACAGGTTTTTAGGATTTAAATTCATGACAGAATATACTTTTATTTGACATGGAGAAGAGGTTGGTGATACAAAAAATTACAGAATATATTACTTTAAGCCTCTTTACCGTCATCCGTGCATTATTCGTCCTGCAGATTTCAGATTTCTTGTGCCCCTTCCTTCCACTTACTTTAATACGTCTCTTACGATATAACACATTAGTCGACAGAGCATGGTCAGGTGCGGGTCTCCGTTCTGTTGCTTGAACCGGAAGTTTAATTTCAGAGGACTTCAGATAACTTTCGCAAGATTATCAAAAGCATGCGGTTCAATTAGTAGTCAAACTTGGGCTTTTTACACGTTATGTCTTGTATCTCCGATAAAAACTTTCAGTTTGATTACATAATTATATTCAATAAAGATATATACCAGCGCCCGCCAATATCGCAATACCTTTATCTTTATACAGAGGACATACTATATTCCATCTCTGCGCCCCTGCTTACTCATTCTATTTGTTTAGCGCTAAACGTAGGACATTTTCAGCATTTCTGCGTTGACATCGCCCTCCATAAGGATGCAATATCACCACACAGCAAACAGTTCCCAGGGAGACCAGGCGGTCGGCACGTCACCGAGCATGACTCACGTCCTATCGCCGTGTCACCGTCGCTCTCACCGACGTCTGACACACGCCAGTGTCTTTTGTCTCCGGGGACTCTCAAATCTGCACCCAATTGGGATGTGTTTGCAGTTCCGGAACGATTCATCTGGAGCATCACTCGCCTTCTTCCCGTATCCATGCACCCACCTCTCAAAGCCCACTCACCCCCTCCGTCACTCACGTCCTTGCTGTTAGCCAGCTACTAGTCTACTCCCCCCCCCCTACACACACACACTCCTCACCCCCTACCTCGTGCGCGCCTGGCCACCCCGCCCTAGTCTGTCTTTTACGCTGGCACCCACCCTACCCCCACCTTTATACCCTGGGAACCCCCTACCCCCCAGATCTATACGCTGGCACCCCCTCACACCCTAACCCCCCAAATCGATACGCTGATATAACACCCACCCCACCCTGCCCCGCCTGCGTAGCCTGACGGCACTCCACTGTACCCCCCACCCTCGCTAAATGCTAGTACACCACCCACCCCGCCCTGCCCCCCACCTTTACACACTGGCCCTTTCCCCACAAAGGCGCCTGTCTCATCTCGTTGCCGGCGGTATTTGAATTCCGATTTCTGCTCCACGTGGCCGACGTCTTAATTCCTCATCATTAAACATGGCGGTGTCGTCCTGCGGCGCGTGCTCTGTCAACACCGGCCCGGCCCAGGACCAATTATAACCAGCCCCTTGGCCTATTGAGTGGGTGAAGAATGGTAGTGGGGCGGGGGGGGGGGAGGGGGGGGGGGAGGAGGGGGTGGAGAGGGAGAGGGTAGGGGAGGATGATCCTTGCCGAGCAATCTGGGCCACGGTTTCTTTTTCTTCTTGCCGGGACCATTGAGGCCGACGCCCGCAGTGCCACGGGGCGCGGGACATGATGAGCGATCTCCGGTAGGGGGCGCTGATTGAAAAGATGAGAAGGGCAAATATTGGGGATCTGATAAGTCGTGGCGAGGGGGTGGGGTGGGGGGGGGGGCGAGGTGAGGCCGGGGATGGCTGGTATGAGCATTCTTGAAGATTTGGTTAAAGGGAGACGGCCAGCGGTGGTTGGGGTGGGGGGGGGGGGGTATTGATGGGTGTGTGATGGGGTGGGGGGAGGACGTCAAAATTTAACCCGGGACAATGGTTTCGTTATTGGCGGCGGCTGGGCTGGGGCCAAAGGTGTGTTTGGCAACGGAAGACCCGCGGACCATGCCCTCCAGTTATATGACGTAATTATCGGGAACTCTCTGGTGGCCGGACTCCCCGCCCACTAGCCACTCACCGCCCCCCCCCCCACCCCTCCCCTCGTTCCCCCCACCCGTCCCTCCCAATTCTTTCTCCCCCTGTTCTATAATAACCAGAGAGATTGGCGTAACGCGATGTGCAGTGTTTACTCATAGCACGCGCCAAACATTCGTGTCCTCTGCTCTCCGGATTTTAGGCGGGAAATTAACGTCTCCCTGGCTTTCTTTTTACACTGAGTCATTTAAATAATATTTGTGCATAGGATTTACCACATGAAATCTTGAATAAATAGAGCCGTTTGGTGCATGTGTGTAAATGTTGTGGTTTAGCCAGTCAGAGACAGATTGTCCATTGTCTGTCTTCACCTTGGTCTGCAGCCGTCTGGTTCGCTTCTATTTCACCTGTGTATATGTATAGTGCTTGTACAGTGCATGTGTAGTATTGTGTACTGCAGGTGTATGTCATCGTCATGTGTGGATCTAGGGGAAGGGCATTGGCGACACGTGCCAATCGCCCCTCCCCCCCCCCCCCGTTTTTTTTATTTTTTATGGTCATTTTCCGGGCGCAAACTGGAGCTCCTTGAAGCTCATCAATTTATATTATGCCATAAATGCAGTTGCCATGTATTTTAAATATGTGAATAATGATACCCCAAAAAAAATCCTGCTATCCATCTTCATGAAATGGCGCAGGACGGTACCAATATCAACTCCACTTTGCACCGCCTGAACCCTCTCATAAACAAAGCAGCTTACCCACAAAGGGTGTTTAATGGAAGCCTCCATATCGTTGGTAATGGCTGTTATACAGCTGTCTTATGCCATAAAGACAAAAATATGTCATTTCCATTAAATAAGATGCTGAAGTAGTGTTCACATACGTTAATGCGGTCTGAACAGCTTTAAGCTGCATGATAAAATGTGTCGTGTTCTGTCAATTGCGCCTTGGCCATGTCTCCTCGGAGGGTCCATTTTTTGTAAGAGCCCCCCTCCCCCTCACACACACACCCTCCTCCCCCTGTCGACGTTAGGTCACCCCTGTAAAGGGATTGTGGATGGGGTGAGGAGAGACCAGAGCGCACACTGGTACCCTCATGTGACCCTGCCACCCCGCAGGTCCAACCAGGGATCGCATCCATGACCCTCCGCCCACCCCTCCCACTTACCCCCCCTCCCCCCACCCGCCCCAGCCCCCCCACCTCCCCCACTCACACCCGGGCCCCACGCCCTTGAATCTCGTGGCAATTGCTGTTTTCGCTGCTCAGCTGTTGCTGCTGCTGATGGCACAGCTATTGCAGCTGCCCGAGGGTTGAACATGAATTATTGAATGTCTGCTTAGCGCTGCTCTCGCTGCCTGGTCCTCGCTGTTGGTCTCCTTTAAGGCAGAACGTCGTGGCTTCAAGCACTCCAAGCATGCCACCCGCTTCCATGTTTTTTTTTCACCAGATCCACCCCCCCCCCACCCTCCCTTCCGCCCCATGCCACTCTCCTGATACCTTGGCGGCCTGCCACTCAAGCTTTCACTTTTAAGCCGGCTATTTTAGGGGTGGACAAAGACATAGACAAGTGGCATACGTAGAGGATAATACAGATTGGGTCGTAATAGATAGAGACAGACAGTGCCAGACCGTTAAAGAAGAATCATGCTTGCACGAGTAGACAGAAACCTAGTAGGTCCAAACCTAAACTGCTAGGGACAGAAACAAAGCTATGATGCGTCGATAATTTGTACTACGACAGCTGGCCGAATGCCGAACCTCAACCCTCAGAGAAGAAAATGGACAAACCTAGCAAACCTAAGCCACAAGAAAAGAAATAAAATATTACGTGTGTGATATCTCGGCCCAGGCCCGGTGGATGATAGACACCAAGCGCCTCGGGCCAAATGGGAATTTCCCTTTGGCCTAACGTGTAAGGTGTTCCCTTGGGATGCGAAAGGTCCCCGGTTCGAAACCCGCCTTTGCGGGTAGAACTTTCGCAGTCCATTCGGGCCTGGGACCAGAAATACTACACGTGAATAAACCATGATAACAGTCAGAATCTCAATGGTGAATATCGTTGCTTTGCAAGGCTGAAATAACGACCTCTTTACATATCATCGCTGGACCCCGTGTAATCGGACTTCTGCATAATATATAGCGGCTATAGTCACCCGTTCCCCTCTGACTATGTTATATGTTACAATATATGTTGGCAATGCCTCCAATTGGCAACGTCCATCATCGTAATGAATCGACGCGTGTGGCGGATGGACAGATCAATCTGGTTGCATTGTTCGTAGATTTCTTTTTACGCGTCACCGCATTTACAAATGCACCGGCACTGCCCTGGGTTTTTGGCGGGGTTTTGGGGTATCACGGAACGCACTCATCCATGCCTGGTATATAGCTTGAATACAGCCATGAGGTTAGTACGCTGCATAATTCATCACATCGCCATGATGGCCGACACATTTACGTGTCTGCATTAGCCAAATCTACCCGTGATACGCCGCAGTCGTCGATACCATTACCTCTGCAAGGCGCGTTAATTGTGACGTCGGCCGCCCAGTGGTTTTAACCGACCGCTGTCGCCCAGAGACTCATTTATGCATAACACAACTCTGCATGATGTCTGTAAACACATTATGTTACAGCACCACACTTTAAAGTATCTTAGATGCTTTGCCGTGTACTTGCCTATAGACTGAATGTCTATAATACATCTGCTGACAAACTGAGTCGACCCGAGTTTTGTGTGACCTAAAAAGTAAACAGGGCTTTCGCTTTCTTCAATGGTAAAGCGAATCAGGAATGTTAGTCTCAATTTATTGCGTACCTGATTGCAACAGATCATCGAGTCCACTAGTAACCTCCACTGCTTGCAGAAAAAAAGTATTTGGCAGAGAATGCAACCCCTGTAGAGAATGGGGAGCATCATACTGTCAGCAGCAGTCTCTATTCAGAGCTAGTTTTGTGGTGGAAGGTCGCGAACGCCAATGCAATCCATCTCAAAATCAGATGTCCTATCTCGTGCAGAGTGGAGGGTTGCTCGCCGGCATATGCCCCCGCACTACCCTGGAAGCCATGACAATGCCCGCATGGCACGGTCATCACCCCTATCGTGTGTCCTAGATTCAGGACATACATGACACACACAGATGGCTGAGAACCCCGTCTGGCACCCAGATTGTATTAGAGTGGTATATTGGGTTGTCATTGGTATCTTAGAGTAGTGTCACCGAGGTGTTATTAGAGTGGTATTTGAAATTAATTGTTATCGTAGAGTGATGTCATCGAGGTGTTATTAGAGTGGTATAGGGATGTCATTGGTATCGTAGAGTGGGGTCATTAGAGTGGTATTGCGATGTCTGTGGTATCGTAGAGTGGGGTCATTAGAGTGGTATTGCGATGTCTGTGGTATCGTAGAGTGGGGTCATAAGAGTGGTATTGCGATGTCAGTGGTATCGTAGAGTGGGGTCATTAGAGTGGTATTGCGATGTCAGTGGTATCGTAGAGGGGTCATTAGAGTGGTATTGCGATGTCAGTGGTATCGTAGAGTGGGGTCATTAGAGTGGTATTGCGATGTCAGTGGTATCGTAGAGTGGGGTCATTAGAGTGGTATTGCGATGTCAGTGGTATCGTAGAGTGGGGTCATTAGAGTGGTATTGCGATGTCAGTGGTATCGTAGAGTGGTGTCATGAGAGTGGTATTGCGATGTCTGTGGTATCGTAGAGTGGGGTCATTAGAGTGGTATTGCGATATCAGTGGTATCGTAGAGTGGGATCATTAGAGTGGTATTGCGATGTCAGTGGTATCGTAGAGTGGGGTCATTAGAGTGGTATTGCAATGTCAGTGGTATCGTAGAGTGGGGTCATTAGAGTGGTATTGCGATGTCAGTGGTATCGTAGAGTGGGGTCATTAGAGTGGTATTGCGATATCAGTGGTATCGTAGAGTGGGGTCATTAGAGTGGTATTGCGATGTCTGTGGTATCGTAGAGTGGGGTCATTAGAGTGGTATTGCGATGTCAGTGGTATCGTAGAGTGGGGTCATTAGAGTGGTATTGCGATGTCAGTGGTATCGTAGAGTGGGGTCATTAGAGTGCTATTGCGATGTCAGTGGTATCGTAGAGTGGGGTCATTAGAGTGGTATTGCGATGTCAGTGGTATCGTAGATTGGGGTCATTAGAGTGGTATTGCGATGTCAGTGGTATCGTAGAGTGGGGTCATTAGAGTGGTATTGCGATGTCAGTGGTATCGTAGAGTGGGGTTACCGAGAGGGTGGTCTTCGGAGTTCTTCTGACAAGTTGTTTGCGGCACCCTTTCGTGGCCGGGATCCCTGTTGATATGCGACGGGAAGCCCCTGAGTGCCTTCCCGACAGCCACACCCAGGGCACGATTTCGCCCCTTTTACGCCCACCTCGACACTCCAGCCCGGCACTCCACCGACGCCCCCCCCCCCCACCCCGGCTCCTGCCCCATCACTCCCAATTAGCCCCCCACCCCCCCCCCCCCCCACGGTTGTCACAGGAATCATAACCGGTGCCCTCTGTCCCCGTCAAGGTCAGCGCTGACGTGGAAGAACCCCAAGTTGCTGGCACCAGTAAATTACCTTCTATTAACCTCTATGGTGTGTATTACCTTAATTGGGTCAGGGTGATCTCATTAACAACGGCCCCTCCATCGCCTTTGTCGCGTCCGCTGGAGCATTTATTGTGAGCGGCCAACTGCCGGGGTGGGTGGGTGGGTGGATAGTGGAGGTCTGGGGGAGGGGGGGGGGAGAGAAGAAAGAAGGGAGGGGGGAACATAGACCTGGGACTAAGGGATCCAGGGCAGACATACAGCAAGGGATCACTTTGCACCGCCCGCCAAGCGACTCACCCCGCCAGTCGACTCGTGCGCTCTGCGGGCCGCGACAGACCTGCCGCCTGGCGGAGCCTTTGAACAACACACACTCCCTCACAAACCTTGGCGGTCGTGGCGTGAGTCGAGTCATCACAACTGAGATTGAAGCCAAAGAAAAAAAAAGAAAAGAAAAACGCCATTTGTAGGTGATTCAATTTTGCCACCCTGGGCGGCCCACAAGGAAGGCGACTCCCAGTTTGTTCAGATCCACAATCCATCAAACACTGCATCGCTTGGCTCTTTTCCCTTGATTCGCAGCTCCATTGCCATCCCCACCTCATCCCCACGCCCACCCCCTCTCCCTCTCCATTTACAGTTTTTGTTCTCTCACCCGCCCACATATTAGAAGTCAATCTGGGAGAAAGCACTGCTGACAGTCGACGCGTGGTTCATGGCTCTGGCTGTAAAAACACACCGCCCAAAGCCCACATCTAACTGAATATGAATCTCTATAATAAGTCCGCCATGACGGGGGTATCTGGCTTGTGATGTTTTGTGTTGTCGGAGTCATTCATAAGATCATGGGTTCTGGATATTTGCGGGTTTCAAGACGTGGGCAGAACAATATGGCCGTCAGAGTGATTAATTACTATGGATCCTTGTGTCAACAATTACATTAACGAATAATCTACTCATCAAAACTGCACTCGATGCCTTGTGTCGATGCCTTCAGTGTTCTGTATCATGTTGACCAATACTGTGTCTGTGCCTCCAGTGTTCTGTATCATGTTGACCAATACTGTGTCGGTGCCTTCAGTGTTCTGTATCATGTTGACCAATACTGTGTCGGTGCCTTCAGTGTTCTGTATCATGTTGACCAATATTGGGTCTGTGCCTCCAGTGTTCTGTATCATGTTGACCAATACTGTGTCGATGCCTTCAGTGTTCTATATCATGTTGACCAATACTGTGTCTGTGCCTTCAGTGTTCTGTATCATGTTGACCAATACTGTATCGGTGCCTTTAGCGTTCTGTATCATGTTGACCAATACTGTGTCGGTGCCTTCAGTGTTCTGTATCATGTTGACCAATACTGTGTCGGTGCCTTCAGAGTTCTATATCATTTTGACCAATACTGTGTCGGTGCATTCAGTGTTCTGTATCATGTTGACCAATACTGTTTCGATGCCTTCAGTGTTCTGTATCATGTTGACCAATACTATGTCTGTGTCTTCACTGTTCTTAGTGTTGACCAATACTGTGTCGGTGCATTCAGTGTTCTGTATCATGTTGACCAAAACTGTATATGTGCCTCCAGTGTTCTGTATCATGTTGACCAATACTGTGTCGGTGCATTCAGTGTTCTGTATCATGTTGACCAATACTGTCTCGGTGCATTCAGTGTTCTGTACCATGTTGACCGTTACTGTGTCTGTGCCTTCAGTGTTCTGTATCATGTTGACCAATACTGTGTCGGTGCCCTCAGTGTTGACCAATACTGTGTCTGTGCCTTCAGTGTTCTGTATCATGTTGACCAATACTGTGTCGGTGCCTTCAGTGTTCTGTATCATGTTGACCAATACTGTGTCGGTGCCTTCAGTGTTCTGTATCATGTTGACCAATACTGTGTCGGTGCCTTCAGTGTTCTGTATCATGTTGACCAATACTGTGTCGGTGCCTTCAGTGTTCTGTATCATGTTGACCAATAGAGTGTCGGTGCCTTCAGTGTTCTGTATCATGTTGACCAATACCGTGTCGGTGCATTCAGTGTTCTGTATCATGTTGACCAATACTGTGTCGGTGCCTTCAGTGTTCTGTATCATGTTGACCAATACTGTGTCGGTGCCTTCAGTGTTCTGTATCATGTTGACCAATACTGTGTCTGTGCCTTCAGTGTTCTGTATCATGTTGACCAATACTGTGTCGATGCCTTTAGTGTTCTGTATCATGTTGACCAATACTGTGTCGGTGCCTTCGGTGTTCTGTATCATGTTGACCAATACTGTGTCGGTGCCTTCAGTGTTGACCAATACTGTGTCTGTGCCTTCAGTGTTCTGTATCATGTTGACCAATACTGTGTCGGTGCCTTTAGTGTTCTGTAGCATGTTGACCAATACTGTGTCGGTGCTTTCGGTGTTATGTATCATGTTGACCAATACTGTGTCGGTGCATTCAGTGTTCTGTATCATGTTGACCATTACTGTGTCTGTGCCTTCAGTGTTCTGTATCATGTTGACCAATACTGCGTCTGTGCCTTCAGTGTTATGTATCATGTTGACCAATACTGCATCTGTGCCTCCAGTGTTCTGTATCATGTTGACCAATACTGCATCTGTGCCTTCAGTGTTCTGTATCATGTTGACCATTACTGTCTCGGTGCATTCAGTGTTCTGTATCATGTTGACCATTACTGTGTCTGTGCCTTCAGTGTTCTGTATCATGTTGACCAATACTGTGTCGGTGCCCTCAGTGTTGACCAATACTGTGTCTGTGCCTTCAGTGTTCTGTATCATGTTGACCAATACTGTGTCGGTGCCTTCAGTGTTCTGTATCATGTTGACCAATACTGTGTCGGTGCCTTCAGTGTTCTGTATCATGTTGACCAATACTGTGTCTGTGCCTTCAGTGTTCTGTATCATGTTGACCAATACTGTGTCGGTGCCTTCAGTGTTCTGTATCATGTTGACCAATACTGTGTCGGTGCCTTCAGTGTTCTGTATCATGTTGACGAATAGAGTGTCGGTGCCTTCAGTGTTCTGTATCATGTTGACCAATACCGTGTCGGTGCATTCAGTGTTCTGTATCATGTTGACCAATACTGTGTCGGTGCCTTCAGTGTTCTGTATCATGTTGACCAATACTGTGTCGGTGCCTTTAGCGTTCTGTATCATGTTGACCAATACTGTGTCGGTGCCTTCAGTGTTCTGTATCATGTTGACCAATACTGTGTCTGTGCCTTCAGTGTTCTATATCATTTTGACCAATACTGTGTCGGTGCATTCAGTGTTCTGTATCATGTTGACCAATACTGTTTCGATGCCTTCAGTGTTCTGTATCATGTTGACCAATACTATGTCTGTGTCTTCACTGTTCTTAGTGTTGACCAATACTGTGTCGGTGCCTTCAGTGTTCTGTATCATGTTGACCAATACTGTGTCTGTGCCTTCAGTGTTCTGTAACATGCTGACCAATACTGTTTCGATGCCTTCAGTGTTCTGTATCATGTTGACCAATACTGTGTCTGTGCCTTCAGTGTTCTGTAACATGCTGACCAATACTGTGTCGGTGCCTTCGGTGTTCTGTATCATGCTGACCAATACTGTGTGCGCGCTTCAGCCTTACCACTCGCAATGCCTTAACCAGGATCCATAATTCTACCACAAGACATCAGGGATGCGTCTGGCCCGACAGGCACAGCAGAATAACCACCCCGATTTGGTTTCATGGCCGGTAAACTACGTTTCCGAGATGAAATCTCTCGCCAGTCTGCCAATTGCAGATTGTTGGAGGGTGTTAACGGGCTTGTTTACTGGCCGAGGCTGGTGGTGAGGTCCCTGGCGCTGCGCCGTATCGACCAAGGGAAAGGTCACCAGGTTAGATAGCGGAAGCTTTCTGCCGCCTACGTGCCGGGTAAAATTGGGTCTGGTTGACCTTCACCTTGCCGCTCATATACCGTAATACCCTGTAAAACCAGCGACAGCGATAATGTCGCGCGCTATGGATAAAATGTAACATAAGAGAAAAAAAGAAGAGAAAGGAATTTTGCTGATCCGGCTATTTTTTTTCCTCCACATAAGACTTCGGCGGTTTGTCTTACCGTTAAACCGGTTGAATGTCGCCCCGAGAGACGTACGTTCCCTCTTGTCGGTCGCTTCCATTCGAGGTGTTTATGAGTGTCATGGCCTAAGTCAGCGGGACGTAAATGATGGTCCTGAGGGGCCCGATCAGTGTGTTGATCTATGCGTCCCCTCAGTTTGACCCATTATTGCGGGAATGGAACGAAACAGGTAGGGGCCACATCCCTACCCCCCCCCCCCCCCCGCCCCCCCTCCCACCACCTCCCTTCCCTTGGTATATAAGCCGCTGTAGAAAAGCTCCGTTGTCATGGCGGGAGGAAATATGGACTCCCAAATCCCATAGCCACGGTGGACGCGGTGTAATCGGCCATTGCGGCGGGGCCCGCGGAAGGCCATTTCCCTAAAAAGGGTCTTAGTGTTGGGTAACGATTTGCATGAGCCGGGTCGCCCAGCTGTAAGCACGTGGCAAGTTTAGGGGGTTCGGGGTTTCTCCCCGGGGCCGGTAGCGGCCGTCGAATGAGTTCCCGGATCTATGACCCTTATCTGGGTCAGGTCAGGCCGGCGACTTTGGTGTCCGCGTCCTGGGGGCCGGAAGGGGGTGATGGAGGGAAGGGCGGGTGGGCGGTGGGCGGTGGGGGGGGGGGGGGGGGGTGGGGAGGGGCTGATGTACGGCCACAGGTAATGTGGGTAGCGGGCTGCGGATTTCCATATGTGGCAGCCCACTACCAGCGGGGGGACTGAGCCCGGTAGGATTATAGATAGAGCTCAAGCGTGGAGGGTTCTCTGCATACAGATTAGCGACTACGTGGGGATGGGCTAGAGTGGGGGGGGACGTGGGGCGTGGATATACGGAGTTGAAGGACGGGTACAGGTGTATGGTATTCAGACCGTGGCAGAGCGTGAAATACTATTTTGTTCATTTTGGCAGCAGGTGAGCAATGGTTTTTAAATCTTCATTTTGTGCGCAATGTGCATCCTCTATGAAATTGATCACGGTCTTCAAGAATTCTTTTCTTATTTCCGGGGTCCCGAGGCGTCTATCCTCACGTTTCATCTGTTGTCATGACGAGGTTACCGCACGCACTACCCATGACATCGAAATGAATTATGGGTTATTTTTGTTATTTATCCGGTTATGGCTTGGGTCATGACAATGCTTTCAATCCGCAATCAACAATTAACTTCAAATATTAATGATTCTATTATTGTTGTTTATTCACTGTACGGAGTTATCTTCTATGTTCACTTTCTTGGTTCATCTCTTCCGTATTTCCTGCATTAAAATTTCCCGCCTTATATTAAAAATTATCAAATTGAACCGGGTAAGAATATTATTGTATGTCTGTGGTTTCTATTATAGAAACCGTAAAACTATAAAACCCGACCAGATGAAATTATAAGGGTATTACCATGATTCCGAGGACCACAACATATGACCAGCAATTTATAACATGGAGTGTCTGGTAGCGTGCGCCAAGAGGCATTATTTCGCTATGTCGCCCTTTCCATTACCGTAAACCGGTGTATATTGGCTTGAGTCGTGAATCCAGGGAATTGAAAGAGCAAGTAGCGGCGGTAGGGTGGTGGCTATTGAAGCATATATTGAAGCATAGCTTCCACTGTTAGGGAGCTTATGACATGGCAGAAGAGCTCTTCGCAATCTACGTCCAATTCCGTACTAAGACGGGGGTATATCTCAAGCAGAAGTAACCGTCTTACGCAGAAAAAAACTGGCTTACCTCGATGTTATTCTGCGGTTTGACTACCAGTGGAGGGTGAGGAGTACGCGGTATAAAGGGCTGGGCTCTGGTATGTACTGATATAAGACGGCCGCAGAACTATGAAAGGAACTGCCGAGCGGCTTGTGATCTCGCCGACTTCACGCCTCAGGGAACACCAAGCTGGATGGCGAGCTCTGCGAACTCTACCCGAGTCATCTAGTAGTATACTGCGATAAACAGTCCAGGATCTGCCCCCCCCCCCCCAAATCCCCTCCTCTCCACCATGGGAGGCGCTGTAAGGCTTTGGCTTATGGTCAGGAAGCTATATTGTCAATCGGCTTCAGACATAACTCCCTCTGCTGCAGCCCGCGTGGACTCTTATTCTTGGTACTAACTTCCGGTTCCCAGTTCTCTTTCATAGATGTGTATCTTCGCGCCCCCTGTCCCCTGACTTCTCTCGCACTCGCCCCACCTCTATCTCTCTCTCCTCCACCCCTCTCGCCCTCTCCTCCACCTCTCTCGCTCTCTCTCCCACCTCTCTCTCTCCCCACCCCTCTCTCCCCCACTTCTCTCGCCCCTCACCCTTCTCGCTCTCTCCCCCACCCCTCTCTCCCTCACCCCTCTCTCTTCCCCACCCCACTCTCTCTCGTTCTCTGCCAATTTTGTTACATGAGGGCTACTTGCATCTCGAGCCAGAAGTTCGGTGCCTATGTAGATGTCGGGAAATGGCGGTGGGTCGTGCGAGTGGGGGTGGGGGGGGGGGGCGGGTCGTGCGAGTGAGGGTTGGAAGTTGGAGTGGGAGGTTGGGTTTACTGCGAGTGAAGGTTGGGGGGAGGGTGGGTCGTGCGAGTGAGGGTTGGCACTAGGGGTAGGAGGGTGGGGGCGGGTCGTGCGAGTGAGGGTTGGAAGTTGGAGTGGGAGGTTGGGTTTACTGCGAGTGAAGGTTGGGGGGGTGGGGTGGAAGGGTGGGATGTGCGAGTGAGGGTTGGCATTAGGGGTAGGAGGGTGGGGGTGGGTCGTGCGAGTGAGGGTTGGAAGTTGGAGTGGGAGGGTGGGTTGTGGGAGTTAGGGAAGGGACTAAGGGTAGGAGGGTGAGGGTGGGTTTACTGCGAGTGAGGGTGGGGTGGGAGGGTGGGTTGTGCGAGTTAGGGATGGCACTAGGGGTAGGAGGGTGGGGGCGGGTCGTGCGAGTGAGGGTTGGGGGTTCAGGTGGGAGGGTGGGTTGTGGGAGTTGGGGAAGGGACTAAGGGTAGGAGGGTGGGGGTGGGTCGTGCGAGTGAGGGTTGGGGGTTCGGGTGGAATGGTTGGGGGTGCGAGTGAGAGTTGGGGGTTCGGGTGGGAGGGTGGGTGGTGCGAGTGAGGGTTGAGGGTTGGAATGGGAGGGTGGGTCGTGCGAGTGAGGGTAAGAAGTTGGGGTATGAGGGTGGGGATGGGGTTTACGAGTGATGGTTGGGGGTGGGATTTGGCCGGTAGGGTGCGAGTGAGGGTGGCGGGGTTAGGGTGGGAGGGTGGGTCCTGGGGATGAGAGTTGGGAGTGGGTGCGAGTGAGGGTCGAGAGTTGGGATGGGTGGGGATGGGTGTGGGTGGTGTAGCAGCCATTGAGGGGTAGGACGCAGACATGGACTGATAGGCGGGCCAAGGACCTGCCACTGATGTCCCAGGTTTCTGAGCCGAGTCTCCGATCCCCGCTATCTTTATGCCAGGTTGGGTATCGGCGGGGCCCGCCAGGCCCGAGGAAGCCCTACCATTGCCCTGATAAGCCTTTTGCCGTAATAGGAAGTGATGTTCGGACTGTCAGCACAGCCAGGCATGACTCTCTCTGTACGGCGGCTCCATCTGGTGGGAGATAAGACCAACGACTGGGATGAGACCCTTGACAACATGGCGGGAGACCCCGTGTCCCACATGTCCCAAACCACGTGCGTCGGTCGCTATTCAATCCCAGAAGGCCTCCGGAACAACCAACCGACCGCCTTGTCTCCTTTAACCCTATTTTGACGGTAAATTGTCCAGAAACACTGGTCATTACGTACCGTCGCATGAGTCAGTCCGGGCTGGTGTTGTTGTCGTGGCCGCACTCCGCCCGTGTCTGACTCAGCGTGGTCTCGTTCATTAACCGCAGCATTACATCTAATGAAGCCTCCTGTGGAGCCCACGGCAGGAACCAGGTTATGTGTCTGACCCTGGGGGTCGTCACCTTCAGATGGTGATCCATGTGAGAATATGACACGTGACTCCACAGCTCCAGACCATACAGGCCTCCGAGATGTCACAGGCGATGTGTCGTGTCTCTCGCGCATGCGGTCGTGTTTCCTGTGTGTGACCTTCCTTTGTGAAAGTCAGTCACGTGCTAATATAACATTTCTTTGTGCACGTCCGTCTAGTCTAACCTTCCTTTGTGCACGTCCGTTTCGTGTTAATTCTAACCTTCATTTGTGCACATCCGTTTCGTGTTAATTCTAACCTTTCTTTTGCGCACGTCCGTCTCGTCTAACCTTCCTGTGTGCATGTCCGGTTCGTGGTAATTCTAACATTCCTTTGTGCACGTCCGTCTCGTCTAAACTTCCTGTGTGCATGTCCGTTTCGTGTTATTCCTAACCTTCCTTTGTGCACGTCTGTCTCTTGTTAATTCTAACCTTCCTTTGTGCATGTCCGTTTCGTGTTAATTCCAACCTTCCTTGTGCATGTCCGTCTCGTTTAACCTTCCTATTTACGCGTGAGTGACGTGCTGATAAAGCATTCCTGTACGCGTCAGTGACGTGCTAATGTAGCCGTCCATTGTACGCGTCATTGGCATGTTAATGTAACTTTCCTTTGGTGGATTTCAGTCACGTGCTATTGCGGCCTTCCTTTACGAAGGTCAGTGACATGTCAATGCAATTTTCCTTCGTGTGAGTGAGTCACATGTTAAGATAATTTAAAATAAACTTTCTTGGTGCACGTCATGCCGTCACGTGTTAAAATAACATTTCTTTGTGAACGTCATGCAGTGACGTTAAAATAACCGTTTCGGTGCACATCAGTGACGTGTTAAAATAACCTTCCTTTTGTGCGCGTCAGTGACGTGTTAAAATAACCTTCCTTTGTGCGCGTCAGTGACGTGCTAAAATAACCTTTCTTTGTGAACATCAGCCTCATGTTAATATAACCTTTGTGCACGTCAGTCTCGCGTGTTAATATAGCGCTGCTTTTATAACCCGCGGTTCCTATCGGTGGAGGAGATGCCTATAAATATATGATGTTCCGAATGCGCACTGCAGTTTTGCGCAATATGCAGTTGCCGGGTTGTGTAGTTTTTTGGTAATACGTTAAAAGCCCGCAATCTCTGGTTAATGGTGACGTTTGTAGCATGATAATACCTTCCATTAAAGGATTCTTTTTCTCGGTAACCCACTGTCGTTTGCTGCCTCCCGATGTGATATTGCTCTGTGGTTTCCCCCAACATTTTCCTATCGCGTTCTCCTATTTTTTCCAGACGCTGCAGTAATTTCATTGGTAGGTGTCGCCGCCGCCGCCGCCGCTGCTGCCGCCGCCGCCGCGCCAGATACTCCTCTCATCATGTAGGTTTATCGTGACGCGGGATTTGGGGCGCTGGTACATGGGCAGGATGGGGCGTGGTTGGGGATGGGGTGGCGGTGTTGTAGGGTAGGGAGAGGGTGAAAGGGGGGGGGGGGGTGGCGGTGCACTGTGTATTACATAGGCAGGTCTGCGTTTCTCCCAGGGAACCCAATCGGGGTGTCTACCCCTGCCCTACGCCTGGAGTGATTGATGATAGCTAGCTGCCGTGCCTTGTTTTCCGCGCATCCCACTTCAATTCCATCCGCTTTCCCCCTGCCATTACAGTGTATAATGACAAATCGGGGGCTGCTGTTCTACCGCGTTAAGCAGTCTGTGTAACTCCCCAAGATACCGATGACACTCTCTCGCCGCCATGTTTGTGTTTTTTTGTTCTTCTCTTCCCGGCGTTCATTTCGCGCTGTAATTCGATATTTTGTTGTCATTCATTGCTGGGGTGACACGCGGAGCTAATAGCCTCAACCGCGGTGTAATCGGAACTTGTTTGTATTTTAACAATAATGGAAGGCAGAAATCGCATCCCGCCTCTGGATGGCACAGAATGGATTACCATCCGCATTGTGCGTGGCGGCGTGTGGAGTGGCCGGGCAGGGTGGGTGTGGGGTGGGGGGGGGAGCGGGGGGTTGAGTGAGAAGGGACGGGGGGGGGGGGGGGTGTCCCTGCCGACGTCACCAGCGGCTGTAGACAAAATAGCTTGGATCTGGTTGGGCTCTGTCGGCATCACTGAGCTTTTGTTTCCATGAAATCAAGCACCGGGACACTACAACGGCTGCCATAGCATGCCTACAGAGAACCCGACTTCAATCAGTAAAAGGGAAACTTTGATATGGGTAATAACCCCCTGCTGCTTGGGGAGGGATGCTCATTTGGACGGGCGTTTAGGGGATTGCGGGGCGGGTGGAGGGGTAAATTGGTCTAGAGAGGAGAGTAGGGGAATGTTTCCCTCGGCTGCCAAGCCAGAGATGCCAAAAAAATATTCTGAAATGGGGGAAACGTCCGAAGGATTGGGCAGCGATGTGTCGAGGCGACCATGATGGATAGCACCCGCGGAAAAAAAAGTCGTCTGCTCGGTTTGGCGGGAATTGGCTGCGCGCGGCTCCAAATGACACACTTGTGGCTTACACCTAGGGAATGGACAGGCCGCCCTAACTGGCCACTGACAAATGGGAGAAGGAAATGAGACAAAAGAACCGTGGGTCGTTGACAGCTACTGCGCCAACCTTGGACAATGCATGGCCTGTTTCGGAGATGTATTTACCGCGATTTTCCTCGGGAGATATCGTCATGGGACTCGGGTTGAAGTCATTGTCTGATGACGTCACGTCGAATTGTAATGGGCACGGGGGCGGTTAGGGCTCCTGCCCCCCAGCCCCAGCCCCAGCCCCAGCCCCAGCCTCCAGCCCTAGCCCCCAGCCCCAGCCCCAGCCCCAGCCCCCAGCCCCAGCCCCAGCTCCAGCCCCATCATGAGTCCCGGCTCCGAGTTTCAGGCACCGGCCACCATACAGGGAGCAGATGTACTCAGAAATAATATTAAGCCAGCAGTTTGTGTTGAACGAGTACATGACCTGGCGGGACCTTCTGGTATCAGAAGTTAGAAATAGACCGCTTTCTCTTATGAAACTCTTGTCTATCGCTTGTAATATCGACATGGCATTTTCGACCGGGAGAGTCACATCAATTCTCGCAGACAGCGGACAATGTAAGCCTTCCCGCAAGATCGATTATGAAGTTTTCTTTTATCAAAACAAATGTCCAGGTCGATAATACATTCATACCTTACTGTTCTAACAATTATTTGATATTCACAGGTTTATTTACATTAGGTCTCGGGCCCACAGTACAATAAGAAAGTAAATAGTAAAATAACGAACACATTATGATTGAAAAGATTCTTCGAATACCGGTGGAATATATATTCATTGCGGTGTAAACATATGCAGCAAGACTGCTAAAAAGAGGATTTCTCACGATTTAACATGTTTGACATGAAATATATGAAGTCCTATTCCGACAGCTTCTTGAATATCATCAGTCTGAATGAAAAGATAATCTGTACACTCCTTGTTTATTCCGGACAATGTACCTTTGCATTTAAAGTCAGTGTCTCCACCGGCTAGCGAGCATCCGTCGGGGTGCCTGTAACGATCGATTTGCAGCTTATTTTGTTGTCATTGCGTAGTCATTTAGCGACACTTATGACTGAACAAACCTATTTAGGACTAAGGAATCTTGCCACAGTCATGACGTCGATGTCTTGTTGTTTGGTCCTGACTGGTGTTCATGGTGGGTTATATCGTGATTTAGACGAAAACAACTTCTACAAGCAGTATTATTGTGTAGGAATCTCTGCATCTGTCCAGGGCTGCGTACCGTAGTCGGATGGCTCGCGATTGCACTCCTTATGGTACGACAAATAAGGGATTGAACTTGGCGGATTGGTCAAGGACGCGTGCAACTTTGAAGCGGAAGTGGAGTATGGTTCGCCGCGATCAAGAGCAGACTCGCATGATAATATTAAACTCTGAACGACGATTCTTCTCAGATAAATGAGGATAACCCGTACATATCCATGCTTTGTAATTATCTTTTTATATATCAATATTTTACATCATTTAGATTGTGCTGCTATTTCCAAAGTAAGGATAATTATTTGGTGGTTATCGTCGCAAAAAATGGAAATAGTTCGATGTGACCATTGTCGCACCGTAACAAGTTCCGGGTGACCAAAAATGTTCGCGGCGGTCGATCGTGCTCCGGTACGCACCCCAGGTTGTGCCAACTGTGGAGGCCGATTCAATGGGCCGAGATGGCGGGAACGATCAGACACTCATAGGACTCGAACAAAGATTGGACCAACAAAGCAGCATGTCACTTTGTTGCCGGTTTCAGGGATGAGTACTTCTCGCTTGTACCTTCACTCAGCTAGGATAGTCCATTTCGTACTCACGATCAAGGAAAAAGGACTCAATCGTGGGCCGGGCTTAGTGTCGGAGTGTGCATCGGTCTTTAAAAAGGCTGGGCGTGGTTTTATAAAATATTTACCATCTGCCTGAAACTTTGCAAAAAGAATCTTTATTCTATACTGATTCCAAAAATGTATAGAAAAGATAGGGTCACCAGGCAAATTATTGAATAATAGCTCACAACAGACAGGTGCCGTCCGTCATTACGATCCGCTCAGACTACATTTTATGACAAAAATAGTTGGTATCCACTCTGTTCATCTTAACGCCACACTTTAATTATATTTCGCAATCACCTGATTGCTTTTGCTATATTTCTATGTGATATTTGTAAATGTCATCAGACACAATGAAAATACCTCATTTAGTGATCTTTATTAAACAATTTGTAAGGTTTTTGGCACACAGGTGATACAAAAACAGGACCTAAAATTTAGCCGAAAAAATGAGCCTTTGTAGCAAATTTCTTACAGTCCATCCAAAAAAAATTACCATCCCTCTAATATTTTGTCTAAAGAAGCTTTAATCCATGCAGGTTCCACAAATAAAAAGAAAAGACAGGGTCACCATTCTACTTTTCATGCTAGATATGTCACTAATGTACCACCCCCAGGAAAAAAAGTTACGATGTTTTACCAATTTCCACATAAACATAAACATTGTCAAGAAATTTGTCAAACATTCACAAGACACTACCTGTTTTGCTGTGACCACATCACTGCATGTGCTTTAGAAGATAAAAGAGTGCAAGATATATTTCTAGTTAAATTTGCATATCAAGCTCTTTCCCGCCAAAACTAAAGAGGTCAAAGTACAAATAAGAATCAGTCCTTGAATCGTTCAAGATTTCTTTTGTCTATATTCTACGCATGCCAGACTGCCAAGTGGAGTCTCTTAGCCTTGACCGTGATATCAATTTACCACAAGTTTTCATTTTAAT
Organism: Arenicola marina; assembly: GCA_964019135.1. Classification (NCBI taxonomy): domain Eukaryota; kingdom Metazoa; phylum Annelida; class Polychaeta; family Arenicolidae; genus Arenicola; species Arenicola marina. Next base: position 21,746,258 of record OZ025249.1, read on the forward strand.
GGTAAACGTCATCATTTTGTGTGCTTCGCGATGCTTTGTTATAAGTAGCAGTGCCGAGACAGAGTTCTGTGGTATCCAAGGATAGACATGTTCGCCACATCTCAGCCGAAACGGCGATGTTGATCAGGTTTCGGAATTTATAGAATAAAACAATCGAGTTTTCTGCAAATTTTGATATAAATTGAGCCTGGGCTTAGTTTGAATAACTTGACTAACTTGAATTTTGTCTGATTATTTGGTCCAACTACGTAATATACCCTTGCAGAAAAGGCAACATTGTGTATTGTCCACGAATCTACAACTACATGTAAATGCACAAAACAAACATCATAAAGTTTGGTACAAGTACAGTACCAGGTCTGCAAAACACTACAATAATAATAATAACGATATACAGGTTTTTATATACCGCTCTTTCATGCCATTTTGTGACGTTATCGCAGTATTCGCTAGGGGGTGCAACAATTTCTGAAACCTGCGCAGCGCGAATGCGCAATAAACTCCGCCCAGTCTCCTTAATGCATGTTTCTATTGTTTTCTCGGAGTGGTGTTTTGCCGGTAAGGACCTGCGGACCTTACCAGGCCTGCCTCTAAGCAGCATACTTGCCGTTAGATCCAACGGCACCCTGTAATAAGTTAGAGACAGGCCTGGGTTGAGTTGCGGAGCACGCTCGACCGCCGCGAACATTTTTGGTCACTCGGAGCTCGCTATGCAACGACTTTGGTCACATCGAACTATTTCCATTTGTTGCGGGATATCCACTAAATAAATGTCTTTACTTTGGAAATAGCAGGACAATCTAAATAGTGTAAATATCGATAAATAAAAGATAACTATAAAGCATCGATATTTACGGGTTATCCCCACTTATTTGAGAAGAATCGTCGTTCAGAGTTTAATATTATCATGCGGGGCTGCTCTTGATCGCGGCGAACCATACCCCACTTCCGGTTCAAAATTGTACGCGTCCTTGACCAATCCGCCAAGTTCAAATCCTTATTAGTCGTTGCCGATGGCGTGGGCACGCGGTCGACACCCATATGCAACCCCCCCCCCCCCCCCCTGGTAACTGCGGACCATGAGCATGATGTCATTATTTTCCCAGAGCGGGTCATTATAGTCCCGTCACAATAATGACCCCTCGCTCACATACTCCATGCCATCGCCGCCTCCTCGGAGGAAACAATAGAAATACACATTAATAAGCCAGATAAGGAATAAGTTGTAGGTCCTTATGCATTACATAAGGAATGAGTTGTAGGTCATTATTGGGATCGAAGAACTTCGAGGCGTAGCCGAGAAGTTGTGAGATCCCAATAATGACCTACAACTCATTCCTTATCTGGCTTAATGGATATTTCTATTGTTTCCTCCGAGGAGGCGGCGATGGCATGGAGTATGTGAACGAGGGGTCATTATTGTGACGGAACTATAATGACCCCCTCTGGTACAATAATGACCTCCTGCTCACGGTCCGCAGGTCTTTACCGGCAAAACACGACTCCGAGGAAACAATAGAAGTATGCATTAATGGGTTCTCACAACTTTTCGGCTACGCCTCGAAGTTCTTCGATCCGAGTAAGGACCTACAACTCATTCCTTATCTATTGCATAAGGCGAGGCATAAAGAAGATAAGTGACTGGGAAAGAGTTCATTGAGACAAAGAAGTAGATTGTGTATATTTTGAGTCTTCCTACTGCAGTATGTTAACCTCACACAACGGGACAGCATTCTTGCAAGTTAAAATAGAGTAGCTTAGGGTTGACATTTAAATATCATTTAATAATAAAGGAATGCGCAAATATGAACTTGCTAAAGAAAATAACCGTTGGACATTTCACGTTAGTTTGCGTTAAATGACCTCCATACGTGCAGAAACAATACACATACATTGCATGCAGAAACAATACATATATATTGCATGCAGAAACAATACACGTACATTGAATGCAGAAACAATACACATACATTGCATGCAGAAACAATGCACATACATTGCATGCAGAAACAATACATATATATTGCATGCAGAAACAATACACGTACATTGAATGCAGAAACAATACACATACATTGCATGCAGGAACAATACACATACAATGCATGCAGAAACATTACACATACATTGCATGCAGAAACAATGCACATACATTGCATGCAGAAACAACTGTCATACATTGCGCAATAACTCTAATAAATATGGCGGAACAAAGCTTACACCCATGCACAATGCCGGCTACGGGTAGGATCAGGATATGACCAAAGACCAATTCCCCCCAGCGCAATTATTCCTGCTTTCTATTTCGCCTCCCCACCAATTATAAAGTCCATTATAGAAAAACAAGCACAGACTGCTTGGAACACGCTTTACGATTTGTGTTATAGTATCCCAGAGAGAGATCGGTGGATCTGCCGATGAACTTTTGATCTCTAGCCACCAGGGAGGGCGGGGGCTTAACATTTATTTGGCCATGTCTCTCCCCATGGCAGCACACCCCACCCCCCTGACCCCACCCTCCACTTGTCTCGCGGTGGAGGTGGGGAGTGAGGGGGGTGGAGGTGGGGAGTGAGGGGGGTATTGGTGGACCACAGGGTCGCAATGATTACAGGCCTATTTGTGCTTTATAGACGCAGTGCGCGAATTAAATCCCTTCCCATTGAATGGTAAAAGCTGTTCTTTGGGGAAAACCTGGACTTCTGATCTTCTTACAGCGATGTCCGCCGAGGCCAGTACTGAGGATGGGATGTAGGATGCATGGACCTGAACGTGTGGTGGACCATGCCTGCTTGGACCTGAACGTGTGGTGGACCATGCCTGTATGGACCTGAACGTGTGGTGGACCATGCCTGTATGGACCTGAACGTGTGGTGGACCATGCCTGCTTGGACCTGAACGTGTGGTGGACCATGCCTGTATGGACCTGAACGTGTGGTGGACCATGCCTGTATGGACCTGAACGTGTGGTGGACCATGCCTGCTTGGACCTGAACGTGTGGTGGACCATGCCTGTATGGACCTGAACGTGTGGTGGACCATGCCTGCTTGGACCTAAATGTGTGGTGGACCATGCCTATATGGACCATGCCTGTATGGACCTGAACGTGTGGTGGACCATGCCTGCTTGGACCTAAATGTGTGGTAGACCATGCCTATATGGACCATGCCTGTATGGACCTGCACGCGTGGTGGACCATGCCTGCTTGGACCTGAACGTGTGGTGGACCATGCCTGCTTGGACCTGAACGTGTGGTGGACCATGCCTGTATGGACCTGAACGTGTGGTGGACCATGCCTGCTTGGACCTGAACGTGTGGTGGCCCATGCCTGTATGGACCTGCACGCGTGGTGGACCATGCCTGCATGGACCTGAACGTGTGGTGGACCATGCCTGAATGGACCTGAACGTGTGGTGGACCATGCCTGCTTGGACCTAAATGTGTGGTGGACCATGCCTGTATGGACCTGAACGTGTGATGGACCATGTCTGTATGGACCTGAACGTGTGTTAGACCATGCCTGCATGGACCAGAACGTGTGTTGGACCATGCCATCATGGACCTGAACGTGTGGTGGACCATGCCATCATGGACCTGAACGTGTGGTGGATCATGCCTGTATGGACCTGAACGTGTGGTGGACCATGTCTGAATGGACCTGAACGTGTGGTGGACCATGTCTGCATTTACCTGAACTATGCAAGCAACCTTATTCCTTAGCCGCCCTGTTGGGGACAGATCAGGACAGATCGTGACCGTGTAATATGAACATAATGTGTGACATATACGGTCCTGATGTCAAACTTCTCGGATTGAACGGGATTGTATCGGTTTATACTGACTTGTATTGGTTTGTACTGGCTTGTACTGACTTGTACCGGCTTGTATCGTTTGTACTGACTTGTATCGGTTTGTACCGGTTTGTACTGGCTTGTACCGGCTTGAACCGACTTGTACTGGCTTGTACCGGTTTGTACTGGCTTGTACCGGTTCGTACCGGCTTGTACCGACTTATACCGGCTTGTATCGGTTTGTACCGGCTTGTACTGGCTTGTTATGACTTCTACCACTTACAGCACTGGCCTGTACCGATCATAAACTGGTCACAGTTAAAGCCAGAACCACGTGTTTCTTCTTCTGGTGCACTAATTGCAGACACAATGTAATCTGGCAGTGCGCAAATGTCAGAGTGTAATGAACCGAGGAATTGTTTTTAACCCTTGTTGTTGATTTCGCTGCCAGTTCCTTACTAATAGAGGGACAGATAAAAAACTTCCCAGTACAAAAATATACCTTGTGGAAGAATGCAAAATCTGGTTTGATTTGCATTGCGAGAGATGGCCACAGGCTGCGCTGGTTTGTGCCTCGTGCTTGGTGATTAACACAGCTTGTCGCGGCGTTCGCTCGTCTCGCGATAATTTGCTAAAAAGGTCACGTGATTACCTAGTGTGCGGATTATGAGTGTTGGCTGCCACGTCTGTGATGTAACACACGTGGTTTCCTCTGTGGGAGGTTCGCGAGGACAGGATGCTGGTCCTTTCAGGGGCGCCTCATCTATTATTGAGGGCAGTAAGGGTAATGACTCAAGTGGCGATCTCCGCATCGACGCTTCCGGTCTCAGACTGGTGCCGCAGCGCGCCATTGGGGTGTCCGCTTACCGGAAGCAGACCCGTGTCCCTCCCTCCTTACCCCCTTACTCGCCATCCTCCCCCCCCCCCCCCTCGTCCTCCTCCTTCCCACGCCGATCCTCTGCTGTCCAGATCCTGTTATATATATGCGAGTGTGTGTGAATGGGTCAGTTAGCGTCTATTGGTGATTTACTGACCACCGCGGGATGTGACTGCTCTATTGACACAGTTGATGCCGGGCAGTCGCCGACAATGCCGGTCCCCCCATCGTAATGGGTCCGCGCCATGAATCCATAAATCGCCGTATTCCACGAATTTATGCGAATACGCAACGGCGCTGCTATTATTTCCATGGCAACGCCATCCAAGCGCGGGTTGGCGGCGACCAGGCATTGACCTACAGGCCATGTGCCCCATCTAACCCACCTCCCTCTCAATCCCCCCTTCTCACCCCCTCAGCCCCCCCCCCTCTCTCCTCCTCCATCAAACCTTCCCCTACCATTGCCCACTCCTTCCTTCTCTGTAACCGTAACAACATTGTCCCCAGATCTTCCGTACCAACTCCCGACCCACATATTCTGTACCAACTCCCGACCCACATAGTCTGTACCAACTCCCGACCCCAATGTTTCCCAACTCAGTCAACAATATATCATGACGATGAACGAAGAAATCATCAGAGTCTAAAAGTCGAGTTGATATCGCGGTCTGTATGGTATGATTTTGAGCAACGATACACGGAAGCAATGGGGAAAAGGGAGGGGCTTAGTTTGTGTAACAAGCTGCGGGATAACGTCCCGTCTAGACAACCATTTCCATTCGTCAGCTGATGACTGCTTCATTTTCATAGATTTTCTACAGTTTTCTTATGTATATCTAACTAGAACATAGCACGTCGTACGTTTACTGAAGTAAAGGCTGCATCACTAGTTGTAGCGGAGCTAAATTATAGCAAATTAACATAACAGCTGCTCAAAGTGAAATGTCCGGCTTCTGTAATGACAGTCAAAATATATTTTAGGAAAAAAAGAAATCTTGTATATGCTGCGAGATATTATGCCATTGATGGAATGCACCATAAAGACATAATGCATGGCTTGTACCAAGCTTTCACATTTGACATATATGATGATGGTACGAATGGTCTCCTGGCGTCCTCCGTCCCGCTCGAGATGTGCCACAAAACAGTCGCCATCTTAACTGAAGCGGGGAAGTGTGGAAAGGGGGGTAAGGGTATCGGACAATGCGATAACTGACAACATCGCACCAGACCTTAGCTGAAGGCGAAATATGGCAATATTTAAATTCATTTATTATGACACAAGATATGCGCCGTAAAAAAACACAAATTGATTGCCCTTATTGATCTGACGACATGATGATACAAATAATAATGCCCAGGGTCTGCACTGAATATGTAAACTAAAAATGCCGGGGACTTCCCTTATATGCCATGATATTCTATCACATCACGCAACAATGAAACGATGAAATATATTCTTCATGTTCCCTTTTCGTCTTCCTAATTCTCCATTCCGGGTGGCCTGTAGCCAGTTGAAGTGAGCACACCAGTCTGACTGCTGAGCCCCGTCGCCAGGCCAGCGCCAGAATGAATGTCCCAATATTCCCTAGAGACCTCAGCCAACCCACGAATGGAAAGCGATCGCTCCATCTTCGCGACGCCAAAACGAGGCTGCCACGTGACTTGACAATCCCTGACCGCGGGATCGAAAACGAATCGAAAACAATGGCTTTCCGGGTGAGTTTTTCCCGCCAGACAGTCCGCGGCGTCCGTCGTCGGGTTTTGTCTTCGGCACAGTTAACGCTAAGTGAGGCAGACGACATTTTTCATTTCAGTCGTAAAGGTTCCACCTTGGCCCTTCTGTGCAATGTCTGCTTCAGTCGTTCTTAAATTCATCTTTTATGATGGTGGGTGGTTTATGGCGGCACGTTGGAGATTGTTTCAACCTCCGTTTGTGAATCAAATTCAAAGACCATTCAGCCCTGGTTAATTATACAGTTATGGAATACGTATTAGTATGTATAGCAACAAATGCTTAACTGCACCAAAGACTACCAATTATGTTCTTATTTTTTGTAATCTCGGGAGCCCTCTCACTTTTCTTCGCCTTCTGTCTGTTTTTTCTTGTTTTGGTCTGTTTTATTCTGTTATTGTTCTTGTGTCATTTCTTGTACTACCCATGACATTAGTTTCGTTATGTGCAATTAGAGTTCAGATTTAGGTTATTGTCTTACAAAAATAAGAATAACATGGGACCTTTCCAAACCAGATGCGGTGTTTATGCCTGCTATGCTGATGATGACATTTACTGCAATAAAAATATATTTGGGGTATTTGGGTGCAAACATATTACTTGCATACAAATTACTAAGTGATGCAATTAATGATAAGAGAAGCGTGTTTGGTGATTTATTATGACCGGAAACGGATCAGAGGAGGATAGCGTGGTGCATGGTCACTAACCATGAAAGATATTAATCTATTACAGGTTTGATTTGACACCCTTTGAAGTGTCAAACAGATATTGTTTGCATGCCCAAGTGCGAGTGACGTGTCATAGCCGATGGAACTTTATGCCTCGTTGACTGGGATATCGACTGACATAACATTCTGCTCAAACTACAATTTATCGGGAAATAAAAAGACGACACCGGAAGCGTCTAACATAATTGACGGTTTCCGTTAATACGCTATGTTCCGGTGCCGACATCGTCCCCAAAGTTTCCTTGGGTCTCGTTGCTTTAAGTGCACATGCACTAAGACGGAAGTCTCTGGGGCGGGGGGATGGTGTTAGCGGCACCGCCCAGCTCGCTTGGCTGCCTTCAGGTTGTTGCATTGATGAACCCTGTCGGTTGGGAGAACCCCTGAGCTATGGACCAGGACCTTATTGTCCGAGATAAGATAGCTTTATGAGCCGCCGCCATTAGCCCAACGACATAGGGTTCACTAAAGTGTAACCAGTGATAGGTCCGAAGTCCGCGGTCCGCAGCCAACCATCTCTAGCCTCCCATGCCGCCCCTTTCTTCTGGCGTCCCTCTTGCTTTTGTTACAAATTTGACCCCTGTTTCTTTTCGTTAGTCCCCAACCCGCCAAACGCCCTCATCCCGCCTCGTTTCGGGCAATCCACTCCGCCCATCCCATTCCACCAGACAACCCCTAACCCTTGCCCCCCCCCCCCCCCGCCCCACCTTCGACCCAACCGCCTTGCTTCATTCGGGGGCCCTACCGGGTGGACCGGGATATGTACCAAATAAGGATGTACCACTCCATAAAGTCGCAATAAGGACCGGAAACTGGGCGGCATCCTCTCATTATATCGCTCATTTGTGTCACGCCGCGAGTGGCGGGAAAGACCGTGTCGTCTGCTGGTCTCGTTTGGAACGCGGGGGGCGCGCTGCCCCCCGCCAGCCCCCTCCAACGTCCAACCAGTTCTGAGGCGTCGAAAACGGCGCCCGCTGTGACCTGGCGAAAATGTCTGAGAGGTTTTTTCTCGGTGCGATGGGTGGGGGGGGGGGGTGAACAAGGTTGCGTGGGGGTCAGGGGTACTGACTTTAATGTTATAGGTTGCTGACCCGTACTGTCTCAGACAACACCACATATCTGCTGTTTATCGACATAAAAAAAAGAAATGAAATATTTCTGGAATGTCTGTTTTAAGCCACTCTTGTGCGCATTAAGGCTGCAAGATTAATTCAGGAGGCAATGGAATGCCGTTTTGTCGAAACAGTGCCATAAGTCGGTTCTTTACTTCCTTGATGTCTCTTTGTATGTGTTCAATGCGCATAGTTCCATCCACTATTCACAAACAGTAGGTACCTCTATCCAGGGTCTTTTGCCGCTTACGATGGTTGATTGGTTAGTTATTAAGAACGCTTTAACCACATTTGGTCATATCGTGTCAATGGGAGAAGGAAGGGAGAGTGGAGCCATGTCCCCGGAGGTAACCCCCTGCTCTTTACGAAGAAAGACATGGGATCTTTATCCAGCGACCAGGCAGACATGGCCACAGCGGGGCTCGAACCATCGATCCACGTGCCGTTAGGCTCTCAGGTGGCCAGAGCACTCAATGCGAGCCACTGAACTATCGCGCCGGCCCTCCGCTTACGATAATGCTTACAGATTTGTTCTTCAAGTTAGTCGCCGTTCAATGGATACTTCGCCCGATATCAACAGACAAGATGACTCTTCTTGAATAGAGCTCTACTACCGGTGTCTATATGCAGATAAGTTTGCACACATGGATGAGTTTCATATGAGTTTCATGCCACAGTAAGTGACTGTCAGTGGTGTAACCTGCCTCAAGTAAAAACCGGCGTTGCCATGGGACCAACACAAACTGCCTCTCCATTATGCCTTTGGTCTCCAGGGAGATTAGCCGGTGGTTGTTGCCTGGAGATATATTGTCTACCAAACTACTCCTTTAAACACCTCAGCTATCAGCGGTCGTCGCAACTGCCTGGGAACCGTTGGTTAGTACCCTCCGGAAAGTTCGGTTGATGCCTTGTTCGGGACTCCTTCCGAGGATATCTCCCCTCTTGCTGCCGGCCTGTGCTGTCTGTTTGTGACCTTCTTCTCCCGTGTTGTTGCTGCCTTCCTTGGTCATTTTGTACCGTTATGCCTCGGTGCCCTTTCAGTAGAGTTGTTTCTTCCTGCCGCTTCAATTCATGGCTTTTGTCGAGTGTTTTGTTCTTGTCCTGTGGTCGTTTTCGCAGTCTCTTATATCCGACTCTCTTCAATTTGTTGTGTTGATTCTAGAAACGTTTATTCTGAGATTTCCATATCTTCTTGCCATAATCGTATGAAACTTTAAGGTGTTTCCTTCGTTGCGTTAGTGTCTTTTTTTCGTATAGGTTTTCTTCTTGCCCCTTGGCTTCTTCTTGCCGTTCGCGTATTGTTTTATTTGAGCTGTTCTCTTTTCTTATAAACCATTCATAGCATTGCCTATCGTTTCTTGCAGGCGTTTTCTCCTACTTTATGGTACAGCTGATGAGCACAAAGCAATGTTCCTACCCACACGTTTTATATGACCCATATTTTTTTATATTTCCTCTCCCGTAACTGCCTTCTTTGATTATCTGTTTGTACTTTACTTCTCGCTCATTCCTCGTAAAGTCGACTGATCCGCGATAGATCCACCATAGTTTGTCCCGCGATAGATCCGCCATAGTTTGTCCCGCGATAGATCCACCATAGTTTGTCCCGCGATAGATCCGCCATAGTTTGTCCCGCAATAGATCCGCTATAGTTTGTCCCGCGATAGATCCGCCATAATTTGTCCCGCGATAGATCCGCCATAGTTTGTCTCGCGATAGATCCGCCATAGTTTGTCCCGCGATAGATCCGCCATTGTTTGTCCCGCGATAGATCCGCCATAGTTTGTCCCGCGATAGATCCGCCATAGTTTGTCCCGCGATAGATGCGCCATAGTTTGTCCCGCGATAGATCCACCATAGTTTGTCCCGCGATAGATCCGCCATAGTTTGTCCCGCGATAGATCCGCCATAGTTTGTCCCGCGATAGATCCGCCATAGTTTGTCCCGCGATAGATCCGCCATAGTTTGTCCCGCAATAGATCCGCTATAGTTTGTCCCGCGATAGATCCGCCATAATTTGTCCCGCGATAGATCCGCCATAGTTTGTCCCGCGATAGATCCGCCATAGTTTGTCCCGCGATAGATCCGCCATAGTTTGTCCCGCGATAGATCCGCCATTGTTTGTCCCGCGATAGATCCGCCATAGTTTGTCCCGCGATAGATCCGCCATAGTTTGTCCCGCGATAGATGCGCCATAGTTTGTCCCGCGATAGATCCACCATAGTTTGTCCCGCGATAGATCCGCCATAGTTTGTCCCGCGATAGATCCGCCATAGTTTGTCCCGCGATAGATCCGCCATAGTTTGTCCCGCGATAGATCCGCCATAGTTTGTCCCGCGATAGATCCGCCATAGTTTGTCCCGCGATAGATCCGCCATAGTTTGTCCCGCGATAGATCCGCCATAGTTTGTCCCGCGATAGATCCACCATAGTTTGTCCCGCGATAGATCCGCCATAGTTTGTCCCGCGATAGATCCGCCATAGTTTGTCCCGCGATAGATCCGCCATAGTTTGTCCCGCGATAGATCCGCCATAGTTTGTCCCGCAATAGATCCGCTATAGTTTGTCCCGCGATAGATCCGCCATAATTTGTCCCGCGATAGATCCGCCATAGTTTGTCCCGCGATAGATCCGCCATAGTTTGTCCCGCGATAGATCCGCCATAGTTTGTCCCGCGATAGATCCGCCATTGTTTGTCCCGCGATAGATCCGCCATAGTTTGTCCCGCGATAGATCCGCCATAGTTTGTCCCGCGATAGATGCGCCATAGTTTGTCCCGCGATAGATCCACCATAGTTTGTCCCGCGATAGATCCGCCATAGTTTGTCCCGCGATAGATCCGCCATAGTTTGTCCCGCGATAGATCCGCCATAGTTTGTCCCGCGATAGATCCGCCATAGTTTGTCCCGCGATAGATCCGCCATAGTTTGTCCCGCGATAGATCCGCCATAGTTTGTCCCGCGATAGATCCGCCATAGTTTGTCCCGCGATAGATCCGCCATAGTTTGTCCCGCGATAGATCCGCCATAGTTTGTCCCGCGATAGATCCGCCATAGTTTGTCCCGCGATAGATCCGCCATAGTTTGTCCCGCGATAGATCCGCCATAGTTTGTCCCGCGATAGATCCGCCATAGTTTGTCCCGCGATAGATCCGCCATAGTTTGTCCCGCGATAGATCCGCCATAGTTTGTCCCGCGATAGATCCGCCATAGTTTGTCCCGCGATAGATCCGCCATAGTTTGTCCCGCAATAGATCCGCTATAGTTTGTCCCGCGATAGATCCGCCATAATTTGTCCCGCGATAGATCCGCCATAGTTTGTCCCGCGATAGATCCGCCATAGTTTGTCCCGCGATAGATCCGCCATTGTTTGTCCCGCGATAGATCCGCCATAGTTTGTCCCGCGATAGATCCGCCATAGTTTGTCCCGCGATAGATGCGCCATAGTTTGTCCCGCGATAGATCCACCATAGTTTGTCCCGCGATAGATCCGCCATAGTTTGTCCCGCGATAGATCCGCCATAGTTTGTCCCGCGATAGATCCGCCATAGTTTGTCCCGCGATAGATCCGCCATAGTTTGTCCCGCGATAGATCCACCATTGTTTGTCCCGCGATAGATCCGCCATAGTTTGTCCCGCGATAGATCCGCCATAGTTTGTCCCGCGATAGATCCGCCATAGTTTGTCCCGCGATAGATCCGCCATAGTTTGTCCCGCGATAGATTCGCCATAGTTTGTCCCGCGATACATCCGCCATAGTTTGTCCCGCGATAGATCCGCCATAGTTTGTCCCGCGATAGATCCGCCATAGTTTGTCCCGCGATAGATCCGCCATAGTTTGTCCCGCGATAGATCCGCCATAGTTTGTCCCGCGGGAGATCCGCCATAGTTTGTCCCGCGATAGATCCGCCATAGTTTGTCCCGCGATAGATCCGCCATAGTTTGTCCCGCGATAGATCCACCATAGTTTGTCCCGCGATAGATCCGCCATAGTTTGTCCCGCGATAGATCCGCCATAGTTTGTCCCGCGATAGATCCGCCATAGTTTGTCCCGCGATAGATCCGCCATAGTTTGTCCCGCGATAGATCCGCCATAGTTTGTCCCGCGATAGATCCACCATAGTTTGTCCCGCGATAGATCCGCCATAGTTTGTCCCGCGATAGATCCGCCATAGTTTGTCCCGCGATAGATCCGCCATAGTTTGTCCCGCGATAGATCCGCCATAGTTTGTCCCGCGATAGATCCGCCATAGTTTGTCCCGCAATAGATCCGCCATAGTTTGTCCCGCGATAGATCCGCCATAGTTTGTCCCGCGATAGATCCGCCATAGTTTGTCCCGCGATAGATCCGCCATAGTTTGTCCCGCGATAGATCCGCCATAGTTTGTCCCGCGATAGATCCGCCATAGTTTGTCCCGCGATAGATCCGCCATAGTTTGTCCCGCGGGAGATCCGCCATAGTTTGTCCCGCGATAGATCCGCCATAGTTTGTCCCGCGATAGATCCGCCATAGTTTGTCCCGCGATAGATCCGCCATAGTTTGTCCCGCGATAGATCCACCATAGTTTGTCCCGCGATAGATCCGCCATAGTTTGTCCCGCGATAGATCCGCCATAGTTTGTCCCGCGATAGATCCGCCATAGTTTGTCCCGCGATAGATCCGCCATAGTTTGTCCCGCGATAGATCCACCATAGTTTGTCCCGCGATAGATCCGCCATAGTTTGTCCCGCGATAGATCCACCATAGTTTGTCCCGCGATAGATCCGCCATAGTTAGTCCCGCGATAGATCCGCCATAGTTTGTCCCGCGTTCTGCCTGACGATGGTCTTACCCACTGTGATCTTCCTGTCTAACTCATAGATTCATATTTCCTTCTATTATCTCCCATGCATTCCAGAAGTATGTTTCTTCTGGTCTCTGTGTAACCGTGTAATTTGTATGTTACCTGCATGGCTGGCCAGCCTCGCGTCATGCCAAGGCTTTGAAAAATATGTTTTCTTCCTTTTTTTGGTATTTGGACTTTTCACTGGCTGTACAAAGCTGAATGAACATTTTGTCCGAACACTGTAAGTTTGCAAGTAAGCAGTACGGGAAGTTTCTTGCCAAGGCTCTTGTTCTTGACTATTTGTCGCAGCCTTCAAGATGTATATTTCAGATTCACATCGCCTCCGATATCTGCGTCAGATCTGTCGCGCTGGCATGGGGCATTTCAAAACGGTACTGAATGCTGTACAAACCCACAAAGAAAAGCTGTGGTATCTGGTGAAGGAGTCAGTCGTGTAAGGCGAAGGAAGGTCTGCGCATGGATGACTATGAATGGCTCGGTCAGAAGCAGAATGTGGGAAGCCAAGCTAACATATGATGTGAGCACGCAATCGATCATCCATCTTATAGTCCCATCTGAAGAATATATAATGTGGGGCGGGAAATATACCCTAATTAACGCGTTGATTAATCTACAACATCAATGTCTGATGGCACAATCGTTCTCCCTGTGTTTTTCATTTGCATTCCATATACTTATGGAGGCACACAAATTTGAAGAGAAAAACTTGAGGTGATATGTTTAGTTAGTAAGATCATTAGGCTCGTACTGTCTCTAATAATGGTGAACAAGGGGTGCCGTCATAATTGTACAAGTTGACTTTAAGGTTGCCAAGTGAAGTATTGATTTTCGCCTGGGATCCAAGAGCTGCGTGACCGCGCTGACCTTCAATAAAAACTGTCCTCCATAGTGTGGCGATTCACTGGTGCTCTGCGCCATTTGCCATGCCGCGACGATTGGCTGGTTCCCTGCTCAGGTCGTTAAGCGTAATGAAGACGAGAGTGATCAGGGGTGGCTTTTGAAGCGGGTTCCTTCACGCGCGCGCCTTCAGGTCAGGTTTACTCTCGCCTTTCACCGGCTTGATTGCGTCCTGGTTGGATCTCGTTACGAGCTCCGTTTTATACAGAGGCCATGGATGATGAGATAACGGATTTATATACAGGTGAAAAAGTCCACATCCTTTGAACCACGTTGCTCGGCTGTTCAAGCTGCTGTAAGGCTGTGTGTGGCAAGCCAATTGCAAATCGCGGAGGGCCTCAGTTTTTGTTGTCTTTCTCCCGCGCGCAGCTGTATCAAACCACCGCGCCTGGAACCCCCTGTGCCAGAAAAGATTTACGCTGTAACTCCTTATCTGGCAGGAGCGTGGCCCCTCCCAATGGACGTCATGAACACAAAAAGCTCAGGCAGCCTTAGCGCTCGGTCTGTCGCCCTCCGTCTTATACCTGTAAAAGGACTCATTGAAGTCTATTGAGAGTGCTGTTTTACATTGACTTCCCGCCGGGAAAGATTTGATCATGGTCTGACTAGCGCCCGTCTAGTTAACCTCCTTACCCCAGGTTTCCACTTTTCTCGAAACGTTTCCTTGTGAAAGTGGAGCAAAAACGATGGTTGAAAAATAATAGCTTTGATTTCGTGGCCCCTTGTAGACTCGCTAATGACGCTCCCTCCACCGCGCTCTCCTTCCTCTGGCGGATATAGCCACTATGTCAGGACCTCCCCCCCCCACACTGCTCCTCATGCTTCACGGCCACGGCTTGTCGCAAGGATCTTAAACTTGCAATCATTCGGTAACGCGGTTTGAGACGGTTCGTGGCAGAGTGAGAGAAACCTTCTACTGCTGTAACCCTCGGGTCTGTACATGGCCGTGGTCGTTGTTAAGGGTCCCCCCCCAAGCCTAGGCTCCCCCCAAGCCAAGGGTCTCCCCAAGCCCAGGCTCCCCCCAAGCCAAGGGTCTCCCCAAGCCCAGGCTCCCCCCAAGCCTAGAGTCCCCCCAAGCCTAGAGTCCCCCCAAGCCACGGGTCTCCCCAAGCCAAGGGTCCCCCCAAGCCTAGAGTCCCCCCAAGCCTAGAGTCCCCCCAAGCCTAGATTCCCCCCAAGCCAAGGGTCCCCCCAAGCCTAGAGTCCCCCCAAGCCTAGAGTCCCCCCAAGCCTAGAGTCCCCCCAAGCCTAGAGTCCCCCCAAGCCACGGGTCTCCCCAAGCCTAGAGTCCCCCTAAGCCTAGAGTCCCCCCAAGCCTAGAGTCCCCCCAAGCCACGGGTCTCCCCAAGCCTAGGGTCCCCCAAAGCCTAGAGTCCCCCAAGCCTAGATTCCCCCAGAGCCAAGGGTCCCCCCAAGCCTAGAGTCCCCCCCAGCCTAGAGTCCTTCCAAGCCTAGAGTCCCCCCGAGCCACGGGTCTCCCCAAGCCTAGGGTCCCCCAAAGCCTAGGGTCCCCCAAGCCTAGATTCCCCCCAAGCCAAGGGTCCCCCCAAGCCTAGGCTCCCACCAAGCCTAGAGTCTCCCCAAGCCTAAGCTCCCACCATGCCTAGAGTCCCCCCAAGCCAAGAGTCCCTCTAAGCCTAGAGTCCCCCCATGCCTAGGCTCCCACCAAGCCTAGAGTCCCCCCAAGCCTAGGCTCCCACCATGCCTAGAGTCCCCCCAAGCCAAGAGTCCCTCTAAGCCTAGAGTCCCCCCAAGCCTAGGCTCCCACCAAGCCTAGAGTCCCCCCAAGCCTAGGCTCCCACCATGCCTAGAGTCCCCCCAAGCCTAGAGTCCCCCCAAGCCACGGGTCTCCCCAAGCCTAGAGTCCCCCCAAGCCTAGATTCCCCCCAAGCCAATGGTCCCCCTCAAGCCTAGAGTCCCCCCAAGCCTAGAGTCTCCCCAAGCCAAGGGTCCCCCCAAACCTAGAGTCCCCCCAAGCCTACAGTCCCTCCAAGCTTAGAGTCCCTCCAAGCCTAGAGTACCCCCAAGCCTAGAGTCCCTCCAAGCCAAGAGTCTTCCCAAGCCTAGAGTCCCCCCAAGCCAAGGGTCTCCCCAAGCCTAGAGTCCCTCCAAGCCAAGAGTCTTCCCAAGCCTAGAGTCCCCCCAAGCCAAGGGTCTCCCCAAGCCTAGAGTCCCTCCAAGCCAAGAGTCTTCCCAAGCCAATGGTCCCCCTCAAGCCTAGAGTCCCCCCAAGCCTAGAGTCTCCCCAAGCCAAGGGTCCCCCCAAACCTAGAGTCCCCCCAAGCCAAGAGTCTTCCCAAGCCTAGAGTCCCCCCAAGCCAAGGGTCTCCCCAAGCCTAGAGTCCCTCCAAGCCAAGAGTCTTCCCAAGCCTAGAGTCCCCCCAAGCCAAGGGTCTCCCCAAGCCTAGAGTCCCCCCAAGCCTAGATTCCCCCCAAGCCAATGGTCCCCCCCAAACCTAGAGTCCCTCCAAGCCAAGAGTCTTCCCAAGCCTAGAGTCCCCCCAAGCCAAGGGTCTCCTCAAGCCTAGAGTCCCTCCAAGCCAAGAGTCTTCCCAAGCCTAGAGTCCCCCCAAGCCAAGGGTCTCCCCAAGCCTAGAGTCCCCCCAAGCCTAGATTCCCCCCAAGCCAATGGTCCCCCTCAAGCCTAGAGTCCCCCCAAGCCTAGAGTCTCCCCAAGCCAAGGGTCCCCCCAAACCTAGAGTCCCCCCAAGCCTACAGTCCCTCCAAGCTTAGAGTCCCTCCAAGCCTAGAGTACCCCCAAGCCTAGAGTCCCTCCAAGCCAAGAGTCTTCCCAAGCCTAGAGTCCCCCCAAGCCAAGGGTCTCCCCAAGCCTAGAGTCCCCCCAAGCCTTGAGTCCCCCCAAGCCAAGGGTCCCCCCAAGCCAAGGGTCTCCCCAAGCCTAGAGCCCCCCAACCCTAGAGTCTCCCCAAGCCTAGAGTCCCCCCAAGCCAAGGGTCCCGCCAAGCCTAGAGTCCCCCCAAGCCTAGAGTCCCTCCAAGCCACGGGTCTTCCCAAGCCTAGGGTCCCCCCAAGCGTAGAGTCCCCCCAAGCCTAGAGTCCCCCCAAGCCTAGAGTCCCCCCAAGCCACGGGTCTCCCCAAGCCTAGGGTC
Source organism: Arenicola marina (assembly GCA_964019135.1). Classification (NCBI taxonomy): domain Eukaryota; kingdom Metazoa; phylum Annelida; class Polychaeta; family Arenicolidae; genus Arenicola; species Arenicola marina. The sequence goes on from OZ025249.1 coordinate 21,763,353, forward strand.
CCCCAAAGCCTAGAGTCTCCCCAAGCCTAGATTCCCCCCAAGCCAAAGGTCTCCCCAAGCCTAGAGTCCCCCCAAGCCTAGAGTCCCCCCAAGCCTAGACTCCCCCCAATCCAAGGGTCCCCTCAAGCCTAAAGTCCCCCCAAGCCTAGAGTCTCCCCAAGCCTAGGCTCCCACCAAGCCTAGAGTCCCCCCAAGCCTAGGCTCCCACCATGCCTAGAGTCCCCCCAAGCCAAGAGTCCCTCTAAGCCTAGAGTCCCCCCAAGCCTAGGCTCCCACCAAGCCTAGAGTCCCCCCAAGCCTAGGCTCCCACCATGCCTAGAGTCCCCCCGAGCCACGGGTCTCCCCAAGCCTAGGGTCCCCCAAAGCCTAGGGTCCCCCAAGCCTAGATTCCCCCCAAGCCAAGGGTCCCCCCAAGCCTAGGCTCCCACCAAGCCTAGAGTCTCCCCAAGCCTAAGCTCCCACCATGCCTAGAGTCCCCCCAAGCCAAGAGTCCCTCTAAGCCTAGAGTCCCCCCATGCCTAGGCTCCCACCAAGCCTAGAGTCCCCCCAAGCCTAGGCTCCCACCATGCCTAGAGTCCCCCCAAGCCAAGAGTCCCTCTAAGCCTAGAGTCCCCCCAAGCCAAGGGTCCCCCCAAGCCTAGAGTCCCCCCAAGCCTAGAGTCCCCCCAAGCCTAGAGTCCCCCCAAGCCTAGAGTCCCCCCAAGCCACGGGTCTCCCCAAGCCTAGAGTCCCCCTAAGCCTAGAGTCCCCCCAAGCCTAGAGTCCCCCCAAGCCACGGGTCTCCCCAAGCCTAGGGTCCCCCAAAGCCTAGAGTCCCCCAAGCCTAGATTCCCCCAGAGCCAAGGGTCCCCCCAAGCCTAGAGTCCCCCCCAGCCTAGAGTCCTTCCAAGCCTAGAGTCCCCCCGAGCCACGGGTCTCCCCAAGCCTAGGGTCCCCCAAAGCCTAGGGTCCCCCAAGCCTAGATTCCCCCCAAGCCAAGGGTCCCCCCAAGCCTAGGCTCCCACCAAGCCTAGAGTCTCCCCAAGCCTAAGCTCCCACCATGCCTAGAGTCCCCCCAAGCCAAGAGTCCCTCTAAGCCTAGAGTCCCCCCATGCCTAGGCTCCCACCAAGCCTAGAGTCCCCCCAAGCCTAGGCTCCCACCATGCCTAGAGTCCCCCCAAGCCAAGAGTCCCTCTAAGCCTAGAGTCCCCCCAAGCCTAGGCTCCCACCAAGCCTAGAGTCCCCCCAAGCCTAGGCTCCCACCATGCCTAGAGTCCCCCCAAGCCTAGAGTCCCCCCAAGCCACGGGTCTCCCCAAGCCTAGAGTCCCCCCAAGCCTAGATTCCCCCCAAGCCAATGGTCCCCCTCAAGCCTAGAGTCCCCCCAAGCCTAGAGTCTCCCCAAGCCAAGGGTCCCCCCAAACCTAGAGTCCCCCCAAGCCTACAGTCCCTCCAAGCTTAGAGTCCCTCCAAGCCTAGAGTACCCCCAAGCCTAGAGTCCCTCCAAGCCAAGAGTCTTCCCAAGCCTAGAGTCCCCCCAAGCCAAGGGTCTCCCCAAGCCTAGAGTCCCTCCAAGCCAAGAGTCTTCCCAAGCCTAGAGTCCCCCCAAGCCAAGGGTCTCCCCAAGCCTAGAGTCCCTCCAAGCCAAGAGTCTTCCCAAGCCAATGGTCCCCCTCAAGCCTAGAGTCCCCCCAAGCCTAGAGTCTCCCCAAGCCAAGGGTCCCCCCAAACCTAGAGTCCCCCCAAGCCAAGAGTCTTCCCAAGCCTAGAGTCCCCCCAAGCCAAGGGTCTCCCCAAGCCTAGAGTCCCTCCAAGCCAAGAGTCTTCCCAAGCCTAGAGTCCCCCCAAGCCAAGGGTCTCCCCAAGCCTAGAGTCCCCCCAAGCCTAGATTCCCCCCAAGCCAATGGTCCCCCCCAAACCTAGAGTCCCTCCAAGCCAAGAGTCTTCCCAAGCCTAGAGTCCCCCCAAGCCAAGGGTCTCCTCAAGCCTAGAGTCCCTCCAAGCCAAGAGTCTTCCCAAGCCTAGAGTCCCCCCAAGCCAAGGGTCTCCCCAAGCCTAGAGTCCCCCCAAGCCTAGATTCCCCCCAAGCCAATGGTCCCCCTCAAGCCTAGAGTCCCCCCAAGCCTAGAGTCTCCCCAAGCCAAGGGTCCCCCCAAACCTAGAGTCCCCCCAAGCCTACAGTCCCTCCAAGCTTAGAGTCCCTCCAAGCCTAGAGTACCCCCAAGCCTAGAGTCCCTCCAAGCCAAGAGTCTTCCCAAGCCTAGAGTCCCCCCAAGCCAAGGGTCTCCCCAAGCCTAGAGTCCCCCCAAGCCTTGAGTCCCCCCAAGCCAAGGGTCCCCCCAAGCCAAGGGTCTCCCCAAGCCTAGAGCCCCCCAACCCTAGAGTCTCCCCAAGCCTAGAGTCCCCCCAAGCCAAGGGTCCCGCCAAGCCTAGAGTCCCCCCAAGCCTAGAGTCCCTCCAAGCCACGGGTCTTCCCAAGCCTAGGGTCCCCCCAAGCGTAGAGTCCCCCCAAGCCTAGAGTCCCCCCAAGCCTAGAGTCCCCCCAAGCCACGGGTCTCCCCAAGCCTAGGGTCCCCCAAAGCCTAGAGTCTCCCCAAGCCTAGATTCCCCCCAAGCCAAAGGTCCCCCCAAGCCTAGAGTCCCCCCAAGCCTAGAGTCCCCCCAAGCCTAGACTCCCCCCAATCCAAGGGTCCCCTCAAGCCTAAAGTCCCCCCAAGCCTAGAGTCTCCCCAAGCCTAGGCTCCCACCAAGCCTAGAGTCCCCCCAAGCCTAGGCTCCCACCATGCCTAGAGTCCCCCCAAGCCAAGAGTCCCTCTAAGCCTAGAGTCCCCCCAAGCCTAGGCTCCCACCAAGCCTAGAGTCCCCCCAAGCCTAGGCTCCCACCATGCCTAGAGTCCCCCCGAGCCACGGGTCTCCCCAAGCCTAGGGTCCCCCAAAGCCTAGGGTCCCCCAAGCCTAGATTCCCCCCAAGCCAAGGGTCCCCCCAAGCCTAGGCTCCCACCAAGCCTAGAGTCTCCCCAAGCCTAAGCTCCCACCATGCCTAGAGTCCCCCCAAGCCAAGAGTCCCTCTAAGCCTAGAGTCCCCCCATGCCTAGGCTCCCACCAAGCCTAGAGTCCCCCCAAGCCTAGGCTCCCACCATGCCTAGAGTCCCCCCAAGCCAAGAGTCCCTCTAAGCCTAGAGTCCCCCCAAGCCTAGGCTCCCACCAAGCCTAGAGTCCCCCCAAGCCTAGGCTCCCACCATGCCTAGAGTCCCCCCAAGCCTAGAGTCCCCCCAAGCCACGGGTCTCCCCAAGCCTAGAGTCCCCCCAAGCCTAGATTCCCCCCAAGCCAATGGTCCCCCTCAAGCCTAGAGTCCCCCCAAGCCTAGAGTCTCCCCAAGCCAAGGGTCCCCCCAAACCTAGAGTCCCCCCAAGCCTACAGTCCCTCCAAGCTTAGAGTCCCTCCAAGCCTAGAGTACCCCCAAGCCTAGAGTCCCTCCAAGCCAAGAGTCTTCCCAAGCCTAGAGTCCCCCCAAGCCAAGGGTCTCCCCAAGCCTAGAGTCCCTCCAAGCCAAGAGTCTTCCCAAGCCTAGAGTCCCCCCAAGCCAAGGGTCTCCCCAAGCCTAGAGTCCCTCCAAGCCAAGAGTCTTCCCAAGCCAATGGTCCCCCTCAAGCCTAGAGTCCCCCCAAGCCTAGAGTCTGCCCAAGCCAAGGGTCCCCCCAAACCTAGAGTCCCCCCAAGCCAAGAGTCTTCCCAAGCCTAGAGTCCCCCCAAGCCAAGGGTCTCCCCAAGCCTAGAGTCCCTCCAAGCCAAGAGTCTTCCCAAGCCTAGAGTCCCCCCAAGCCAAGGGTCTCCCCAAGCCTAGAGTCCCCCCAAGCCTAGATTCCCCCCAAGCCAATGGTCCCCCCCAAACCTAGAGTCCCTCCAAGCCAAGAGTCTTCCCAAGCCTAGAGTCCCCCCAAGCCAAGGGTCTCCCCAAGCCTAGAGTCCCTCCAAGCCAAGAGTCTTCCCAAGCCTAGAGTCCCCCCAAGCCAAGGGTCTCCCCAAGCCTAGAGTCCCCCCAAGCCTAGATTCCCCCCAAGCCAATGGTCCCCCTCAAGCCTAGAGTCCCCCCAAGCCTAGAGTCTCCCCAAGCCAAGGGTCCCCCCAAACCTAGAGTCCCCCCAAGCCTACAGTCCCTCCAAGCTTAGAGTCCCTCCAAGCCTAGAGTACCCCCAAGCCTAGAGTCCCTCCAAGCCAAGAGTCTTCCCAAGCCTAGAGTCCCCCCAAGCCAAGGGTCTCCCCAAGCCTAGAGTCCCCCCAAGCCTTGAGTCCCCCCAAGCCAAGGGTCCCCCCAAGCCAAGGGTCTCCCCAAGCCTAGAGCCCCCCAACCCTAGAGTCTCCCCAAGCCTAGAGTCCCCCCAAGCCAAGGGTCCCGCCAAGCCTAGAGTCCCCCCAAGCCTAGAGTCCCTCCAAGCCACGGGTCTTCCCAAGCCTAGGGTCCCCCCAGGCGTAGAGTCCCCCCAAGCCTAGAGTCCCCCCAAGCCTAGAGTCCCCCCAAGCCACGGGTCTCCCCAAGCCTAGGGTCCCCCAAAGCCTAGAGTCTCCCCAAGCCTAGATTCCCCCCAAGCCAAAGGTCCCCCCAAGCCTAGAGTCCCCCCAAGCCTAGAGTCCCCCCAAGCCTAGACTCCCCCCAATCCAAGGGTCCCCTCAAGCCTAAAGTCCCCCCAAGCCTAGAGTCTCCCCAAGCCAAGGGCCCCCCCACCAAGCCTAGAGTCCCCCCAAGCCTAGGCTCCCACCATGCCTAGAGTCCCCCCAAGCCTAGAGTCTCCCCAAGCCTAGAGTCCCCCCAAGCCAAGGGTCCCCCCCAAGCCTAGAGTCCCCCCAAGCCAAGGGTCCCCCCCAAGCCTAGAGTCTCCCCAAGCCTAGAGTCCCCCCAAGCCAAGGGTCCCCCCCAAGCCTAGAGTCCCCCCAAGCCTAGCGTCCCTCCAAGCCAAGGGTCCCCCCCAAGCCTAGAGTCCCCCCAAGCCTAGAGTCCCTCCAAGCCAAGAGTCCCCCCAAGCCAAGAGTCCTCGCCCGAGATCTCAGCTTTGAGTGATGGCAGGTAATGTTTGTAGATCGTGATTCGGTTTTTTTGTCAGTTTTAACGCGACATACCCGCGCCACTACTTCGCGGCGTGCCAAGTCGGGGTTTCTCTTCTGTTGCCCTTCATCTAAAGATAACGGCGTCAGTGATGACTTTCTGTAAAACAAATGGTGACAGTGTGTTTGCCACACACCCCAGTATCCAACGAATCGTGTGTTTAAGAAACCCTATCTCATAAATCCATCAACCCCAGACGATAAAATAAAAATAAAAAACTAATTCCGAGAATTCAACCATATACGTTATCGCTTGAAAGGTTCTTACACTTAATTAAAATGTGATTAACCGTAAAGCACGTATTTCATAATCGTGAATAATATGATGGTGTATTAAGTCACTTTTGTGTGTATGAAGAACTAATCGGGCCAAAAAGCCTCGCATGACGATGAAAATCCTGGGATCAAACGTGCCACAGAACCAAGCATCAACTGACGTTCGTAACTATCAATTCGTCCGTTGTTCAAGTAACTAAACTGTATAGGATTTGGTAACTATTGTTTCTAAACAATATCAAAACAATAAATTTTCTTAGGTTTCCAAGAGATCATATATCTACATACATATCATATGACGGTATTTGTCTTAGCGCCATCTTGCGTGGAGAGGGAGGCAATGCTCCCCACAATCACTTCCGGTGTAGCAAGAAATGGGAAAAGGGAAGGCGGGGATGGCTGTGCTCGGTTTCCAGGACCCTTGATTAACTCAAATCAGCTCAGAGCCGCATTGATGTTGATGATGAGAAGCCCGGAAAAGTCGTGGAGTTATATATTATAAATTACATTGTCATTAATTAACAAATAGGCGGATTTCAATTTCTTTTTTATCCCATATTATTTACCCATTTGGTGCCTGATTTACAGGGGTGGGAGATATTGTCATTCGCCAATCTACCCATAACACACACAGCACATTGCCACAATGGGCTTTATAACGTCTCATAGGTATATTGTTGCTTTGAAAAGCTTTATTCAGTTTCCAGACAAAGTTTTAAAATACAAGGATCATTATTGGTTTTTATTAAGTAGACATATCGCGCGATATGCAGGAGTTAACGATCATTTTTGCTATTGTAAACGTTATTTTTATTTCAAGAGATTATCATCATTGAAATACGCATATAAATACCCACCTCAGACGAACACTGGGCATAATTGTCATGCGTAATTATTTAACCAATTCTTTACACATGTGTCATTACTTCACTTCGTTGTCTGGCCTCCGCGTGTTCCCAAGGAGACGGCGGTCTCCTGGACCCCGCCTCATACTTCCTGTCATATCTCGTCCCCTGGTTGCAACTTTATTCTTTCCTTTGTGTGCGTCTTTATCGTTCTTTACGACATTGGAGTGGGTCGAGTGGGATGAGGCTATTGGTTCGGCGACAGTGGGGGAGAGGCAAAAACACTGCCGCTTTACATCACAGACAATGATTCTGTTTGACAGCATTGCGTCAGAGGGGGTGAGGGGGTGAGGGTTGTATGGTCGTCGGGAGTCACCTGGTCTGTATGTCTGGGTGAGTGAGGGGGGGGGGGCGGGTAGGAGGGCGGAGGCTGAAGTTTATGGTCTCTATTGAGACGGGCAATTCCTCCTCATCAGCAGCGACGGTATCCGTTTCCGACTTCTTGGTCTTCTTGTCTACTTCAATATCAGTGTTACAGTGTTTGATGACATTTACTCGCATCTCTATCACTCCTACCTCCTCACCTACCCGCCCTCCACCCACCATGTCCCCCACCCTCCAAACCTTGCTCTCGGGCCCCACCACATCCTCCGGCCCCATCACACCCTGCCATCCGCCTACCTCCCCCCCCCCCCGCCCCAACCCGCCCCGCCGCACACCCCCTCATTCCAGGATCGTATCTGGTACACAGGAGCAGCTTGTCCATTGAAGAGGCGATGTTTTCATTGAAAGGCATTGAACTATTAAATCCAATCCCCAATACGTTAAGCGTGTATAAAGAAACAAAATCAGTCTGAACCCAAAAGTATTGAACATGTCATGTTACTGCCAATACGTTAAGCGTGTACAGATGAAAACATTAAGTATTAACCATTGCATGTTTTATATTAAAACATTCAGTGCCAAACGCACATATTTAATTCAATGGTGAATATACTATAAGCGTATGTAGACAAATATATCATTATATTAACCTACAAATATAATGTATATTGCATTATGCTCCACATTTCCATCCATCATGGCCTGATTGAGGTCGGGCTAGGCTGCAGAACGCATTGATATAATCTTATTATGTTCATCAAAACATAGCAGATAAATGTTTTCTTGGTTCATTATGGTTATAAGTCAGACTCCGCGAAACAATGAAATATATTCTTCGTGTTGCCTTTTCGTCTTACTAATTCTCCATTCCGGGTGGCCGGTATCCAGTTGAAGTGAGCACACCAGTCTGACTGCTGATCCCCGTCGCCAAGCCAGCGCCAGAATGAATGTCCCAATATTCCCTAGAGACCTCAGCCAAACCACGAATGGAAAGCGATCGCTCCATCCTCGCGGCGCCAAAACGAGGCTACCACGTGACTTGACAATCCCTGACCGCGGGTCGTTGAGCCACCTGTACGTGCCGCCAATGCTGGCCGCAGTATGTTCTATGGGAGACTCCATGACTAAGTATAGACCCGCTAGGTAAAGTCTCTGTCAGAAACATTGAAGCAATCGAAAACAATGGCTTTCCGGGTGAGTTTTTCCCGCCAGACAGTCTACGGCGTCCGTCGTCGGCATTTGTCTTCGGCACAGTTAACGCTAAGTGAGGCAGACGACATTTTTCATTTCAGTCGTAAAGGTTCCACCTTGGCCCTTCTGTGCAATGTCTGCTTCAGTCGTTCTTAAATTCATCTTTTATGATGGTGGGTGGTTTATGGCGGCACGTTGGAGATTGTTTCAACCTCCGTTTGTGAATCAAATTCAAAGACTCTTCATCCCTGCTTAATTATACAGTTATGGAATACGCATTAGTATGTATAGCGACAAATGCTTAACTGCGCCAAAGACGGCCAATTATGTTCTTATTTTTCGTAATCTCGGGAGCCCCCTCACTTTTCTTTGGTTTCTGTCTGTTTTTCTTGTTTTGGTTTGTTTTATTCCTTCATTGTATTCTTTGCTTGCGATTTCTTGTATTAGCCATGACTTTATTCAGTTTCATTATGTTGCAATTATAGTTCAGATTTAGGTTATTGTCTTAAAAAAAATAAGGATAACCGGGGGCCTTCCCAAACCAGATGCGGTGTCTATTCGTCTTATGCTAATGATGACATTTACTGCATTAAAATATAGATGTTTTTTTTAGGTGCAAACATCTTAGTGTATATATTAGTTAAATATTCAATTAATGATAAGAAACGCGAGTTTGGGGATTGACTGACAAGAGGAAACGGATCAGAGAAGGATAGCGTGGTGCATGGTCACTAACCATGAAAGATATTAATCTATTACCAGTTTGAGTTTACACCCTTTGAAGTGTAAAACAGAAATTGTTTGCATGCCCAAGTGCGAGTGACGTGTCATAGCCGATGGAACTTTATGCCTCGTGGACTCGGATATCGACTGATATAACATTCTTCTCAAACTACATTTTATCGGGAAATAAAAAAGCTATGCCGGAAGTGTCTAACATAATTGACGGTTTCCGTTAATACACAGCGTTCCGCCGCCGACATCGTCCCCAAAGCCTCCTTGGGTCTCGTTGTTTAAGTGCACATTCACTAAGACGGAAGTCTCGGCGGGCGGGGTGGTGGTGTTAGCGCCGCCGCCCAGCTCGCTTGGCTGCTTTCACGTTGTTGCACTGATGAACCCTTTCGGTCGGGAGAACCCCTGATCTATGGACCCAGACCTTATTGTCCGAGATAAGATAGCTTTATGAGCCGCCGCCATTAGCCCAACGACATAGGGTTCACTAAAGTGTCACCGGCGATGGGTCCGAGGTCCGCGGACTTAACGCAGCCAGCCATCTCTAACCTCCCATTCCGCCCCTTTCTTCTGGCGTCCCTCATGCTTTTGTTACAAATTTGACCCCTGTTTCTTCTCATTAGTCCCCCGACCCGCCAAACGCCTCACCCCGCCTCATTTCGGGCAACCCACTCCGCCCATCCCGTCCCTAACCCCTAACCCTACCCCCCCCCCCCCCTGCCCCACCTTCGACCCAACAGCCTTGCCCCGTTCGGGGCCCTACCGAGCGGACCGGGATATGTACCAAATAAGGATGTACCACTCCATAAAGTCGCAATAAGGACCGGAAACTGGGTGGCATCCTCTCATTATATCGCTCATTTGTGTCACGCCGCGAGTGGCGGGAAAGACCGTGTCGTCTGGTCGTCTCGTTTGGAACGCGGAAGGCGCGCTGTCCACTATCCCCCCACCGCCACCCCCCGACGTCCCACCAGTTCTGAGGCGTCGAAAACGGCGCCCGCTGTGACCCGGAAAGAATGTCTGAGAGGTTTTTCTGTTGCGTGGAGGGAGGGAGGGAGGGTGAGGGGGGGGGGGGGGGGGGTGGGGGGGGGCTGGGGAGTGGTGTGTGGACGTGGTGGCCTGGGGGTCAGGGGTACTGACTTTAATGTTATAGGTTGCTACTGTCTCAGACAACAACACATATCTGCTGCTTATCGACCTGAAAAAGGAAATGAAATATTTCTAGCATGTTTGTTTTAAGCCACTTTTTTGCGCATGAAGTCGCCAAGATTAATTCAGGAGGCAATAGAATGCCGTTTTGTCGAAACAGTGCCATTAGTCGGTTCTTTGCTTCCTTGATGTCTCTTCGTATGTGTGCAATGCGCATAGTTCCATCCATCTTTCACAAACAGTAGGTACCTCTATCCAGTGTCTTTTGCCGCTTACGATGGTTGGTTGGTTGGTTGGTTGGTTATTCAGGACGCTTTAACCACTTTTGGTCATATCGCGTCAATGGGAGACGTAAGGGAGAGTGGAGCCTTGTCCCCGGGGGTAACCCTCTAGTCTTTGCGAAGAAAGAAATGGAATCTTTATCTAGGGACCACACAGACATGGCCACAGCGGGGCTCGAACCATCGATCCACGGGCAGTTAGGCTCTCGGGTGGCTAGAACATTCAATGCGAGCGCTCTAGCTCACTGAGATATTGCGTTGGCCCTTCCGCTTACGATAATACTTACATATTTTTTCTTCAAGTTAGTCGCCGTTCAGCGGATACTTCGCCCGATATCAGCAGACAGGATGACTCTTCTTGAATACAGCTCTACTACCCGGTGTAGATATGCAGATCAGTTTGCACACATGGATGAGTTTCATGTCACAGTAAGTGGGGTAAAAACCGGCGTTGCCATGGGACAAACACAAGCTGCCTCTCTATTATGCCGTTGGTCTCCAGGGAGATTAACAGGTGGTTGTTGCCTGAAGATACATTGTCTACCGAACTACTCCTCTAAACACCTCAGCTATCAGCGACCGTCGCAACTGCCAGGGGAACCGTTGGTTAGTACCCTCCGGGTAGTTAGGTTGATGCCTTGGTCGGAACTCCTTCCGAGGATATCTCAGCTCATCTTGCCGACGTCCTGTGCTGTTTTTGTGTGACTTTGTTGCTGCCTTCCTTGGTCATTTTGTACCGTTATGCCTCGGTGCCTTTCCGGTAGAGTTGTTTCTTCCTGCCGCTTCAATTCATGGCTTTTGTCGTCCAGTTCTCGGGTCTTTCGTCCTACTTCGTCTTGTGGTCGTTTTTGCAGTCTTTTGTCTCTGCCGTTCTTCTATTTGTTCTAGAAACGTTCATTCTGAGATTTCCGTTTCTTCTTGCCATAACCATGTGGAACTTTAAGGTGTTTTCTTCGTTGCGTTAGTGTCTTTTTTCGTATAGCCTTTGTTCTTGCGCTTTGGCTTCTTCTTGACGTTATTTTATTTGAGCTGTTCTCTTTTCTTATAACCCGTTCCTAGTAACGCCTATCGGTTTTTCGTTTCTTGCATGCGTTTTGCCCTACTTTATGGTATAGCTGACGAGCACAAAGCAATGTCCTACCCACACGTTTTATATGACCCATAATTTTATATTTCCTCTTCACGTAACTACCTTCTTTGATTATCTGTTTGTACTTTGCTTTGCACTCCTTCCTCGTAAAGTCCCTTGATCCGTGCCATCGTTTGCCCCGCGTTCTGCCCATAGATTTAATTTTCTTCTATTATCTCCCATGCATTCCAGAACTTGGTTTCTTCTGGTCTCGGTGTAGCCGTGTAATATTTATGTTACCTGCATGGCTGGCATGCCAAGCGTCATCCCAAGGCTTTTTTTCAGTCAGTTTTCTTGCCTTTTTTTCTTGTATTTGCACTTTTCACTGGCTGTACAAAGCTGCATGGACATTTTGTGTGAACACATATAAGTTCGCAAGGAGGCAGTACAGAAAGTTTCTTGCGAAGGCTCTTGTTCTACTATTTGTCACAGCCTTCAGGATGTATATTTCAGATTCACATCGCCTCCGATATCTGCGTCGCATCAGATCGTAATGGGGGATTTCAATACGGTACTGAATGCTATATAAACCCACAAAAAACAGCGGTGGTATCTGGTGAAGGAGTCAGTCGTGTAAGGCGTAGGAAGGCCTGCGCATGGATGACTATTAATGGCTCGGTCAGAAGCAGAATGTGGGATGCCAAGCTAACACGCGAACAGTCCTAATCAGCTTCCGTACATATGATTTGACCACGCAATCGATCATCCATCTTATACTCCCATCTGAAGAATATATAAAGTGGGGCGGTAGGAGCGACGGCAGAATCAGCGGGAAATATATCCTAATTAACGCGCTGATTATTCTACAATATTTAGGTCTGATCGTTCTTCCGACATATGTCACGTTATAACGACCAATGGTAACGCCGGTTGGCAGGAGTAACGCGCGGAGAATATCGAGTATTCAGTATACTGTATGATTATTCTCGGCGTGTCTTTCATTTGCATACCATATACTTATGAAGGTACGCAAATTTAAAACAGAAGCACATGAGGTGATTATGTTTAGTTAGTAAGATGATTAGGCTCGTAGTGTCTCTAATAATGGTGAACAAGGGGTGCCGTAATACTTTTACAAGTTGACATTAAGGTTGCCAAGTGAAGTATTGATTTTCCCTTGGATCCAAGAGCTGCGTGACCGCGTTGACCTTCAAAAACTGTCCTCCATAATGTGGCGATTCACCTTTGCTCTGCGCCCTTTGCCATCCCGCGACGATTGGCTGGTTCCCTGCTCAGGTCGTTAAGCGTAATGAAGACGAGAGTGATCAGGGGTGGCTTTTGAAGCGGGTTCCTTCACGCGCGCGCCTTCAGGTCAGGTTTACTCTCGCCTTTCACCGGCTTGATTGCGTCCTGGTTGGATCTCGTTACGAGCTCCGTTTTATACCAACTACTGAGTACAACCGGTGGAAAATCATGCAAAAGCCATGGATGGTGAGATAACGGATTCGTGCACATGTGAAAAAGTACACATTCTTTGAACCACGTTGGTCCGCTGTTCAAGCTGCTGTCAGGCTGTGTGTGGCAAGCCAATTGCGAAGCGCGGAGGGCCCCAGTTTTTGTTGTCTTTCCCCCGCGCGCAGCTGTATCAAACCACCGCGCCTAAAACCCCCTGTGCCAGAAAAGATTTGCGCTGTAATTCCTTATCTGGCAGGAGCGTGGCCCCTCCCAATGGACGTCAGGCGCTCGGTCTGTCGCCCTCCGCCTTATACCTGTAAAAGGACTCATTGAAGTCTATTGGGATTGCTGTTTTACATTGACTTCCCACCGGGGAAGATTTGATCATGGTCTGACTCGCAACCGTCTAGTTAAACTCCTTACCTTGGCTTTGCACTTTTCTCGTTTGCTTGTAGAGGTGGAGCAAAAACGATGGTTGAAAAATAACAGCTTTGATTTCGTAGCCCCTCGTGGACTCGCAAATGACCCTCACCCCCCCCCCCCTCCTCTCCTGCCTCTGCCGGATATAGACCTCGCCCCCCCCCCCCTCCCCAGCCCTCCCCCCCCCCCACCGAGGCCAACCAAGTAGAAATCATGCTTCACGGCCACGGCTTGTCGCAAGGATCTTAAACTTGCAATCATTCGATAACGCGGTTTGAGACGGTTTGTAGCGGTATGAGGGAATCCTTCCACTGCTGTAACCCTCGGGTCTGCACACGGCCGTAATCGAGGTCGATGGTCTCCCCAAGCCAAATCCCCCCCCCACCCAACCCTAGGCTTCCCCCAATCCAAGGGTCCCTCCAAGCCTAGAGTCCCCCCAAGCCAAGGGTCTCCCCAAGCCTAGGGTCCCCCAAGCCTAGGCTTCCAACAAGCCTAGAGACCCCCCAAGCCTAGAGTCCCCCAAGCCAAGGGTCTCCCGAAGCCTAGAGTCCCTCCAAGCCAAGGGTCTCCCCAAGCCAAGGGCCCCCCCCAAGCCTAGGTTTCCCCTAAGCCAAGAGTCCCCCCAAGCCTAGAGTCCCCCCAAGCCTAGAGACCCCCCAAGCCTAGGCTTCCCCCAAGCCAAGGGTCCTCCCAAGCGTAGATTCCCCCCAAGCCTAGAGACCCCCCAAGCCTAGGCTTCCCACAAGCCAAGGGTCTCCCCAAGCCAAGGGTCCCCCCAAGCCTAGGCTTCCCACAAGCCTAGAGACCCCCCAAGCCTAGAGTCCCCCAAGCCAAGGGTCTCCCCAAGCCTAGAATCCCTCCAAGCCAAGGGTCTCCCCAAGCCTAGAGTCCCTCCAAGCCAAGGGTCTCCCCAAGCCAAGGGTCCCCCCCAAGCCTAGGCTTCCCCCACGCCAAGAGTCCCTCCAAGCCAAGATTCCACCCAAGCCTAGAGTCCCCCAAACCTAGAGACCCTCCAAGCCTAGGCTTCCCCTAAGCCAAGGGTCCCCCCAAGCGTAGGGTCCCCCAAAGCAAGGGTCCTCGCCCGAGATCTCAGCTTTGACTGATGGCAGGTAATGTTTGTAGATCGTGATTCTGTTTTTTTCATCAGTTTGTCTTGTTGCCGGTTTTAACGCGAAATAGCCGCGCCACTACGTCGCGGCGTATCAACTCTGGGTTTCTATTCTGTTGCCTCCATCTAAAGATAACGGCGTGAGTGCTGACTTTCTGGAAAGTTAAGAAACACTATCTCATAAATCCATCAAACCCAGAAGATAAAATGAAAACCCCTAATTCCGAGAATTCAATCATATACGTTATTGCTTGAAAGGTTCATACACTTAATTAACATTTGATTAACCGTGAAGCACGTATTTCACAACCGTGAAATAGTATGATGATGTATTAAGTCACTTTTGTGTGTATGAAGAACTAATCGGGCAAAAAAGCCTCGCATGACGATGAAAATCCTGGGATCAAACGTGCCACAGAACCAAGCATCAACCCGCGTTCGTAACTATCAATTCGTCTAAACTGTATAGGATTTGGTAACAATTGTTTTTAAACAATATCAAAACAATTCATTGTTTGAGGTTTCCAAGAGATCATATACATACATATATATCATATGACGGTATTTATCTTAGCTCCATCTTACGTGGAGAGGAAGTCGATGTTCCCTGCACAATCACTTCCGGTGTAGCAAAAAATGGGAAAAGGGAAGGCGGGGATTAGCTCAAATCAACTCAGAGCCGCATTGATGTTGATGATGAGAAACACGTAAAAGTCGTGGAGTTGGTATAAATTACATTGTCATTAATTGGAAAATAGGCGGATTTCAAGTTTTTTTCTATCCCATATTATTTACCCATTTGATGCCTGGTTAATATAGGTGGGAGATATTCTCATTCGCCAGTCTACCCCTAACACTCACAGAACATTCCCACAATGGGCATTATAACGTCTCATGTGTATATTATTGGTTTGAAAAGCTTTATTCAGTTTCCAGACAAAGTTTTAACACACACGGATCATTATTGGTCATTATTAAGTAGAAATATCGCGTGATATGCAAGAGTTAACGATCATTTTTGCTATTATAAACGTTATTTTTATTTCAAGAGATTATCATCATTGCAATACACATGTAAATAACCACCTCAGACTAACACTGGGCATAATTGTTATGCGTAATTATTTAACCAATTCTTTACAATGTATCAGTACTCCTCTCCTTTGTCTGGCCTCCGCGTGTTCCCAAGGAGACGGCGGTCTCCTGGACCCCGCCTCATACTTCCTGTTATATCTCGTCCCCTGGCGGCAACTTTATTCTTTCCTTTGTGTGCGTCTTTATCGTTCTTTACGACATTGGGGTGGGTCGAGTGGGATGAGGCTATTGATTCGGCGACAGTGGGGGAGAGGAAAAAACACTGCCGCTTTACATCACAGACAATGATTCTGTTTGACAGCATTGCGTCAGAGGGGGTGAGGGGGTGAGGGTTGTATGGTCGTCGAGGGTCACCTGGTCTGTATGCCTGGGTGAGTGAGGGTGGGGGGGGGGGGGGGGTAGGGGGGCGGAGGCTGAGGTTTATGGTCTCTATTGAGACGGGCAATTCCTCCTCATCAGCAGCGACGGTATCCGTTTCCGATTTCTTGGTCTTCTTGTCTACTTGAATATCCTGTGTTACAGTGTTTGATGGCATTTACTCGCATCTCTATCACTCCTACCTCCTCACCTTCCCGCCCTCCAGCCACCCTATCCCCCACCCCCTAAACCTGGCTCTCGGGCCCCGCCACATCCTCCGGCCCCATCACACAATTATTTTCTTAGCGATCTGACAACAAAAGAATGTAGAACTTATTTTTCGTAATCTCGGGAGCCCCCTCACTCTTCTTTGCTTTCTGTCTGTTTTTTCTTGATTTAGTTTGTTTTATTCTTTCATTGTATTCTTTGCTTGTAATTTATTGTATTACCCATGACTGTCTTCAGTTTCATTATGTGCAATTATAGTTCAGATTTAGGTTATTGTCTTAAAAAAAAAAAGATAACCGGGGGCCTTCCCAAACCAGATGCGGTGTTTATGCATCTTATGCTAATGATGACATTTACTGCATTAAAAATATAGATGTTTTTTTAGGTGCAAACATATTATTGTATATATTACTTAAATATGCAATTAATGATACGAAACGCGAGTTTGGGGATTTACTGACAACAGGAAAGGGATCAGTGAATAATAGCGTGGTGCATAGTCACTAACCATGAAAGATATTAATCTATTACCAGTTTGAGTTTACACCCTTTGAAGTGTAAAACAGAAATTGTTTGCATGCCCAAGTGCGAGTGACGTGTCATAGCCGATGGAACTTTATGCCTCATGGACTCGGATATCGACTGACATAACATTCTTCTCAAACTACAATTTATCGGGAAATAAAAAAGCTATGCCGGAAGTGTCTAACATAATTGACGGTTTCCGTTAATACACAGCGTTCCGCCGCCGACATCGTCCCCAAAGCCTCCTTGGGTCTCGTTGCTTAAGTGCACATGCACTAAGACGGAAGTCTCGGGGGGCGGGGGGATGGTGTTAGCGCCGCCGCCCAGCTCGCTTGGCTGCCTTCACGTTGTTGCACTGATGAACCCTGTCGGTCGGGAGAACCCCTGATCTATGGACCCAGACCTTATTGTCCGAGATAAGATAGCTTTATGAGCCGCCGCCATTAGCCCAACGACATAGGGTTCACTAAAGTGTCACCGGCGATAGGCCCGAGGTCCGCGGACTTAACGCAGCCAGCCAATGTTATAGGTTGCTACTGTCTCAGACAACAACACATATCTGCTGCTTATCGACCTGCAAAAAGAAATGAAATGTTTCTAGCTGTCGAAACAGTGCCATTAGTCGGTTCTTTGCTTCCTTGATGTCTCTTTGTATGTGTGCAATGCGCATAGTTCCATCCATCTTTCACAAACAGTAGGTAACTCTATCCAGTGTCTTTTGCCGCTTACGATGGTTGGTCGGTTGTATATTCCGGACGCTTTAACCACATTTGGTCATATCGCGTCAACATATGTAACCAGAGAATAGATGATATATTCACCCGGTCATCCACAAGGCAGGAACTCATTTCTGGATGGCTCAAAAAACAACATAAGGCCTGTTCCTAGTTTCAATGAACAGGAAGTCGATGGTTTCTTGCTCTACTTAAAAAGGTAGCTGCCAGTCTCAATTAGGCAACAACGGTTCGCCCTGTTCTTGTGCAGTGTTTCAGTAGGTGAAGCTCAGGTTTATTCTGCTCTTTCATTTGCCCCAGTGTGGCTTATTGCCTTTTAAATATTTTAAGTGCCGTTAGGCTCTCAGGTGGCCAGAGCACTCAATGCGAGAGGTTTAGCCTACTGAGCTATCGCGCCGGACCCTCCGCTTACGATAATGCTTACAGATTTGTTATTCAAGTTAGTCGCCGTTCAGCGAATACTTCGCCCGATATCAACGGACAGGATTACTCTTCTTGAATCTAGCTCTACTACCCGGTGTCGATATGCAGATAAGTTTGCACACATGGATGAGTTTTTTATATGAGTTTCATGTCACAGTAAGTGACTGTCAGTGGTGTAGCCCCCCTCAAGTAACAACCGGCGTTGCCATGGGACGAACACAAACTGCCTATTCATTATGCCGTTGTTCTCCAGGGAGATTAGCAAGTGGTTGTTGCCTGAAGATACATTGTTTACCGAACTACTCCTCTAAACACCTCAGCTATCAGCGGTCGTCGTAATTGCCTGGGAACTTTTGGTTAGTACCCTCCGGATAGTTAGGTTGATGCCTTGGTAGGAACTCCTTCCGAGGATATTTCCCCTCATCATGCTCTCGGCCTGTGCTGTCTGTTTGTGAACTTTTTCTCCCGTTTTGTTGCTGCCTTCCTTGGTCATCTTGTCTCGTTATGCCTCGCTGTTTCTTGTTGTTCTATCCTGCCGTTTTAATTCATGGCTTTTGTCGTCGAGTTCTCGGGTGTTTCGTTCTCGTCCTACTTTGTCTTGTGTCGTGTTTGCAATCTCTTGCGCCCGCCTCTCTTCAATTTGTTAATTCTAGAAACGTTCATTATGAGATTTCCATATCTTCTTGCCATAATCGTGTGGAATTTTAAGGTGTTTCCTTCGTTGCGTTAGTGACTTTTTTCGTATAGGTTTTGTGCTTGCCCCTTGGCTTCTTCTTGCCGTTCGCGTATTTTTTTACTTGAGCTGTTCTCTTTTCTTATAAGCCGTTCATAGTATGTCCTATCGGTTTTACGTTTCTTGCAGGCGGTTTGCCCTACTTTATGGTATAGCTGATGAGCACAAAGCAATGTTCCTACCCACACGTTTTATATGACCCATATTTTTATATTTCCTCTCCACGTAACTACCTTTGATTATCTGGTTGTACTTTGCTTCTTGCTCATTTCTCGTAAAGTATTTTGATCCGCGATAGATCCGCCATAGTTTGTCCGGCGTTCTGCTGACGATGGTCTTACCCACTGTGATCTTCTTGTCTAACTCTTAGATTTGTATTTCCTTCTATTATTTCTATGTTTCTTCTGGTCTCTGTGTAACCGTGTAATTTTTATATTACCTGTATGGCTGGCATGCCAGGCGTCATGCCAAAGCTTTAAAAAATCTGTTTTCTTCCTCTTGTTTTGTATTAGCACTTTTGACTGGCCGTAGAAAGCTGCATGAACATTTTGTTCGAACACATATAAGTTTTGCAAGTAAGCAGTTTAGAAAGTTTCTTGCCAAGGCTCTTGTTCTACTATTTGTCGCAGCCTTCAGGATGTATATTTCAGATTCACATCGCCTCCGATATCTGCGTCAGATCTGTGGCGCTGGAATGGGGCATTTCAAAACGGTACTGAATGCTGTACAAACCCACCAAGAACAGCGGTGGTATCTGGTGAAGGAGTCAGTCGTGTAAGGCGAAGGAAGGTCTGCGCATGGATCACTATGAATGGCTCGGTTAGAAGCAGAATGTGGGACGCCAAGCTAACAAGCGAACAGTACTAATCAGCTTCCGTACATATGATTTGACCACGCAATCGATCATCCATCTTATAGTCTCATCTGAAGAATATATAATGTGGGGCGGTAGGGGGGAGGGTGGGGGATCCAAAATCAGCGGAAAATATACCCCAATTAACGCGTTGATTAATCTACAATATATATGTCTGATGGCACAATCGTTCTCTTGTTGACTTTGACAGTTGCTAAGTGAAGTGATTTTCGCCTGGGATCCAAGGGCTGCGTGACCGCGCTGACCTTCAATAAAAACTGTCCTCAATAGTGTGGCGATTCACTGGTGCTCTGCGCCGGTTGCCATCCCGCGACGATTGGCTGGTTCCCTGCTCAGGTCGTTAAGCGTAATGAAGATGAGAGTGATCAGGGGTGGCTTTTGAAGCGGGTTCCTTCACGCGCGCCTTCAGGTCAGGTTTACTCTCGCCTTTCACCGGCTTGATTGCGTCCTGCTTGGATCTCGTTACGAGCTCAGTTTTATACCAACCCTGAGTACAACGGGTCGAAACTCATACAGAAGCCATGGATGGTGAGATAACGGATTTATGTACAGGTGAAAAAGTACACATCCTTTGAACCATGTTACTCGGCTGTTCAAGCTGCTGTCAGGCTGTGTGTGGCAAGCCAATTGCGAAGCGCGGAGGGCCCCAGTTTTTGTTGTCTTTCTCCCGCGCGCAGCTGCATCAAACCACCGCGCCTAGAACCCCCTGTGCCAGGAAAGATTTACGCTGTAATTCCTTATCTGGCAAGAGCGTGGCCCCTCCCAATGGACGTCAGGACCACAAAGGCTCAGACAGCCCGAGCGCCCGGTCTGTCGCCCTCCGTCTTTAACTGTAAAAGTACCCATTGAAATCTATTGAGCCGTTTTCCCGTCGGGAAAGATTTGATCATGGCCTGACTCGCCTCCGTCCAGTTAAAGTCATACTTTTCGCTTTCCACTTTTCCCAAAACGTTGGCTTGTAGAGGTGGAGCAAACACGATGGTTGAAAAATAATAGCTTTGATTTGGTGGACTCGCTAATGACCCTCCTCCCCCCCCCCCCCCCACACTCTCCTTCCTCTGCCGGATATAGACCTCGCCCCCCACAGCCCCCACACCGCCCAGAAATCTTGCTTCACGGCCACGGCTTGTCGCAAGGATCTTAAACTTGCAATCATTCGATAAAGCGCTTTGAGACCGTTTGTGATGGTGTAAGGGAAACCTTCTACTGCTGTAACCCTCGGGTCTGTACACGGCCGTAGTCGAGGTCGCTCCCCCCAAGCCTAGAGTCCCCCCCCCCAGCCTAGAGTCCCCCGAAGCCAAGGTTCCCCCCAAGCCTTGAGTCCCCCAAAGCCAAGTGTCCTCGCCCGAGATCTCAGCTTTGACTGATGGCAGGGAATGTTTGTAGATCGTGATTCTGTTTTCTTGTCAGTTTTAACGCGACATATCCGCGCCACTACTTCACGACGTATCAACTGTATCAACAACGTGTTTCTGTTCTGTAGCCTTCATCTAAACGTCGGGAGTGATGACTTTCTGGAAACAAATGGTAACGGTGCGTGGGCGACACACCCCAGTATCCAACAGATCGTGTGTTTAAGAAACCCTATCTCATAATTCCATCAAACCCAGAAGATAAAATGAAAACCCCTAATTCCGAGAATTCAACCATATACATTATCGCTTGAAAGGTTCTTACACTTAAATAAAATGTGATTAACCGTGAAGCACGTATTTCATAACCGTGAAATAATAGGATGGTGTATTAAGTCACTTTTGTTTGTATGGAGATCTAATAGGGCCAAAAAGCCTCGCATGACGATAAAGTCTTGGGATGAAACGTGCCACAGAACCAAGCATCAACCCGCGTTCTTAACTATCATTTAGTCCGTTGTTTAAGTAACCAAAATGTGTAGTATTTGGTAACTATTGTTTCTAAACAATATCAAAACTATTCATTTTTTTAGGTTTCCAAGAGATCATATGCATACATATATATCATATGCCGGGATTTATCTTAGCTCCATCTTACGTGGAGAGGAGGCAATGCTCCCCACAATCACTTCCGGTGTAGCAAAAAATGAGCTCCTCCTGAAATACGGTCCCGCCATGCCTCATTTCCTAGGAAGGCGGTGATGAGGGTGCTCGGCTTCACAGGAACCTCGATTACTTCAAAGCCGCATTGATGTTTATGTTGAGAAGCCGGCAAAAGTCACGGAGTTGGTATAAGTGACATTATCATCAACATACAAATAATTCGATTTCAATTTCTTTCTATCCCATATTATTGACCCCGTTGGTACCTGATTAACGGGGGTGGGAGATATTCTCCTTCGGCAGTCCACCAATAGCACGCACAGCACATTGCCACATTAGGCATTTACATTTCATGCGTATATTACTGGCTTGAAAAGCTTCTTCATTCAGTTTCCAGAAAAAGTTTCAAAATACAAGGATCATTACTGATCATTATTAAATAGACATATCGCACGATATATAAGAGTTAACGATCATATTTTTTTCAATGTAAACATTATCCATTTCAAGCGATTATCACCATCGAAATGCACATATAAATACCCACCTCAGACGAACACTGGGCATAATTGTCATGCGTAATTATTTAACCAATTCTTTACACATGTGTCATTACTTCACTTCGTTGTCTGGCCTCCGCGTGTTCCCAAGGAGACGGCGGTCCCCGCCTCATACTTCCTGTCATATCTCGGCCCCTGGCGGCAACTTTATTCTTTCCTTTGTGTGCGTCTTTATCGTTCTTTACGACATTGGGGTGGGTCGAGTGGGATGAGGCTATTGGTTCGGCGACAGTGGGGGAGAGGAAAAAACACTGCCGCTTTACATCACAGACAATGATTCTGTTTGACAGCATTGCGTCAGAGGGGGTGAGGGAGTGAGGGTTGTATGGTCGTCGGGGGTCACCTAGTCTGTATGCCTGGGTGAGTGAGGGGGGGGGGGGAGTAGCGGGGGTGGCTGAGGTTTATGGTCTCTATTGAGACGGGCAATTCCTCCTCATCAGCAGCGACGGTATCCGTTTCCGACTTCTTGGTCTTCTTGTCTACTTCAATATCCTGTGTTACAGTGTTTTATGGCATTTACTCGCATCTCTATCACTCCTACCTCCTCACCTACCCGCCCTCCAGCCACCCTGTCCCCCACCCCCCAAACCTGGCTCTCGGGCCCCACCACACCCTCCGGCCCCATCACACCCTGCCATCCGCTTAGCCCCCTCCCCTCCACCCCACCCCACCCAGCCTGCCCACCCCCTCATTCCAGGATCATATCTTGTACACAGGAGCAGCTTGTCCATTGAAGCGATGTCTCCACACAATAGCATTGAACTATTAAATCCAATCCCCAGTACGTTGAGCGTGTATAAAGGAACAGAATCAGTCTCAACCCAAAAGTATTGAACTTGTCATGTTACTGCCCATTACTTTAAGCGTGTACAGATAAAACATTAAGTATTAACCAATACATGTTGTATATTCAAATATTCAGTGCCAAAGGCACATATTTAATTCCATGGTGAATATATTATAAGTGTATGTAGACAAAAATGTTATGCCTTAACCTGCAAATATAATGTATATTGCATTATGCTCCACATTTCCATCCATCATGGCCTGATTGAGGTCGGGCTAGGCTGCAGAACGCATTGATATAATTGCATTATGTTCATAAAAACATAACAGATAAATGCTTTCTTAGTTCATTATGGTTATAAGTCTTTCTAATTCTCTATTCCGGGTGGCCTGTATCCAGTTGAAGTGAGCACACCTGTCTGACTGCTGAGCCCCGTCGCCAAGCCAGCGCCAGAATGAATGTCCCAATATTCCCTAGAGACCTCAACCAAACCACGAATGGAAAGCGATCGCTCCATCTTCGCGTCGCCAAAACGAGGCTAACGTGACTTGACAATCCCGGACCGCGGGTCGTTGAGCCACCTATACGTGCCGCCAATGCTGGCCGCAGTATGTTCTATGGGAGACTCCATGACTAAGTATAGACCCGCTAGGTAAATTCTCTGTCAGAAACATTGAAGCAATCGAAAACAATGGCTTTCCGGGTGAGTTTTTCCCGCCAGACAGTCCACGGCGTCCGTCGTCGGCTTTTGTCTTCGGCACAGTTAACGCTAAGTGAGGCAGACGACATTTTTCATTTCAGTCGTAAAGGTTCCACCTTGGCCCTTCTGTGCAATGTCTGCTTCAGTCGTTCTTAAATTCATCTTTTATGATGGTGGGTGGTTTATGGCGGCACGTTGGAGATTGTTCCAGCCTCCGTTTGTGAATCAAATTCAAAGACTCTTCATCCCTGCTTAATTATACAGTTATGGAATACGCATTAGTATGTATAGCGACAAATGCTTAACTGCGCCAAAGACGGCCAATTATGTTCTTATTTTTCGTAATCTCGGGAGCCCCTTCACTCTTCTTTGCTTTCTGTCTGTTTGTTCTTGTTTTAGTTTGTTTTATTCTTTCATTGTATTCTTTGCTTGTAATTTCTTGTATTACCCATGACTGTCTTCAGTTTTCTTATGTGCAATTATAGTTCAGATTTAGGTTATTGTCTTAAGAAAAAAAGGATAACCGGGCGCCTTCCCAAACCAGATGCGGTGTTTATGCATCTTATGCTAATGATGACATTTACTGCATTAAAAATATAGATGTTTTTTTAGGTGCAAATATCTTAGTGTATATATTAGTTAAATATGCAATTAATGATAAGAAACGCAAGTTTGGGGATTTACTGACAATAGGATGGGGATCAGTGAATAATAGCGTGGTGCATGGTCACTAACCATGAAAGATATTTATCTATTAGCGGTTTGAGTTTACACCCTTTGAAGTGTAAAACAGAAATTGTTTGCATGCCCAAGTGCGATTGACGTGTCATAGCCGATAGAACTTTATGCCTCATGGACTCGGATATCGACTGACATAACATTCTTCTCAAACTACAATATATCGTGGAATAAAAAAGCTATGCCGGAAGTGTCTAACATAATTGACGGTTTCCGTTAATACACAGCGTTCCGCCGCCGACATCGTCCCCAAAGCCTCCTTGGGTCTCGTTGCTTAAGTGCACATGCACTAAGACGGAAGTCTCGGGGGGCGGGGGGATGGTGTTAGCGGCACCGCCCAGCTCGCTTGGCTGCCTTCACGTTGTTGCATTGATGAACCCTGTCGGTCGGGAGAACCCCTGAGCTATGGACCAGGACCTTATTGTCCGAGATAAGATAGCTTTATGAGCCGCCGCCATTAGCCCAACGACATAGGGTTCACTAAAGTGTCACCGGCGATAGGCCCGAGGTCCGCGGACTTAACGCAGCCAGCCATCTCTAACCTCCCATTCCGCCCCTTTCTTCTGGCGTCCCTCATGCTTTTGTTGCAAATTTGACCCCTGTTTCTTTTCGTTAGTCCCCAAACCCTCCAAATGCTCCCATCCCGTCTCGTTTCGGGCAACCCCTAACCCCCCCCCCCCCCGGCCCACCGTTGACCCAACCGCCTTGCCCCATTCGGGGCCCTACCGGGTGGACCGGGATATGTACCAAATAAGGATGTACCACTCCATAAAGTCGCAATAAGGACCGGAAACTGGGCGGCATCCTCTCATTGTATCGCTCATTTGTGTCACGCCGCGAGTGGCGGGAAAGACCGTGTCGTCTGCTCGTCTTGTTTGGAACGCAGAAGGCGCGCTGTCCACTATCCGCCCCCCCCCCCCCCCCCAACGTCCCACCAGTTCTGAGGCGTCGAAAACGGCGCCGGCTGTGACCCGGAAAGAATGTCTGAGAGGTTTTTCTGTTGCGTGGAGGGAGGGAGGGAGGGTCAGGGGGGAGGGGGGGGGGGTGCTGGGGAGTGGTGTGTGGACATGGTGGCCTGGGGGTCAGGGGTACTGACTTTAATGTTATAGGTTGCTACTGTCTCAGACAACAACACATATCTGCTGCTTATCGACCTGCAAAAAGAAATGAAATGTTTCTAGCTGTCGAAACAGTGCCATTAGTCGGTTCTTTGCTTCCTTCATGTCTCTTTGTATGTTAGGCTCCTCCACAGCCCCACCTCCGCTCGCTCCATGTGAGGCTGTAAACGGCTAATCTAAGGTTGGCAGGGATTGGTCAACGCGCTCTGCCTGTTTCGAATATTCTCATTGGCTGTGCTAACTTTAGCTCAGCGGGTGCATCATGGCCGCCCTTGACAAAGTTTTGGAGAAAGTAAAAGCGTTTTGGCTGAAATAAGATTTAAACTTGCTCCTAAAGTAGTTTTAACGCATATAAACGAAACAACCAGGAAAGAAAAGCAGACGCATGGCTATTTAGGAAAAAAATAATGTGATTGTACGCGGAAATACGTGGAAGAATCCTCCGATCAGGCGGACGTTTCGCGAAAATCGAGAATGTTTACTTTCCAGTTCAGGGGGGGGGGGGCTGATCAGCTGATGCCTTCAGTGACCGCCCAAGAGAAATGACAGTGGTGTCACTGTCAATTCGGTTATACACCAGCGAAGAAATAAGCTGGCAGAAGTAACATCTATGCTGGAAATTGCAGGTCAGTTATATTTAATTCTTTATGTTTTCATTACATATGATTATCAGTATATAAGCTAGCTTCATTAGGTATACAGATGCAATTAAATGCTGTTGATTAATTTGTGGCAAATTTTGCATTTTAAATTAATGATGTTTTTTATGCAGCTGTAATATCAGTGGTGTGTCAATATAAAAGGGCCAGCATATGATTTTACCTCTCCCCACCATACCCAACAATCATAAAAATTATTGCAACAATTTAATAAACTTATCTGTGTTTTTGTCTTTTAGATGCATGAAGAGCTATGCTGCAGATATTTGCAGACCTCCAGACAATATTCATTTGCCAAATGCTATTGAGGCATTTAGAATAGGTGTGGATATTTATATATTCCTGTTATTTATTACTTGAAGGGTTTTAGCCTTAAATAATCTTGTTTATTCCTTAATTCTTATCTAAATTCGGTAGTGTTATAATCTATTTCTGGTATAGTGTCTGTGTAAGGACTTCATATGTACATGACATGCACATAACCACATGACTGAAGTGTATAAAACATCTTATTATTGTCATTTATGTGAAGTACAATTAAGCATGATTTTTAAGCAACTGATTGAGCAATATGACATATGAGCAGATTATGGCTCTGTATAGTAAACTCAGATGATCAAGTGTTAAGCAGCAAGGATTACTTTTTTCACCTGGGTAATTTACTTTGTCTGAGAGAATTGTACATAGTTGTCTGCTCTACTTAGATACCTTTGTTTAGTCATACACTGCATCTCCAAAACTCCCATGATGAGAGCTTCGCCCAGTATCTTATTACATATAATCATGTATCAAATTTATGATCAATCTGTGAAACCCCTAATATATAAAAGTTACTTTTATATTCACAGCATATTGTCAAGAGGCTGGTTGAGGCACTGGACTATTGAACACATGGGGGAGAACCAACTCATGTTAACCCTTCAGTGTTACTTTTTCGTGAGAGGTTGAACTTGCGAGAATGGTGCTTTGTCAAGACCAGGACACCACATCTGGAGCCATCACAGGATGCTGTTTCATGACTATCACAGTGAAGCACAGTTCAAATGCATGCTAATGCAAGATTTTGAAATGAAATAAGCCAGGGATTTGTTAGAATTATGAGCTGGGTCATTATGAAAACTTGGTAGCCATTGTTGATTTACATCAATCCTACCTAAGAATAATTAGACGAAATGTTTTTCATTTAGTTTCATGAAATGATACTTATTAATGCTTTCAATAAAATGTGTTTGTTATTCTTCAATCGAATTTGGCTGATGTTTTGTTAATATAATTTTGTTCTTCACGCACACATATAAATCTCCTGAACCCCTGAAACTTCAAGAGGAATTTCTGCAGCACAAAATACCTTTCTAATTACCAGTATTCCCAGGGGAACAGATATATTCCATGTTATACGTGCAGCACACGTTTTTTGCTGCAAAACTATCCAATAATGTTCTCAGGCAGTCTCATCTTTATGTATATATGTAGTTACAGTTATAACTGTTATAAAAAGAAATTTATAATCTGTTTTATTTTATTATAATTTTTATTCTTTAAAGCAAATACCGGTATCTAGTACTTAAAACTTCCTGTTGATGATTTATTTGATATTTGAGGCTTAAGTTAATGTCTGGTAGACTTAACTTAATTATTATGAATGTGTGTGACCATGAAATGTTAACTCCCTAGATTCTTTTTCTAAGTGAAGAGAAGCCTGCATAAACATGTACATAACTGTTAATGAACCTGTAATTTTATCCGCTACAGAACTATGATAGCTTTTTTCTCTCATCAAAACCTATAACTTTCACCAAATAACATAATACAAATTTCTATTTCACCAAAAGATAAAACCACCTAAACAAAAAAAAGCTTTTCACTATAAGACGCAGCATGTGAGAGGAGTGATACAGTAAAATGTTTATTGATTACTTTTAAACATTTAACTGTAATAATGTGCCAAAAAATATAATATGACAGGCTTATAATTATGATGACACATAATCTATGATAATACTTAAAATGATACTTATTAGAGTAAAATATTAATTTAATAGGTTGATGCAGATAATTTTATATTGATTTTTATGACATGAATGTTGCTGAACAATCAAAGTTTACATGACCAATGTTGAAAAAAAAAAACAGGTGACCCATTATAGCTGTAAAAGGGGCATAACCATTTGATTGCAGGAGGTAGGGTGGGGGACATGTTTGTAAGCTTATTAATAGGCCTCCCTCTAAGCAGCATGTATGCCGTGATGTAACAACACCATGTGACCTTAGAGCCAGGTAAGGCTTTTAGCAGGACAGATATTATTATGATATATATATTATAAATGTATATAGTGATGGAAGAAATTTTTCACCACATTAATTCCAACTTCCAACAGGAAGATACTGCTAAGATCAGGGGCGGAACTAGAGGTGGGGTCAGGGGGGTTGAAACCAATCAACCCCCCTCCCTTGGGAACTTGAACATACACTGTCAAAGTCGGGTTCTTCGGGTACCCCCCCCCCCACCCCGGCCGCAAGTTTTTAGAGAGCACCCCCCCCCCACTCCCTGGGAATTTTCAAAATTCCTTGATCCGCCCCCGACTGATTTAATGCCGTTTTTAAATAGTTGTGCAGTTAAAGAATACAGAGATCTAAATTCACGGGCATCGTAAATTTGGTTAGTACCCTCCGGATAATTAGGTTGATGCCTTGGTAGGAACTCCTTCCGAGGATATTTCCCCTCATGTTGCTGCCGGCCTGTGCTGTCTGTTTGTGAACTTCTTCTCCCGTTTTGTTGCTGCCTTCCTTGGTCATCTTGTCTCGTTATGCCTCGCTGTTTCTTGTTGTTCCTTCCTGCCGCTTTAATTCATGGCTTTTGTCGTCGAGTTCTCGGGTGTTTCGTTCTCGTCCTACTTTGTCTTGTGTCGTGTTTGCAATCTCTTGCGCCCGCCTCACTTCAATTTGTTATTTCTGGAAACGTTCATTATGAGATTTCCATATCTTCTTGCCATAATCGTGTGGAATTTTAAGGTGTTTCCTTCGTTGCGTTAGTGACTTTTTTCGTATAGGTTTTGTGCTTGCCCCTTGGCTTCTTCTTGCCGTTCGCGTATTTTTTTACTTGAGCTGTTCTCTTTTCTTATAAGCCGTTCATAGTATTTCCTATCGGTTTTACGTTTCTTGCAGGCGGTTTGCCCTACTTTATGGTATAGCTGATGAGCACAAAGCAATGGCCCTACCCACACGTTTTATATGACCCATATTTTTATATTTCCTCTCCACGTAACTACCTTTGATTATCTGTTTGTACTTTGCTCTTGCTCATTTCTCGTAAAGTCTTTTGATCCGCGATAGATCCGCCATAGTTTGTCCGGCGTTCTGCTGACGATGGTCTTACCCACTGTGATCTTCTTGTCTAACTCTTAGATTTGTATTTCCTTCTATTATCTCTATGTTTCTTCTGGTCTCTGTGTAACCGTGTAATTTTTATATTACCTGTATGGCTGGCATGCCAGGCGTCATGCCAAAGCTTTAAAAAATCTGTTTTCTTCCTTTTGTTTTGTATTAGCACTTTTGACTGGCCGTAGAAAGCTGCATGAACATTTTGTTCGAACACATATAAGTTTTGCAAGTAAGCAGTTTAGACAGTTTCTTGCCAAGGCTCTTGTTCTACTATTTGTCGCAGCCTTCAGGATGTATATTTCAGATTCACATCGCCTCCGATATCTGCGTCAGATCTGTCGCGCTGGCATGGGGCATTTCAAAACGGTACTGAATGCTGTACAAACCCACAAAGAACAGCGGTGGTATCTGGTGAAGGAGTCAGTCGTGTAAGGCGAAGGAAGGTCTGCGCATGGATCACTATGAATGGCTCGGTTAGAAGCAGAATGTGGGACGCCAAGCTAACAAGCGAACAGTACTAATCAGCTTCCGTACATATGTTTTGACCACGCAATCGATCATCCATCTTATACTCCCATCTGAAGAATATATAATGTGGGGCGGTAGGGGGGAAGGCGGGGGATCCAAAATCAGCGGGAAATATACCCCAATTAACGCGTTGATTAATCTACAATATATATGTCTGATGGCACAATCGTTCTCTTGTTGACTTTGACAGTTGCTAAGTGAAGTGATTTTCGCCTGGGATCCAAGGGCTGCGTGACCGCGCTGACCTTCAATAAAAATTGTCCTCCATAGTGTGACGATTCACTGGTGCTCTGCGCCGGTTGCCATCCCGCGACGATTGGCTGGTTCCCTGCTCAGGTCGTTAAGCGTAATGAAGATGAGAGTGATCAGGAGTGGCTTTTGAAGCGGGTTCCTTCACGCGCGCGCCTTCAGGTCAGGTTTACTCTCGCCTTTCACCGGCTTGATTGCGTCCTGGTTGGATCTCGTTACGAGCTCCGTTTTATACCAACTACTGAGTACAACCGGTGGAAACTCATACAAAAGCCATGGATGGTGAGATAACGGATTTACGTACAGGTGAAAAAGTACACATCCTTTGAACCACGTTCCTCGGCTGTTCAAGCTGCTGTGTGTGGCAAGTCAATTGCGAATCGCGGAGGGCCCCAGTTTTTGTAGTTTTTCCCCCGCGCGCAGCTGTATCAAAGCTCGGCGCCTAGAACCCCCTGTGCCAGGAAAGATTTACGCTGTAATTCCTTATCTGGCAGGAGCGTGGCTCCTCCCAATGGACGTCATGATCACAAAGGCTCAGGCAGCCCGAGCGCTCGGTCTGTCGCCCTCCGTCTTATACCTGTAAAAGGACCCATTGAAGTATATTGGGATTGCTGTTTTACATTGACTTCCCGACGGGAAAGATTTGATCATGGTCTGATTAGCACCCGTCTAGTTAAACTCCTTACCCCGGGTTTCCACTTTTCGCGAAACGTTAGCTTGTGAAAGTGGAGCAAAAATGATGGTTAAAAAATAATAGCTTTGATTTCGTGGCCCCTCGTGGACTCGCTAATGGCGCTCCCTCCACCCCGCTCTCCTTCCTCTGGCGGATATAGCCACTATGTCATGACCTGCCCGCCCCCCCCCCCACCCTCCCCCGTCCCACACCGCTCCTCGTGCTTCACGGCCGCGGCTTGTCGCAAGGATCTTAAACTTGCAATCATTCGATAACGCCGTTTGAGACGGTTTGTGGCAGTGTGAGGGAAACCTTCTACGGCTGTAACCCTCGGGTCTGCACACGGCCGTGGTCGAGGGTCCCCCACAAGCCTAGCCCCCCCCCCCCAGCCAGGCTCCCCCCAAGCCTAGAGTCCCCCCCAAGCAAAGGGTCCTCCCACGAGTTATCTTGATCTCAGCTTTGAGTGATGGCGGGGAATGTTTGTAGATCGTGATTCTGTTTTTTTCTTGTCAGTTTAACGCGACATATCCGCGCCACTACTTCACGGCGTATCAATTCTGGGTTTCTGTTCTGCTACCCTCCATCTAAAGATAACGGCGTGAGTGATGACTTCATGGAAACAAATGGTGACAGTGCGTGGGCGACACACCCCAGTATCCAACGGATCGTGTGTTTAAGAAACACAATCTCATAAATCCATCAAACCCAGAAGATAAAAAAAAAAACCCTAATTCCAAGAATTCAACCATATACGTTATCGCTTGAAAGGTTCTTACACTTAATTAAAATTTGATTAACCGTGAAGCACGGATTTCACAACCGTGAAATAATATGATGATGTATTAAGTCACTTCTGTGTGTAGGAAGAACTAATCGGGCCAAAAAGCCTCGCATGACGATGAAAATCCTGGGATCAAACGTGCCACAGAACCAAGCATCAACTGACGTCTGTAGCTATCATTTAGTCCGTTGTTCAAGTAACTAAACTGTATAGGATTTGGTAACATTCGTTTCTAAACAATATCAAAACAATTCATTTTTTGAGGTTTCCAAGAGATCAAATGCATACATATATATCATATGACGGTATTTATCTTAGCTCCATCTTACCTGGAGAGGGAGGCAATGCGCCCTGCATAATCACTTCCGGTGTAGCAAGAAATGGGAAAAAGGAGAGGCGGTGATGGGGTCGTTCGGTTTCCAGGACCCTTGATTAGCTCAAATCAGCTCAGAGCCGCATTGATGTTGATGATGAGAAGCCCGTAAAAAGTCGTGGAGTTGGTATAAATTACATTGTCATTAATTGACAAATAGGCGGATTTCAATTTCTTTCTATCCTATATTAGTTAACGCTTGGTGCCTGATTAACATAGGTGGGAGATATTCTCATTCGCCAATCTACCCATAACACTCACAGCATATTGCCACAATCGGCTACATAACGTCTCATGTGTATATTATTGGTTTGAAAAGTTTTGTTCAATTTCCAGATAAAGTTTTAAAATACACGGATCATTATTGGTCATTATTAAATAGACATGTCGCGCTATATGCAAGAGTTAACGATCATTTTTGCTATTGTAAACATTATTTTTATTTCAAGAGATTATCATCATTGCAATACACATGTAAATAACCAACCTTAGACTAACACTGGGCATAATTGTTATGCGTAATTATTTAACCAATTTCTTTACACATGTGTCATTACTTCACTTCGTTGTCTG
The DNA here is from genome assembly GCA_964019135.1 of Arenicola marina. Lineage (NCBI taxonomy): Eukaryota > Metazoa > Annelida > Polychaeta > Arenicolidae > Arenicola > Arenicola marina. The sequence continues at coordinate 21,795,445 of OZ025249.1, forward strand.
GCCTCCGCGTGTTCCCAAGGAGACGGCGGTCTCCTGGACCCCGCCTCATACTTCCTGTCATATCTCGGCCCCTGGCGGCAACTTTATTCTTTCCTTTGTGTGCGTCTTTATCGTTCTTTACGACATTGGGGTGGGTCGAGTGGGATGAGGCTATTGGTTCGGCGACAGTGGGGGAGAGGCAAAAACACTGCCGCTTTACATCACAGACAATGATTCTGTTTGGCAGCATTGCGTCAGAGGGGGTGAGGGGGTGAGGGTTGTATGGTCGTCGGGAGTCACCTGGTCTGTATGCCTGGGTGAGTGAGTGGGGGGGGGGGAGTAGGGGGGGAGGCTAAGGTTTATGGTCTCTATTGAGACGGGCAATTCCTCCTCATCAGCAGCGACGGTATCCGTTTCCGACTTCTTGGTCTTCTTGTCTACTTCAATATCCTGTGTTACAGTGTTTGATGGCATTTACTTGCATCTCTCACTCCTCCCTCCTCACCTACCCGCCCTCCAGCCACCCTGTCCCCCAACCCCCAAACCTGGCTCTCGGACCCCACCACATCATCCGGCCCCATCACACCCTGCCATCGACCTACCCCCCCCCCCCCCACCACCCCGCTCCACCCCCCACCCCCTCATTCCAGAAACCTATCTGGTACACGGAGACAGATTGTCCATTGAGGAGGCGATGTCTCCACACACAAGCTTTGAACTGTCAAATCCAATACCCAGCAGTTTAAGCGTGCATAAAAGAAAACATTACGTATTAAACAGTACATGTTGTATATTAAGATATTCAGTTCCAAATGCACATATTGAAATAATGGCCAATATACTCTAGCGTATGTAGGAAAAAGACATTGTGTATTAAAGCCATATATTCTGTAATTATTTGTAGTACCAACATCTTCTCCATGTGAAAAAAGTATATTGTGTCTTGAATTTTAATTCTTAAAGCCTGTGGGCTATCCGGCTAGAAGCAAATTTGTTAACCGGAGCAGAAGTTGGTGGCCGGCTTTATATCCCTGCGCGCCTGTTCGCTGTTCGGTATTCTGTGTGATGTTAACCGCGGCTCGCTAGAACGTTCGCGCGCGATAAACAAATCCGCGCAGATTTATGTTAAAATTATTTTTTTACAGACTCAACGAGATATAAAACATATATGCATCATAATGTTGAGATGCTTTTAGTCTTGATTCTAAAATGTATAAAATCTAAGATGGCTCATGTAAGTAGGTTCCTTTAACCAACAAATATTGTATATTGCATGATGCTCCACATTACCATCCTCCAGACTGAGTGCTATCAAGTTTGAACCTAATCGATATCACGAACTGTGTTACCGCCATTATAAGGATGTGAAGTCGCATAGATATAGGCATTATATGGATAAGTCCTGGTGTGAGTGGCTTTTATTTATATGACTTCTTAGTAAGGATTTTATGGACAATCATGGCAAATGATTGCCTGTGCATGACAGAATATGATCATATTAGCCCTTTTATATTCCATTCTGTGGAGTCTCTTATCTAACATTAGGGGTATTTATTTTCGTCCCTGTCCAGCAAATCTTTTTTTCATTAGCAGATATAACAGTTAAAAGGGTCAGAAACGGCATTCACAAGACCTTCACAATGGTATGCATTGGATAAAGAATTATAACGCATGTGTCAATTAGACGAATGTCAGTTTATTATGACAGCACCATTTGATATCAGAGACCTCCAGTAATGATGTCAGTCAGTCAACGTGTCACAATACCCTCTCTCTCCTTGTGGAAACTGACACCATCCTCTTACCCTTCTATATCTGGCGGCGTCGGTTTCCAAGCCGACTCCCAGCCTTCGCCATTCTCTCCTGGGCAGCGTGCCATGGAACAACAGTGGCAGGAGATCTGAGGGGAACCCTATAAGCTCGCATCGCGTGTCTCGCTTCAGAATATCTCCTGAAAGAGAGCTAATTAATAGGGCTGCATTGCGTGCCAATTATAATGCTTTGCCTTCTGTGTGTATTTCATTAAAGACACAAAAGGGGAGAATTAGCGATGTTTTGCGATAGATATGATTAGTAATCCGCCTACATTCACGATATACAGCTTACTCTATGCAGAGTTAGCCTCTTTCTGTTTTCCTGGTTCGGGGCATTGAGACACATAACCATTGTGAGAGCTAATCAAAGCAGATGTGTTTGCGATATATGATACGCACAGATAATGACGTAAAGGAGGGTTGCGAAATGCACGCAAAATTGCACGCAGATTCCCGGTATATTTGAATAGCTTATTGGCTGACATATCCACGAACCAGCTGAATCACCTTTGTTCCATAATACATATTTCCATTAAATCTATCGACTGAAATTTTTTTTTTTATAATCTTTGTCCCATAGTTTCCATTTCTGAAAGATTTAAAATCATCCTTGAAGTAAAGCTTTGAAGAGGAATATTATAATTACGGATCGAAACGAGTAGGTCTTGAAGCATAAATAACGAGTCCCAGATCGTAAGACCCTTATTACCATGATAACATGTTTGCCAAGACTCAATAGACATTGGACATGAATACCACTTTGTACAAGTCACGCTCGCCCTCAAGAAATGCAATTACAAAAATAATTGCCAGTTAACATATATGTTTATTTACTATAATTTTCTGTGACAACTAAGCCCGAGGAGGGCGTAGTATATTTGTTTCTCCTTTTGTGCTTATTTTGTTGCCATATACCATGCCACATAATAAAAAAACTGTCTTATCTATTTATATTTATTTACTAAAACGATCGTAGCGTCCCCGAATAATACACCCGTAAAAATAAAACAATAGTTCATTACCCTTGATTTCTGCAGTGGTATAAATATTAATGTCAAATATAATATTAAATGCTGAATCGTAGCGCAACAATTTGGATTGAGAGTGGACTCTCTGTCCAGCTGTCATTACAATGTCAACACCAGGCGCTTGTAACGTCATGTCCGGATGAAAACATGGGGGAAGGTTTGCGAGCGCACTTGGGGGTCCCCATGTACATTAGCGAATTCTTTAACCTCTTAATCCTACCGTCCTACGTCAGTGGGACTCAAAAACCCATTCGGTAAAGGCCGGCGGAGCAGACCGGAAGTGCAATGTCTGACAGCAGAGGCAGGAAATTCTTTATATTCATATTTCGTCAGAAGATGTCGCCCATGTCGCGGCTTCCGGTCCCTGCCTTCCGCCCGCCAGGGGGCCCCCTGCTGTGTTAGTTAACTGTTCCGTAAATCTCCCAGAAGAACTAATTATAGCAGTGGATATTGAGAGGGGGGAGGGGTCCATGTCAGGGAGTGGTCGAGTATATTGAAAACTCCGGAAGACCTCGGCCATCTCCAGCAAGCCTCGACCCCGATCGGTCCAGATCTCTTGTCATGTCGTCACAATCACTGTCATACTAATTTCATCATTGCGGCGTGGCTCTGTCTTAGGCGCCGAGATGTATTGAATTAGCGGGGTGATGGATCCTTGGCAGATTGGATTAAAGTTCAGGAAATGGGGCGGCCATCTTGTGGCCCCGCTGTCCACGTGGTGTCAAATTGGAGGGTGGCGTTGAGTCGTGCCGGCCCTGTAACAAGGGCCGCTACAACACTCCATCGATCTTCGCCAAGTTTTTGGGAGACGTATCCCCGCTTTCCTTCCGTCAACCCCTGCCCTGTTCTTTCTTACATTCCCCTACCCTCTTAATCCCCCCTTCCCCTCCACCTCCGCACCCCTGTACACCCACCCTCCCCGTTGCCACCCTGCCCCGGGGATTATATTCGGTATGGGGCCGTGAGTCCTTTTCTATCCGGAGGAAAATTGGAAATTTATCACTTCTTTGATCGTGTAGCTCTGGTCGTTCATCGATAGACGCGGTCTCCCGGACAGACGGAGGGGTAGGGGTGAGAGGGAGGGTGAGAGTGAGGGAGTTATAGGGCTGGCAGGGCAGTGCGGTCGGAGGTGGTGTGGGGAGGGTGGAGTTGTGGGTATGACTGAGCTGTAGAGTAGGGGGGTTAAATCGGCATGATTTGGGGGTACAGGTAGAAAGCCACCAGGGCAAAAATGTGGATCCCCCAATGGATTGAGGGTCCAATGAATAGCGGTAGCTTTTTAGAATCCGGAACGAGTGCGGGATAAAGGCGGGATGAAGGGGTGCGTGCAGGATGATCAGGAAATGGGATCTTAGGGAAAAGGCGGGCGTGGTGGATGGGGATGAGGGTGGGGGGGAGGGCGGCGCGGGATAAATGATCGGCAATGTAGAGGGGGGGGGGTAGAGGGTATATATAGGGATGGGTAGGGGCAGGTGGGTGAATGAGGAGATGAGATAGAGATACAGATACCCTAGCGAGGGTGGATAAATTTCAATTATCGTGATTGAGATGGTTGCCGGAAATCGTTCGGATTGCGGGGCGACCCCTTGTGGACAAGTGTGTTGGGTGGGGCTTTGTGTGTGGGTCGCGGTGTGCGTGGATTACTACAAAGGGCGCGTGTAGTGAGCGGGGGATGGGGGGGGGGAGGGGCCGGCGAGGGGAGGTGGAGAGGGCTACGTGCGCGCAGCCACGGTGCATGGACAGGCAGCCATGGAGGTGGGGGGAGGTGAAGGGCGAATAGCGCGGGGAACTGGTCTCCCGACCATTAGGGTTATTACCTGCCTGACTTTATCCTCTCCCGAGCTATTGTGTCGGGCTCGACCACGCGCGACACGGCAGCGCCACCACGCGGGAGACTTTGAAAGGGGATTCCTCTTTATGGGTATGTTCTTTTTATAGCCGGGCTCCCCACTCTGACCCATTGTTGTCGCTTTACTCGCATCATTTCTGTCAATAGACATACGCCTTCTTTGATGACCGAATTATCAGTCTACGGCAAAAGTGTTCTCCGGGGAGGGGAGATATCGACCCAGCGGGCAGGGCGCCGTCTAGGCTCACAACAAAAGTGGGAATTTCCCGTCGCCTCCCCTCCAGATAAAAACATATTTTTAATGTAAGTTTTTCACTATGGCGCACTGTTAATCCTGGTCTTTGCGGGAGCTGAATCAAGACATATAGGCGCGTGCGCGTAAGGAGGATGGGATCGGAAGGGGGGGGGGGGTGAGGAAGGGAAGGGAGGTTGTGGGCAGGCCCCGGATTAGTCTTGCTCCAGGTTTTGCATTCGCCGGACGTCGTGCACGAGACTCGAGGGACTCTTGCTGAGCCAGATTGAGTTATTCAAATGTTGCGGCGGTCCGGTAATATGGTTTGTCCTGGAGCGGTCGCGTATGTCTCACGCGCGGGGCCCGTGGTAGACGGTGTGGTGTTGTTAATGTCAACTGGGACTGTTACCCGCACTGTACATTGGCTTGGTGTCTCGTATAATCGTATCCTTTCCTTGGCTTTGCCTATTACCTGTTGACAGGGGTGTGACCGCGCTGACACTATTTGAAGTCACTAGGAGCTGTGATACCCTCTGTGAGGGCTAGTTAACCTCCGCGCCCCCCCCCCCACCCCCACCCTCTCCCCTTCTAAGTGTGAGATAAAGCCATGGCGTGGTGGTGAGCGAGGGAGAGGGGTGGGTGGGTAGAGAGTTCCCGCTTCTGGACCGACTGTTGTCATTAATCACTTGAAGTCCCGAATGGCGGCGGAAAGTGGAAGAGGTTCTGTGGAGGCATCTTTGGCGTCGGTGTGGTCAATCAGACATGGCGAGACACCCCCCCCCCCCCCGCCCCCACCATTCATCCACCCACTCACACTGTTCGTCTGGAGAGACGAGAAAGCTCACATATATGCCCCTGCCCCCTGCCCTGCCCCCCCCCCCCCCCACCGGACCACCCGTCCTGTGGGTAGGTCACCTTGCTGATTGGGGCCGACATGGACGAACCTTGCTCGCCCTTCCTCCATAACAACGCCAAAACCAGGGCCTACCCACCCAGCCCCACACCACCTGGACCCCCCCATCCCTCCCACTCGCCCTTCCCATTCACCCCTCCCCCTCCGTCCGACAGTGATTGCAGTCGACATGGACACAGGACCCGCCCCCCACCCCCCAACACGGGTGTAGACACCTTCACTGCCGAGGACTCTCAGTGACACAGACGTCACGAGCGGCATTAAGACCAGACCGTTAAGACCAAAGTAGAAAAAACATCGTAATGCCAATTGCCTTGTGGTTACCAAACCCACCAAACCCAGATCTTAACTTCTCATTGCCTTGATGCCAGACACGGTTATCAACCCCACCTAATGATCCCACCTGTCATTGCCTTGATGCCAGACACGGTTATCAACCCCACCTAATGATCCCACCTCTCATTGCCTTGATGCCAGTCACGGTTATCAACCCCACCTAATGATCCCACCTCTCATTGCCTTGATGCCAGACACGGTTATCAACCCCACCTAATGATCCCACCTGTCATTGCCTTGATGCCAGACACGGTTATCAACCCCACCTAATGATCCCACCTCTCATTGCCTTGATGCAAGACACGGTTATCAACCCCACCTAATGATCTCACCTCTCATTGCCTTGATGCCAGATACGTTTATCAACCCCACCTACTGATCCCACCTCTCATTGTCTTGACACCAGACACGGTTATCAACCCCACTTAATGATCCCACCTGCCATTGCCTTGATGCCAGACACGGTTATCAACCCGACCTTAAGATCCTACCTCTTATTGCCTTGAAGCTAACCACGGTTACCAAACCTACCTGAATACCCCCACCTGTCATTGCCTTGACACCAGCCACGGTTACCAAAACTACCTGAACACCCCACCTCTCATTGCCTTGACACCAGCCACGGTTACCAAACCTACCTGAATACCCCCACCTCTCATTGCCTTGAGACCAGCCACGGTTACCAAACCTACCTGAATACCCCCACCTCTCATTGCCTTGACACCAGCCACGGTTACCAAACCTACCTGAATACCACCACCTCTCATTGCCTTGACACCAGTCATGGTTACCAAACCTACCTGAATACCCCCATCTCTCATTGCCTTGACACCAGCCACGGTTACCAAACCTACCTGAATACCACCACCTCTGATTGCCTTGACACCAGCCACGGTTACCAAACCTACCTGAATACCCCCACCTCTCATTGCCTTGACACCAGCCACGGTTACCAAACCTACATTAATACCCCCACCTCTCATTGCCTTGACACCAGCCACGGTTAGTAAACCTACCTGAATACCCCAACCTCTCATTGCCTTGACACCAGTCATGGTTACCAAACCTACCTGCATACCCGACCTCTATCCTTGATACCAGCCACAGTTACCAAACCCACATGAATACTCCCATCTCTCATTCCCTTGACACCAGCCACGGTAACCAAACCTACCTGAATACCCCCACCTCTCATTGCCTTGACACCAGCCACGGTAACCAAATGTACATGAATACTCCCACCTCTCATTGCCTTGACACCAGCCACGGTAACCAAACCTACCTGAATACCCCCACCTCTCATTGCCTTGACACCAGCCACGGTTACCAAACCTACCTGAATACCCCCACCTCTCATTGCCTTGACACCAGCCACGGTAACCAAATGTACATGAATACTCCCACCTCTCATTGCCTTGACACCAGCCACGGTAACCAAACCTACCTGAATACCCCCACCTCTCATTGCCTTGACACCAGTCATGGTTACCAAACCCACATGAATACTCCCATCTCTCATTCCCTTGACACCAGCCACGGTTACCAAACCTACCTGAATACCCCCACCTCTCATTGCCTTGAGACCAGCCACGGTTAACAAACCTACCTGAATACCCCCACCTCTCATTGCCTTGAGACCAGCCAGGGTTACCAAACCTACCTGAATACCCCCACCTCTCATTGCCTTGACACCAGCCACGGTTACCAAACCTACCTGAATACCCCCACCTCTCATTGCCTTGAGACCAGCCACGGTAACCAAACCTACATGAATACCCCCACCTCTCATTGCCTTGACACCAGCCACGGTTAACAAACCTACCTGAATACCCCCACCTCTCATTGCCTTGAGACCAGCCACGGTTAACAAACCTACCTGAATACCCCCACCTCTCATTGCCTTGACACCAGCCACGGTTACCAAACCTACCTGAATACCCCCACCTCTCATTGCCTTGAGACCAGCCACGGTTACCAAACCTACCTGAATACCCCATCTCTCATTGCCTTGACACCAGTAATGGTTACCAAACCTACATGAATACCCCCACCTCTCATTTTCCTTAACACCAGCCACGGTTACCAAACCCACATGAATACCCCTACCTCTCATTGCCTTGAGACCAGCCACGGTTACCAAACCTACCTGAATATCACCACCTCTCATTGCCTTAAAAACAGCCACGGTTACCAAACCTACCTGAATATCCCCACCTCTCATTGCCTTGAGACCAGCCACGGTTACCAAACCTACCTGAATACCCCATCTCTCATTGCCTTGACACCAGCCATGGTTACCAAACCTACATGAATACCCCCACCTCTCATTTTCCTTAACACCAGCCACGGTTACCAAACCCACATGAATACCCCTACCTCTCATTGCCTTGAGACCAGCCACGGTTACCAAACCTACCTGAATACCCCCACCTCTCATTGGCTTGACACCAGCTACGGTTACCAAACCTACCTGAATACCCCATCTCTCATTGCCTTGACACCAGCCACGGTTACCAAACCTACCTGAATACCCCCACCTCTCATTGCCTTGACACCAGCCACGGTAACCAAATGTACATGAATACTCCCACCTCTCATTGCCTTGACACCAGCCACGGTAACCAGACCTACCTGAATACCCCCACCTCTCATTGCCTTGAGACCAGCCACGGTTAACAAACCTACCTGAATACCCCCACCTCTCATTGCCTTGACACCAGCCATGGTTACCAAACCTACCTGAATACCACCACCTCTCATTGCCTTGACACCAGCCATGGTTACCAAACCTACCTGAATACCCCCACCTCTCATTGCCTTGAGACCAGCCACGGTTACCAAACCTACCTGAATACCCCATCTCTCATTGCCTTGACACCAGCCATGGTTACCAAACCTACATGAATACCCCCACCTCTCATTTTCCTTAACACCAGCCACGGTTACCAAACCCACATGAATACCCCTACCTCTCATTGCCTTGAGACCAGCCACGGTTACCAAACCTACCTGAATACCACCACCTCTCATTGCCTTGACACCAGCCACGGTTACCAAACCTACCTGAATATCACCACCTCTCATTGCCTTGAGACCAGCTACGGTTACCAAACCTACCTGAATACCCCATCTCTCATTGCCTTGACACCAGCCATGGTTACCAAACCTACATGAATACCCCCACCTCTCATTTTCCTTAACACCAGCCACGGTTACCAAACCTACCTGAATATCCCCACCTCTCATTGCCTTGAGACCAGCTACGGTTACCAAACCTACCTGAATACCCCATCTCTCATTGCCTTGACACCAGCCATGGTTACCAAACCTACATGAATACCCCCACCTCTCATTTTCCTTAACACCAGCCACGGTTACCAAACCCACATGAATACCCCTACCTCTCATTGCCTTGAGACCAGCCACGGTTACCAAACCTACCTGAATACCCCCACCTCTCATTGGCTTGACACCAGCTACGGTTACCAAACCTACCTGAATACCCCATCTCTCATTGCCTTGACACCAGCCACGGTTACCAAACCTACCTGAATATCACCACCTCTCATTGCCTTAAAAACAGCCACGGTTACCAAACCTACCTGAATACCCCCACCTCTCATTGCCTTGACACCAGCCATGGTTACCAAACCTACCTGAATACCCCCACCTCTCTTCGCCTTGACACCAGCTACGGTTACCAAACCTACCTGAATACCCCTACCTCTCATTGGCTTGACACCAGCTACGGTTACCAAACCTACCTGAATACCCCATCTCTCATTGCCTTGACACCAGCCACGGTTACCAAACCTACCTGAATACCACCACCTCTCATTGCCTTGACACCAGCCACGGTTACTAAACCTACCTGAATACCCCCACCTCTTATTGCCTTGAGACCAGCCACGGTTACTAAAACTTACCTGAATACCCCCACCTCTCATTGCCTTAACGCAAGCCATGGTTACCAAACCTACCTGAATACCCCCACCTCTCATTGGCTTGACACCAGCTACGGTTACCAAACCTACCTGAATACCCCATCTCTCATTGCCTTGACACCAGCCAGGGTTACCAAACCTACCTGAATACCACCACCTCTCATTGCCTTGACACCAGTCATGGTTACCAAACCTACCTGAATACCTCCACCTCTCATTGCCTTGACACCAGCCACGGTTAACAAACCTACCTGAATACCCCCACCTCTCATTGCCTTGAGACCAGCCACGGTTAACAAACCTACCTGAATACCCCCACCTCTCATTGCCTTGACACCAGCCACGGTTACCAAACCTACCTGAATACCCCCACCTCTCGTTGCCTTGACACCAGCCACGGTTAACAAACCTACATGAATACCCCCACCTCTCATTGCCTTGAGACCAGCCACGGTTACCAAACCTACCTGAATACCCCCACCTCTCATTGCCTTGAGACCAGCCACGGTTACCAAACCTACCTGATTACCCCCACCTCTCATTGGCTTGACACCAGCCACAGTTACCAAACCCACATGAATACTCCCACCTCTCATTGCCTTGAGACCAGCCACGGTTACCAAACCTACCTGAATACCCCCACCTCTCATTGCCTTGAGACCAGCCACGGTTACCAAACCTACCTGAATACCCCTACCTCTCATTGCCTTGACACCAGCCACGGTTACCAAACCTACCTGAATACCCCCACCTCTCATTGCCTTGAGACCAGCCACGGTTACCAAACCTACCTGAATACCACCACCTCTCATTGCCTTGACACCAGCCACGGTTACCAAACCTACCTGAATACCCCCACCTCTCATTGCCTTGAGACCAGCCACGGTTACCAAACCTACCTGAATACCCCCACCTCTCATTGCCTTGACACCAGCCACGGTTACCAAACCTACCTGAATGCCCCCACCTCTCATTGCCTTGACACCAGCCACGGTTACCAAACCTACCTGAATACCACCACCTCTGATTGCCTTGAGACCAGCCACGGTTACCAAACCTACCTGAATACCACCACCTCTCATTGCCTTGACACCAGCCACGGTTACCAAACCTACCTGAATACCACCACCTCTCATTGCCTTGAGACCAGCCACGGTTACCAAACCTACCTGAATACCACCACCTCTCATTGCCTTGACACCAGCCACGGTTACCAAACCTACCTGAATACCCCCACCTCTCATTGCCTTGACACCAGCCACGGTTACCAAACCTACCTGAATACCACCACCTCTCATTGCCTTGACACCAGCCACGGTTACCAAACCTACCTGAATACCACCACCTCTCATTGCCTTGACACCAGCCACGGTTACCAAACCTACCTGAATACCACCACCTCTCATTGCCTTGAGACCAGCCACGGTTACCAAACCTATCTGAATACCACCACCTCTCATTGCCTTGAGACCAGCCACGGTTACCAAACCTACCTGAATACCACCACCTCTCATTGCCTTGAGACCAGCCACGGTTACCAAACCTACCTGAATACCCCCACCTCTCATTGCCTTGACACCAGCCACGGTTACCAAACCTACCTGAATACCCCCACCTCTCATTGCCTTGACACCAGCCATGGTTACCAAACCTACCTGAATACCCCCACCTCTCATTGCCTTGACACTAGCCACGGTTACCAAACCTACCTGAATATCCCACTTTTTTTTATTATGCATCATCCATCGTAAACAAATACATCAGTCAAAATGTGCAAAAACATACATTGTAGGCCATAGCGCCATAAGCAATTTGATATGAATACTGTCGAACTTGGCTAGTCTGTAGATTTGGATCTTAAATAAAAGCTCTGACCATAAACAAATTCTAATAGAGGTCCATTGTCTTTCATCTCCGTTCATATCTTTATGTAATGTTTTAGTTAAAACTGCATGTGGAGTTGTTTCGCTGTTTTTGAATGCCAAATTTGCGTATAAGAACACAAACCTAAGGCCTTAAGGTTCATAACAGACAATAAACACCTACCATATCGCTCACCAATTATCTGCCATGAGCAAAACATTTCAAATTCATGAACTGTCCGCCACAAAAATGAAAACTTGTGCTGATTTGAAACGTCATAAACGTGTGTACACAAGTCGTTTACCGGTGCCACCGACAGGGGGCCCAAGCGCTAAATTATATGAGACAATAGAAGCATCCGGAGCGCCACTTTTTCTTTGGTGGTGGCCGTTGACACTGCTTGTGGTCAAAGGTAACATTTCCTGTTTATGTTTATTTTGGTACAGCCGTTGCAACGGCCAGCTTCACATGTAGCTTTAAAGTTTGTTAATCTTTCTTCTGGGGGGTTTTGATATTGTTTAGTTTATACCAGGCTGGCCTGCAAGCGGCCACAGCCAAGAACAATACGGAGGTGGGCTTTACTGTGGGTGCTTGCGGACGAACCTGGGCCGCTGGGGAGAGAAGGAAGGGGGATGGGGTTGCAGTGATCAACTATTATTATATACGAGTCGGCGTGGGTGTGTGGGTGTGTGTGTGGGGGGCTGGGGGCTGGGGGGGTGGTGGTGGTGGGGGAGGGGGGGGGGTGCATCCTACCCACAGTCCCGCTGACAGAAGAGGAATGAGGTGCCATTTGCCCTTAACCAGACCGACTGTCTCTCCCGGGAAAAGGGGTCACAAAAAGTCCGGGTAAGAGGAAGCGACCCGACCCATCCGGTTGCCTGGGACATCCGTCATCGCAATGGACATATGGTAACTGTAAAACTCCAGAAAGAGTTGACAAAGGGGCGGACGTGATGTTTCAGGTCATAGTTTTGTTGTGTACGGCAGCCTATTAGGGCCATTGAAGCGTTTTTGTCTTGTGATGATTTGCATTCAAAGGCCAACTTCCACCTCGCCACCGCGACTGGTCCTCACCAGAGGGCGATACCTGGTCTTGTCGGAAGGCGGATTAACGTTGGGGTAATGGAAACTCTCGTATGGACTGGACGCTGTTGTAATATTGTATCTGAGACAACGTAATCAGGAGGCAGTGTTGACTTGGCACTTTTGCCTAGTCACTTTTGCCTTCTCACAACATAAACCGTTTCACCTTTCACCTTCCGATAATGTTTGTACCATGCTTTTGGGCAATTTCTTGACATTTCCTGTTGTTGTTGTAAACTTTTATTTAACGAGGTTATCAACAGCATATACACATCTCAATGACTACCTCGAACATATAAACAATGACATATTCTTGACATTGGATGAGGTAAGCAAACAATGAAACGTTCCTTATAAAAAATGTATAATTCCGAAAAAGTCATAATTCCTCCATAATATTAACATTTGGACATTATTATATTCATGTTCTATGAGAAAATAGCAATCTATGAATATATATTCAGTGGGTCATTTCCGGAACTGAATCTCTGCCATGTTGGATGTCCTTCTAACTACCGTCCTTCATCGATGAACCGGTTGACAGTCTTTGTCTTTGCTTAAAGTTGTGCTACATAATTTGTAATCCATGACGTCCCATTCCCGTCAGAAAGTACCTGGTCTATTGCTTGGCCGGGTTTTGAGGCCAGTTCTTAGGCCGGCCTCATGGGTTTGGTTACCGATGTCATGTTTTCTAGGTCATATTTCCTAAACCGGGTTTCATAGGCCAAGTTGCGTATCTTAGTTTATTAGGACGTCAGGTTTCCAAGGCCGGGTTTCCTAGGTCGACTTCAATAGGCCCGATCTCCTATACTGGGTTTCCTAGGCCGGGTTTCTTGTGCCGGCCTCCATGGCCGGGTTGCCTATGCAGACTTTCCTAGGCCAGGTCCCCCAGACCGGTTCCCTAGGCTAGGCTTCTTAGGCCAGGTTTTTCTATGCCAGGTTTCCTAGGCTGGGTTTCTTGGGCCAGGTTTCATAGGCCGGGTTTCCTAGGCTTGGCTTCCTGGGCAGGGTTTCCTAGGCCAGGTTTCCCAGACCAGTTTCCTAGGCTAGGTTTCTTAGGCCAGGTTTTTAAGGCTGACGTTCCTAGCCCAGGTTACCTTAGCCGGGTTTCTTACGCCGACTTCCCTAGCCCGGGTTTCCTAGGCAGACGTTCCTAGGCCGGGTTCCCCAGACCGGTTTCTTCGGCCTCCGCTAGACACTGGACGACGCGACAGCTTCCCTCCCCGCCGCCACTCGTCTCTAGTCACCCACGTGACCTCCCCCGTACGGCAGCCGGCGGGTTATTTATAAAGGTCCAGATGGCTGAGTCAAGACAAGGCGTGGAGGCCTGGACCGCTTCCTGGACCGCCCCTGGCCGCCTCCTCTCATTCCGCATTCCGGACCGCTCCCGCTATAGCCAGAAGTGATGAGCGCGGAAGTCAGTGACATCCGACAACTATTCTCCGTGACTCACAATCAATGGCGCTGACCTTTGACCCCGGCGCCCGGAGGTGGCCCCCGGTCCGTAGATCACCCAGAACCCCGGCCCCCACGGGCCCCCTCGCCCCACCCTCCCCCTGGGGTATGATTGCCGCCGGTACAGTCACTGTGAGGTGAGGGAGCAGGGGTGGAGGGGGAGGGTGGAGGGGGAAGTCTTTTATTATTGATCAACGTTGTAAAACGCGCTCATCTTTTCACCCAGGAAGGTGATAATAAATGGGGAATTAAACGATTTTATGTGAAGGGATTACGCGGACCGCCAATAAAGTGACGCCATTTCACAAACTCGTTAGGCGTGCTCAGTAAATTGCAAAACACTTTATTGAGATCGCGGCGTAATGTGTAGCAATATATCTTCCAATCCTGGCGCTATTGCTGCTCATAGTATGCCATACCAGTACCATGATACTACAACCATGGTACTACCATGGTAGTAGTTTCATGGTCCTACCATGGTAGTACTATCATGGTACTGCTACCATGGTAGTAGTATCATGGTACAAACACCATGGTACAACTACCATGGTACTGCAACCATGGTACTGCCACCATGGTACTACTACCATGATACTACTACCATGGTACTGCAACGAGGTTTCCTATGCCAGGTTTCCTAAGCTGGGTTTCTTAGGCCAGGTTTCATAGGCCGGATTTCCTAGGCTAGGCTTCCTGGGCAGGGTTTCCTAGGCCAGGTTTCCCATACCAGTTTCCTAGGCTAGGTTTCTTAGGCCAGGTTTCCTAGGCAGACTTTCATAGGCCAGGTTACCTTAGCCGGGTTTCTTGCGCCGACTTCCCTAGGCAGACGTTTCTAGGCCAGGTTTTCCAGACCAGTTTCCTAGGCTAGGTTTCTTAGGCCAGGTTTTTAAGGCAGACGTTCCTAAGCCAGGTTACCTTGGCCGGGTTTCTTACGCCGACTTTCCTAGCCCGGGTTTCCTAGGCAGACGTTCCTAGGCCGGGTTCCCCAGACCGGTTTCTTCGGCCTCCGCTAGACACTGGACGACGCGACAGCCTCCCTCCCCGCCGCCACTCGTCTCTAGTCACCCACGTGACCTCCCCCGTACGGCAGCCGGCGGGTTATTTATAAAAATCCAGATAGCTGAATCAAGACAAGGCGTGGAGGCCTGGACCGCTTCCTGGACCGCCCCTGGCCGCCTCCTCTCATTCCGCATTCCGGACCGCTCCCGCTATAGCCAGAAGTGATGAGCGCGGAAGTCAGTGACATCCGACAACTATTCTCCGTGACTCACAACCAATGGCGCTGAACTTTGACCCCGGCGCTCGGAGGTGGCCCCCGGTCCGTAGATCACCCAGAACCCCGGCCCCCACGGGCCCCCTCGCCCCACCCTCCCCCTGGGGTCTGATTGCCGCCGGTACAGTCACTGTGAGGTGAGGGAGCAGGGGTGGAAGGGGAGGGTGGTGGGGGAAGTCTTTTATTATTGATCAACGTTGTAAAACGCGCTCATCTTTTCACCCAGGAAGGTGATAATAAATGGGGAATTAAACGATTTCATGTAAAGGGATAACGCGGACCGCCAATAAAGTGACGCCATTTCACAAACTCGTTAGGCGTGCTCAGTAAATTGCAAAACACTTTATTGAGATCGCGGCGTAATGTGTAGCAATATATCTTCCAATCCTGGCGCTATTGCTGCTCATAGTACGCCATACCAGTACCATGATACTCCAACCATGGTACTACCATGGTAGTAGTTTCATGGTCCTACCATGGTAGTACTATCATGGTACAAACACCATGGTACAACTACCATGGTACTGCCACCATGGTACTACTACCATGATACTACTACCATGGTACTGCAACCATGGTAGTAGTACCATGGTGGTTGTACCATGATGCTACTACCATGGTACCTTGGGAATATTATACTACTATTATGGCACAACAACCATGGTACTACTACAGTGGTACAACGACCATGGTACTACTACAATGGTACAAGAACTATGGTACTACTACCATGGTACAACAACCATGGTACTACTACCATGGTACAACAACTATGGTACTACTACGATGGTGCAACCACCATGGTACTACTACCATGGTACAACAACCATGGTACTACTACCATGGTACAACAACTATGGTACTACTACAATGGTACAACGACCATGGTACTACTACAATGGTACAACAACTATGGTACTACTACCATGGTACAACAACTATGGTACTACTACCATGGTACAACAACTATGGTACTACTACAATGGTACAACCACCATGGTACTACTACCATGGTACAACAACTATGGTACTACTACAATGGTACAACCACCATGGTACTGCTACCATGGTACAACAACTATGGTACTACTACAATGGTGCAACCACCATGGTACTACTACCATGGTACAACAACCATGGTACTACTACCATGGTACAACAACTATGGTACTACTACAATGGTACAACGACCATGGTACTACTACAATGGTACAACCACCATGGTACTACCACAATGGTACAACAACTATGGTACTACTACCATGGTACAACAACTATGGTACTACTACCATGGTACAACAACTATGGTACTACTACAATGGTACAACCACCATGCCACCATGGTACTACTACCATGGTACAACAACTATGGTACTACTACCTTGGTACTACTTCCTTGGTACTACTACCTTGGTGTCACTGCCATAATAATTTAATTTTTAATTAAAATTACTATTTACCCTTAAAGTCAATTTTTCAATATAAGATTCTGCAATTAACTTTACCTTCAAATGACCAACTGTATCAATGGGGAATAACTGAAGACAAGTTATGTTCATTTTGTAGAAACAACCCGAAACAATTGAACACCTTTTTTGGGACTACCAAGAAACTCAGTTATTATGGCAGCAAGTAAAAGTTCATCTGTGACCATATATACCACAGATGAACCATATATGCCATATATAATATCAGTGGATACTTATCAAAGGTTAATATCATTTTGGGGGTAACAGATACGCACAATGAACTGATAGATCATATGTTCCTCGTTGCAAAAGATATATTTATAGATATAGATGTAATGGAGAAAAAATAAGAGTTAATCATGGGTTTCGTATTTTGAAACAGGTCTATTGCATTGAGACATGCATAAGCGCGTGGAACTTTGGAACCAAACAAAGCCAGTGGTATCAATATAAATGGAAAAACTTACAGGGATTTTTTGCCTCAATATGAACTTCCAATACATTGATGTTATCTGCTACTTATTGATTTTGGATGTACGCTGATGCTCTGTTTTGTGGTGAAATAAAGAAATTATGAATAATAAAAAAAATTAAGAAAATATAGCCAATTTCGACGATCGTGACAATAGTCCGGGAAGAACGATATTGTACCTCTTGCCAATCGCATGCGCTGTTTCCTTTAGTCATGATATTTGCGCTAAAAGCCCTTTCGGCTTCGGGGTCGTTATTGCGGTCTCGATACGCTAGAGGAATTAACTGGTTTGGTGCCAGTTAAATTTCAACTATTTGTAGTATCTTAGTTAGTGAAGCTGAAAGTGAAATTGCATCCGTAAATCCTACAAATCTTGGTCATGCAGATCAAGTCAAGAATGACATCTACAGAATGTTTACTTTCATGCCATGAGAAACCCTCTGCCATAAAAAACATTAATTAGCCTGACAAAGTCGACAAATATCTTTATACTTGCTACGCGCTAAGCAATCCCGACGCGCCACCACTGATCATGTGGAGATTAGCGTGCGTTCCAGATCATCTGTGTCTGCGTAGGGAGAAGGCATTAGGGCCCCAAGCTCCTGGGTTCCCCTGGTGACGGATGCGTCCTCCCCTTGACGACCGAGGTGCGGGCGGCCATGACACTGGGGAACCCGTGCGCAGCCTGTGGGCGCGTGGGCGGGTGAGCGCGCCGTTACGGCTTTATGGTAATGGCGCGCCTCTTTAATCTAGCCCCGAGGGCATCAAGAAAGGGGCAGATTTTTGAGAAGTTTTCTTGAGGGAATCCTGGTAAAAATGCATCTTGCCAATCATGTTGTCAGCTGCTAGGGATCGCGCGTGACCAAACCCTTCTGATCAAAGCTGTCTGGAGGGGAAAACTTCCCACCCACTGCGCAGTGCGAAGCGCCAATAAATGAACTGATGCTGAACCTGCGATGCCCCCGCAAACACGAACTGTCGTTGGTGGAGAAGGGCTTCCTCTTTTGGCAACACAAACTGCGTCGGATCATGCCTTATTTGCCTTTCCCGTTGCGACATGTCCAGTAATGATGCTGTTGGTTCTGGCTGGCGGTCGTATGTTATCGAAATTTTTCGTCAGCTTCAGCGAAAGTTAGATAAATATATTTTTCACTCTCAAGCTTCACAAATTCGTCTTCCAAAGCCCATTTATCATGTTCGGTGCAAAACCAAAATTTGAAAACTAGATCTACATGCATATATATTACTTTTGTACTGTAACATCATTATGGAAATTTAAAAAAAAATAATAAAAAAAAATATATAAGCCTATACCGGTAAGTTTAATTGCATACTAAGAGTATTTCGATGAAACTTGATCTTCTCTTGAGTAGTAAGTTATACATGTATATTGAAGGCTCTATTGCACGGAACTGAATGTGCTGTGGTAGAAGTTTGATGTAATACGAAAACCAAGCCCTGGATTAAAGATTGCCCGTCTGCCCCGTGGACCTGTCTGAATGCCGATATCCCCTGAATAGGATAGAGAGGGGGGTCTTATCTCCCGGGGAGACTGCAGATCAATGGGTGGGTGGGGGCTGGGGGCTTGGGTGAGGCAGGAGGGTGGGTGGGGCGTTGTGAGGAGGGAAGAGGAGCGGGGTGGGTGGGGCGTTGTGAGGAGGGAAGAGGAGGGGGATTGGTGGGGCGTTGTGAGGAGGGAAGAGGAGGGAGATGGGTGGGGCGTTGTGAGGAGGGAAGAGGAGGGGGCTTGGTGGGGCGTTGTGAGGAGGGAAGAAGAGGGGGATTGGTGGGGCGTTGTGAGGAGGGAAGAGGAGGGAGATGGGTGGGGCGTTGTGAGGAGGGAAGAGGAGGGGGATTGGTGTGGCGTTGTGAGGGGGGAAGAGGAGGGGGATTGGTGGGGCGTTGTGAGGGGGGAAGAGGAGGGGGATGGGTGGGGCGTTGTGCGGAGGGAAGAGGAGGGGGATTGGTGGGGCGTTGTGAGGAGGGAGGAGGAGGGAGATGGGTGGGGCGTTGTGAGGAGGGAAGAGGAGGGGGATTGGTGTGGCGTTGTGAGGAGGGAAGAGGAGGGAGATGGGTGGGGCGTTGTGAGGAGGGAAGAGGAGGGAGATGGGTGGGGCGTTGTGAGGAGGGAAGAGGAGGGGGATTGGTGTGGCGTTGTGAGGGGGGAAGAGGAGGGGGATTGGTGGGGCGTTGTGAGGGGGGAAGAGGAGGGAGATGGGTGGGGCGTTGTGAGGAGGGAAGAGGAGGGGGATTGGTGGGGCGTTGTGAGGAGGGAAGAGGAGGGAGATGGGTGGGGCGTTGTGAGGAGGGAAGAGGAGGGGGATTGGTGTGGCGTTGTGAGGGGGGAAGAGGAGGGGGATTGGTGGGGCGTTGTGAGGGGGGAAGAGGAGGGGGATGGGTGGGGCGTTGTGCGGAGGGAAGAGGAGGGGGATTGGTGGGGCGTTGTTAGGAGGGAAGAGGAGGGGGTGGGTGGGGCGTTGTGAGGAGGGAAGAGGAGGGGGATTGGTGGGGCGTTGTGCGGAGGGAAGAGGAGGGGGATTGGTGGGGCGTTGGTAGGAGGGAAGAGGAGGGGGTGGGTGGGGCGTTGTGAGGGGGGAAGAGGAAGGGGTGGGTGGGGCGTTGTGAGGAGGGAAGAGGAGGAAGATGTGTGGGGCGTTGTGAGGAGGGAAGAGGAGGGGGTGGGTGGGGCGTTGTGAGGGGGGAAGAGGAGGGGGATTGGTGGGGCGTTGTTAGGAGGGAAGAGGAGGGGGTGGGTGAGGCGTTGTGAGGAGGGAAGAGGAGGGAGATGTGTGGGGCGTTGTGAGGAGGGAAGAGGAGGGGGATTGGTGGGGCGTTGTGAGGGGGGAAGAGGAGGGGGATTGGTGGGGCGTTGTGAGGGGGGAAGAGGAGGGGGATGGGTGGGGCGTTGTTAGGAGGGAAGAGGAGGGGGTGGGTGGGGCGTTGTGAGGGGGGAAGAGGAGGGGGATTGGTGGGGCGTTGTTAGGAGGGAAGAGGAGGGGGTGGGTGGGGCGTTGTGAGGGGGGAAGAGGAGGGGGATTGGTGGGGCGTTGTTAGGAGGGAAGAGGAGGGGGTGGGTGAGGCGTTGTGAGGAGGGAAGAGGAGGGAGATGTGTGGGGCGTTGTGAGGAGGGAAGAGGAGGGGGATTGGTGGGGCGTTGTGAGGGGGGAAGAGGAGGGGGATTGGTGGGGCGTTGTGAGGGGGGAAGAGGAGGGGGATGGGTGGGGCCTTGTGCGGAGGGAAGAGGAGGGGGATGGGTGGGGCGTTGTGAGGGGGGAAGAGGAGGGGGATTGGTGGGGCGTTGTGAGGGGGGAAGAGGAGGGGGATGGGTGGGGCGTTGTGCGGAGGGAAGAGGAGGGGGATGGGTGGGGCGTTGTTAGGAGGGAAGAGGAGGGGGTGGGTGGGGCGTTGTGAGGAGGGAAGAGGAGGGGGATTGGTAGGGCGTTGTGACAGGGGAAGAGGAGGGGGATTGGTGGGGCGTTGTGAGGGGGGAAGAGGAGGGGGATGGGTGGGGCGTTGTGAGGAGGGAACAGGAGGGGGATTGGTGGGGCGTTGTGAGGAGGGAAGAGGAGCGGGGTGGGTGGGGCGTTGTGAGGAGGGAACAGGAGGGGGATTGGTGCGGGTGGGGGGGGGTTGTGAGGAGGGAATGGGTAGGGGTGAAGAGGCATGAGAGGGGGGGGGGTTAGAAAGGTCCGCATATCGCGTATGTTCTCTTAAGCTGCTTATATTCCATTGTTCATAGTTTATCTGACCCCACCCACCCACACGCCCGCACCCTCTCCCGTAAGCCCCCCCCCCCCCTCCCGCCCCTTACCTCTAGCCTCCTCCCATACATACTCGATTATCCAGGGGATTTATTTCTATCAATTTCTTCCAGATTATAATCTCTCGGGCCTACGGAAAGAGGAACTAGTCTCGCGTGGGGTTTTTACCCTCCCGGTAGCCTTCCGCCATGCCACAGGAGATAAATACGACGCAGTAATCCATTTATCTTGTTTTGAAGAGGAGGGGAAGGGATCTCGCTAGCCTCGTCCCATTTCGATTTTGGCTAATCAGTCTATTGCCAGAAACGAAGCACGCTTTGTTATTTTGCCTACCCACCCATCCACCTCTCCTCCCTCCCCCCACTATGCACCGTGCCCCCAGCACCACACACCACCACCCACCACCTCCACCCTCCCTACAACTGTACCCCAACAGATCGCGTGTCCCATTGTCGAGCTCTCCAGCCACGCAACCTTTAATCCCCCCCCCACCACTCCAACCGGAAGTGGGTCGGCGAGCCACGTGGACAGATACGGAGGCCCTAAAACACCATGTCCAATTAATGGTGTTGTTTGCACAGCGCATTGACATAAAACGTGAGTTTAAAGTACCCGCTCCCCGCGACTGAAAACTTACTCCTCTTGAATTGCCATGAATTCAGCATCTTTTGAATAGAAATCGATTTCCAGCGTGAGAAACTACGCTGCTTGCGAGAAGTAAAACAAATAAAACTCTGGGTTGCCTAATCTGGTGCCTGTCTGTCTGGTGGACATTGACAAACGCGCTTTTTCACGCAATAATGTAGATTGGTATAATAATCATTATAACTTACACTGAACATCAGGGCGGGTTTTTCTTCAACTCCATTACAAACAGGTAAACTTACTCCACATTGAAGAAAAAATTGGCTTCTTAGTTTGTGGATGGAGCGCAAATCTCGCTTCATGCGATATACGTCATGTTACATCGGATGGAGCACTTGTTTTTGTTCGTGAAATGTTGCAAGTACTTCCAAGGTACAATAAAACCTGGTGTTGAGCGTCAGCCATCGTGCCATGGGGTGCCAGTGTCAATATTCGGGCGGGGGATAGACAACATGTTGTCCATTAAGTTACAACTGGATTCCGCCCCTAATATCGCTCTCTTCCATAGGGCGATGTGACAGGTCACAGGGACCTTATCGTCAACCAACCAACCAGTTATGATTTAAAGTAACTATTTTAACAGAAGATAAACATTGGACGAGCGGATCCGCAAAATTGTTACGGGAAGTTCAGAAGCAGACGCATTGAAAAATAATTGGTCCGTATGAAGCCCGACTAGCTCAGTCGGTAGAGCGGCGGACTTTCCTATTGTGACAGTAGGGTTGTG
Organism: Arenicola marina; assembly: GCA_964019135.1. Classification (NCBI taxonomy): domain Eukaryota; kingdom Metazoa; phylum Annelida; class Polychaeta; family Arenicolidae; genus Arenicola; species Arenicola marina. The sequence continues at coordinate 21,818,288 of OZ025249.1, forward strand.
CGGGTTTACTGATGGCAGCAATTTTCGCTGATGGCAGCAACCTTTACTGATGACAGCAACCTCTATTGGTGGTAGCAACCTTCACTGATGGCAGCAACCTTTATTAGTGGCAGCAACCTTTACTGATGGTAGGAACCTTTACTGATTGCAGCAACCTTTACGGATAGCAGCAATCATTATTGATGGCAGCAACCTGTATTTAGGGTGAACCAGTTGGGATTCCCATGGCAGTCACGTTTGAAGAAAATCATGGATCGTTATCAATGAAACTAAGACTGATCGGACTATATAGTTCCCGGCCGGTTCGCTTGTTAAAATGTTGTTGAAATAGTAACTTGCTGCTTGGACTATTATCACTCAATATTAGTCGTGCGTTCAAGGCATTCTGAATGGTATTACCTCGCCTGTTGCTATGCAACACATCGTATCGTCGGTCAGGCTGTTTCACTTAGTTTTCGACGTTTGTCCCTCACAAGACGTTACCTGTATATGACATATCTGATGACGAAGACGACATTGTCGATAGAGCCAGTCACAGCGCCACCTGTATGTGGCATCCCGTACTAAAGGTCTGCATATTCATGAGATAAACTAGGTCAACCCGACGCTCTGTCGATGACGTCAGTCGACCTGACGGCTACTTTTTCTATGATGTTAAGTATTGGTCAATATGGTTCAGAAAGAAACATTCCACTCAGCTTGCCGCGCTTGAATTAGTTGATCAAACTTTCCAAAAGCTGGATGAGGGCGAGGTTCCTATCAGTATATATCTGGATCTGTCGAAGGCGTTTGACACTTTGAAGCATAATATTCTTATCCATAAACTAAAACACTATGGTATATCTGAACCAGCTATTTTTTGGCTAAAGTTTTATGGCACAAATCGTCATCAATATGTACGCATGGAATATGTTTAATCAACGGTAACGAAAATATCTCGGGGGGTACCTCAAGGTTCTATTCTAGGTCCCTGGCTATTCATTATATATGTGAATGACATGTCACACGCTAGTCAGCTATTTAGAGCTACTGTATATGCTGACGATACAACTCAGTGTGGCACGTTGACTGCGCCATCGTCTGATAATATGCTTGTTGGTGATGTGATAAATAATGAACTCTCCAAGATATACGGTTGGCTATGTGCAAATGAGTTATCACTTAACGTTTCGAAAACCATAGTTATGGTATTTTGTATGCCGCGCAAAGTTGATCCGCACATGTCTATAAGTATCATACCTCTTGAGTGCGTAGATGAGTTTGACTTTTTGGGACTGACGGGTCAGAAGGATCTCAAATGGAACGGTCACATTATTAAGATATATTCTAGAATATCTAAGGTTATTGGAGTCATGTGCAATTTAAAACATACCGTACCAACCTAAGTTCTAAAACTCATGTACAACACTTTAATCCTACTCCATTTACATTATAGTGTTCTAGCATGGGGTTACCAAGCTGATCGTATAAGGCTATTGCAAAAAAGGCGAATTCGATCGTATCATCGTATCATAGCCACGAGATCTTCCCTTTCTCATGCGGAGCCATTATTCAAACCATTGGTTATATTGAAGTTGGCTGACATAACGATTTACCACCAACTCAAATTTTATTACAAGTATCTCCACGGTGATCTGCCAGATTATTTTTTAACTGATTTGTCTGTCTCCAAATTGTCAGATCTTCATAATTACAACACAAGATATAAGGATGATCTGTTAGTTACACGTGTAAAGCATATGTTTGCGGAACAATGTTTGAGATATCGCGTTGCTAGATGTATAAGCCAAATGCCAGATACTATAATTAATAACATTGAGACACATATACTTGATGGATTTCAAAATATATCAAAAAAGGCATAGTCGACAGATATTCACTGGAATGTCATATGGTAGTTAATTGTTATATTTTCAAAAATAATTAGGTTATTAGAGGTTTTCCTCTGTTTATTAACTCCAGAAAAGGGCTACGTGTAAATCTGTTATTAATTTCTCGCAAGATTCTTGCATTTACATACATATAAGTGCAATAGAACTCCATTTAAGTGGTCCCAGACTTGTTTTACTATGATTATGCGATAATTTTGGTCTCACAGGTTTTTTTTCTGGTTTTTGGTGTGGTTTCTATGCTAGCGACCTTCGGGGTCCTTAATAGGAGTCTCCCGAGGACGAATTGGTTAAGTTATCACGTTTTTTGTATTTTATGTTTGTATGCATTCGATCTTGCTAAAATAAATGATATTGAATTGAATTGGTACACAGAGATGTGTACGTCGCTCTCAGCGAGGGTGCTACAGTGGTCATACACAGGTCAAAGGTGAGACGTAGCAGACGAGGAAGGAGAAGAGAGGTAGGCATAGGAACCCCGTGACAGGAACTCTCTAGTGGTGATTGGGCAGCAAACAAGTAACTCGTCTGTGGCTGAAACGTCACTAAAGTAAATGTTACTACTTGGTACACTTGTAATTATCCAATAAATCAGTTTATCCCAAAGCAAGGAAACGAAATGTAAGCATTTTAGGTAGCCTTGATTTTAGGTGTCCCTCCTAAAAGAATAGGTCAACTACACGTTGTTAACCCAGCGAGATAACACTTTTTTTTTTTAGCTTTAGTTAGAGGAGGGTCGGCCGTAATCGGCACGAAATGACTAAGCTGTCAAAGCGCGCTGCTTCAGTTCATCAAGTCATTTACTGGTGGGGCAGTGAGAGAGGACGAGGCCGGCTGGGTGCCTGCAGGGCATCCCCGACCTTGGCCGGGTAATAACTCAATGGGATTCCTCAGGCCTAGACGTCTTTTCATCTGCCCATGGCCGGCGGAGTCTCTACTTAGAGGCGGCAGGTGGTTGGCCTCCACAAACACTCCCGCTCCCTCCTCCCGCCCCGCCAGCCCCTCAACCTCCCCCCGCCCCCCCCCCCCCCCCCCTCAGCGCCAGAACACAGGTGTGACAATTGTGCAGCTCATTCCGGCCATCGTCTCGGCTCGTCTGCCCCACATGCGGGCTGTCGGCTGCTTAAAGGGAGGGGAGTGGAGATGGGTCGAGGGTGTGTAAAAGGAGGGGGGAGGGGATGGGGGGAAGGAGAATGGGGGATCAGTGGGGAGTCATATTTGATGCTCCGGCTCAGTAGAAGGCACTGTGAGATGTCCCTCGGGCCCTCATCATGGAGAGCCGTTTGGCTGCCCAGCCACCTACCGCGTCCATAGCTTTTTAGCCTGGTTCCCTGGCCACATCCGGAGCAAAAATGGCTTGTTCCCTGTCAAGTCCGGGGCGTTGACATGTTTCCTGCCATATCCGGGGTATATTGCCTTGTTCCCAGCCACATCCTTGGTCTTGGCTTGTCCCCCTGCCACATCCGGGGTATCTTAGCTTGTCCCCTGCCACATCCGGGGTATCTTGGCTTGTCCCCTGCCACAGCCGGGGTATCTTGGCTTGTGCCCTGCCACATCCGGGGTATCTTGGCTTATCCCCTGCCACGTCCGAAGCTCTGCCTTACAGCCCAGGCACCAGTGTTACTCATTCCGGCGACTGTAGCGACATAATAGAGACCCGCGCCCGCTGGCCGCCAACGGTCCTGTTAAAGTCCAATTAGAACCTGACGTCATTCATCTTAATTTGGGCGCCGCCTGGTGGTCATTGCTGGTCATTGCTGGTGGAGAGGATCTTGCCCTCTCAGTGACCTGTCGAGTCCGCTAGTCCACGTCCGTCATACCACCCCACCCCCCTCCCCGTCCCGGCCGTCATACCACGTGACAAGCATTGCCTCCCTTTCATCAATTCCACTACCCCTGCCTTTAACACCCCTCTGTCACGACTCTCCACCCCCCCCCCCGCTGTCTTTAACACCCCTCTGTCACGGCTCTCCACCCCTCCCCCCCCCGCTGTCTTTAACACCCCTCTGTCACGGCCGCTAATAGATACCAGTCTCACGGCTCTCCCCCCCCCCCAACTCTCTCGCTCTCCCTCTTCCCCTCTCCCCTCCTCTCCCTCCCTCTTGTTCTTTCTCTATCCCTCCCTCGCCTCCGTCCCCTCCCCCTCTGCCTCCCCCCCCCCTCCCCTCTTCCCCTCTCTCTCCCTCTACTCCCCTCCCCCTCTCTCGCTCTGTCTCTATTCATATGTCTGTCTGCCTCTATCTCTTTTTCCATTTCCGGTAGTCATATGGCCTGTGCACCGGAAGCTACTGCGAACACGCCATAACCTGTAATAATGCTGCCATAATTAGCTGGCACCGAAATGAGCTGCTACTCCACCCTCCTTCCCCTACACCCACCCTCTTGGCCCTCCCCCCCCCCCCCCGCCGCATCTTCCAGCCCACTCCCCATAGCAACCCCATCCTCCTTGCCACCCCCACCCCCCCTTCCCCTCATGACTAACGTCCTCCCCTCTTCCAAAATGCAGGCATCTTTCCTCCCCTTCGGCAAGCATTCAGCAAGTACACCGCCCCCCCCCCCTCGCCGCCCCCCAAGTAACCCCGCCACACCAACCAGGCTTCCGCCGCTTCCCGTCCTTAGAGACATATCCTCAAAGCCATTTGGGGGCTACCCTGGGAACGCGCCTTGTTAACTCGTTACCACTTGCAGCCCGCTCCTTATAGAGGGCGCTGCCGCATCCCTTCGCTCATTGGTGACTTTGGCCCCCATCACCTCTAGCACCATCATTACTCGCGCCCCCCCCCACCTCCCCGCCGCCGCCATCCCCACCGCCACCCTCAGCGCCCACCCCCCCCCCCCCCCCCGCCCACCACCATCAGCAGCAGAGCCCGCCTTGGAGGTCAAGAGTCTCTGTTACTGGTAATGAGCTTTTCACATACGGTGTTGTCACCCCTGGTCGACATCTCCCGCTACAGCGCCCCCCCCCCCTCCCCCTCTCCCTCCTCCTCTCCCCCCACTACCTCCCGCCCATTCCATGCATGGTCGATCCTTTAGCCCTCCCACTCCCCGCCCACCAGCCCTTCCACAGCGTCC